>VXBQ01012573.1:1584296-1938442 GCA_013400175.1 Phainopepla nitens
TGGCCACCAGGGCACACTGCTGGCTCGTGTTCAGCTGGCTGTTGACCAGTACCCCCAGGTCCCTTTCTCCCTGGGCACTGTCCAGCCACACCAACCCCCGCCTACAACACTGTAGGGGGTTATTGTGGCCAAAATGCAGGACTCAGCGCTTGGACTCATTAATCATCATCCTATTGGACTTTGCCCATCCATCCAACTGTTCCAAATCCCTCTGCAGAGCCCTCCTACCTTCCAACAGATCGACACACACCCCCAGCTTAGTGTCGGCTGCAAATTTACTAATGAAAGACTCACAATGCCACCATGAGCAGGTTTGGTTTGCTGAAGATTAACAAGTTTTGTGGAAGGGCCTAAACACCCTGACATGGTTTGAATGCAAGAGAGCCCCTCAACTCTCTGGTTGCCTCTGACACTTTCATGTTGGCACAGCTCTAGGTGGGACCCACTGTGGCAACCCCAGCTGGGCCTAGGATCTGCTGCTCCAGCAGGACTGCAAGCTCCCTCCTCCCTCCTAGCCTCCTCCCACAAACTGGTAATTAGTGTGAGTGTAGGAATGTATTAATTGCAGCAATTGTCATGTTTAGACTCATGGGTTAATTGGTAATATCTGGTGTAACGTTTTCCCCTCTGGATATTTTTGATCACAGTAATTAACCTCTCCCATCCCAGGGAACAGATGCTCGTTGCTGCACTCTCCAGCAGCCCCCATAGAAGGTCCTGGGGGCATCCCTCTCCACAGGTGCTGTGGTGGGCCCTGTGCTGCAGGGTGAGGATGCCCTGTGGCATGTTCCATCCATAGATTTACCTGACATTTTCTCTGGAAGCTCAATAAAGCAGCAGCCATGCTCTATTCCTTTTGATCCTGCAGCTGTAAAGCCACTGCCAGTGATGCACGCTTTTAGGAAGAGTCTGGATTTTTATGGCCAGCTCTGATTTCCTGTTATTTCTGTCATGACAAATGGAAGTGGAGATGGGACCAGGAGTGTCTTCCGCTTCTCCTCCCTGCAATATTGATGGTAAATGGTGATGAATGTCCCTCTCTGGCTGTAGCTGGGATTGGAAAGCAGGAGATGGGGAAAAAATCAGGTTTGAAAAGGTCAGCTCAGTGTTCCAGCATGAGTTGCTGTCTACCTCATGATGGGATCTGTAAAGACAGGTTTGCTCTTCCCGCATTTCCAAACCTACTCCCTCTTCCTAGTGTGGGGTACCCCTCTGAATAGCACGTGCTCAGTGGCTGGAGAGCCAACTCTTCAGTCCGCAGGTCTGCATGGGTGATCTTTCTAAACTGTTAACAACAATTTGAATTTTAGTAAATTCCCGCCCACTGGGCACAACCCAGGAACTGTAACAATGGCAGGAGAATGAATGGATAAGCCAGGATGCTGTGGCTGACAGCCCCAGGGGTAAAACCATACTTTGGCACTCCTTGTATTTCTCACCTCAGCCCGGATGTAAAGCTGGGGTTTTCAAAGGTGTTGAACAGGGACCACTACAGGAATTTATTGCTCTTCAGTTCCAATAGAATGGGGGAACATCTTCTGGAAGTCCCAACTCAATCCAAGTAAAGCACAACTTGCTTCACTTTCTAATTGCAGCTTTATCCATTTTGTGTTTTAAATCGGAGGTAAAGTGAAAAATCAAAGGAGCAGCTGCGATGGTACGGGCTGGGTATGCATCAGTGGGGGCTACAGTTCACAAAATTCTAGACAATTCCATCAAAATAGCTCAAAATTCCAACAGAATGGTCCCAAAATCCCATCAAAATAGCCCAAAAATCAGCACAAATGCCACCAAATCCATGCAAATCCACGCAAATCCACACCAAAACATCCTAAAATATCCCCAAATTCCCCAACATCCCATCAATCATAACAAAAAGTCACTAAAGCTGGCCCCAATCCCCTCAAATTCACCCCGTTTCCCCCCCACTCCCCAATTTGGGCTCTAAAAATCAGGATTTCAGCCTTTAAACCTGTTGGATCCAGTTTGAACCAGATGAACCAGTCAAATTCAGTTTGAACTGGTTGGAACTGGTTTGATTGGATTCAGTTTTATCCAGTTTGGAACTGGCTGGATCAGATTGGAACTGGTGGGATCTGGTTATATCCTATCTGATCCAGTTTGATCCTGTTCAAACCAGTTTTATCTGGTTTGAACCAATAAGATGTGATTAGAACTGGATTGAACCGGTCGGAATCAGTTGGAACTGGAAATAAAAAGTGAATGCGCCCAGAGCAAATAAAAAATACTCTTAATAAGATTGAGCTATAAATGCATTTGAGTGATTGATTTTCACTACGTGTTTACCATCTAATCAAACAGGCTGCTCATTAAAAAATGTGTATCCCAAGAGTCCAGGTTTCCATCTGAAATGCCAACAAACACACCTTGGCACAAATGCCGAGTGACAAATAAAAAAAGAAATTAGCCATCTAAATAGCATTTAATGAGGTTTAAATGACAAAAAAAGAAACAAAGTAGTAGTGGGAAAAGGTCAGGAAAAAAAGTCAGGTAAATCTCCATCTGGCTTTGTACACAAAACAAAACAGATAAAAAGATATTCAGCAATGAAGATGGGAGTATCAGTGAGCTGGAGGACAGGAGTTGGTTGGACAGTGGGAAACATCTGAGCTGTTTGTGTATGGTGTAAATGAAAAGAAAAATGAAATACCATTATAAGATGGAAAAGCAGATACTAAAAAAACAGAACTATAATCAAGCTCACTAGGATTTTGTTTTAATTGGTTAACATCAGCAAACACTGGGTTTTTGCTGGGCTTGACTGAGGATACCTTTTTCATGATAATAATTTCTGGACTATACAGCACAAAGTGTATACTTCTAGAGAGAAAGTTCTGAGTCTCCGAAGATGTCCAAGGAAAGAAAGGCTAAAATCACCCAGAAATTACAGTCACTAATGAGCATCAGCCATCAAACCTTGGTTTTACACATAATTTTAAAGAAAGAAATACAGAACTTAATCCTGAATAGCTTAATTATATCACAGATGTCAAAGCTTATACACACTCGAAAGTAAAATGTGGAAGTAACAGGAACGGGGCAAGTAGTACAGACTGACTAATTAATGCTAAGCACAATTATAAATTGCAGGTATTTCAGGATGCAGTAGTAAACAGACCACCAAATACCTCCTGACTCAGCAAGAGATGATTCTGTGCTATTTTCAGATGAGGTTTTGGTATGTGGCAAGGATAGAAAAGGAAAGCTGATTGTGGAAAATAACCTTGAATGCAGTGATCATGAGCGAATTAAATTTAAATGGAGATAAATAAACTATGGTTTTCTATTTTGAAAAGACAGACTTTTGGATAGCAGAGTCACCTGTGCTGCACTGATGACTGAATGCAGGAAGTTCAGAACTCCTCTTAGTCAAAAAGTGAAAGAAAAAATGTGGTATTCATGCCCTAAGGATGAAGTAAAACTCCCAACACAAAGGTTCTTCTCCCATTTGCACTGATTTGAGTAGCTACATCAAATGCCATGAGCATTGAAGATGTAACGTACCCACAACAGTTCTGTGTTTGCAGTGTTCCCTGTTCATTCATCTTAGAATGGCAAGATTCGCTCTCAGAAAGCCTAAGACCTCTGTACTCTCTAAATAGACTGTTCTTTTCTTAATATTAAAAAGTCTTGGCAGATGTGTTGACGAGGCAGAGTGCCAGTCTTTGAAAAAAACTTGATATTCACCATCACCCAGATTATTGCATCCTTGCATACTCACAAAGTAGTGGGTGTTGAAAATATTCTCATGACTGACCAGAAAGAGAGATTTTTTCCACTTCAATATATGATACAGAAACTAAATGTCTGGAAATCATCTCTAGGCTGCACAGATTTTCCCGTGCTCCAGCTGTGGCCATGAGACCTCTGGAATAACTGACCACATGCCAAAAATTCTCAAAACCCACTAACAGGCTAAAGATTAATGGAAAAACTTGCTCTAAACAAATACATTATTAGCAGATGGAACATCACAAATCAGTAACAGAAGAGGATGGTAACTTCTAAATGAACTCATTTATATTGTATCCGTTTGCTCTGGGCTGTCAGGAGAAATTCTGTCATCTACCTACCTGCCCTGTGAGGACCCAAATGTATAAGAAATACCATTGTGCCTACCTGGCACAAATGTATAGACAGCCTGAAAGGCCTTGATTACTTGTTTTTTTTTTTTAATCAGAGACTATAAGAGTAAAAACCTGAATTAATGGACAATTAGTAGGCTGAATTAAAGTAGAACAGAAAGTAGAGGAACATATTCAGCCGTTATCTGAGAAGTAGGAAAAAACCATTCATTTGAAAGCAGACAGAAATTTATGTTATCAGTGTTCCATAAGTTCTCATTCATTGTTGCTGTTGTTTTGAGGAAGCACTCTTTTGGGTACGAAATTTTTGTCATTGTCAAAGAAAATGTGTTCACATAGAAGTGGACAAACTATGTGTCAAAAACAGCATCCAAAACAAGGGAGCTTGTTTATCTGCACATAAAAAGAGGGACATTTCAGTACAGTTTTGTGCTTCTCCCTAATGGTCACAATGTTAAATTCTGTATAAAATTATAAAAGCATTTCAAAGCCCAGGTACCAGTTCAGGATCGAACAGAACGACTGTCTTCTGAAAATCGCAAAACTAAGATACAATTACTTTTTCTGTTATTACATTATGCTGACATAACATCAATAAGAGTAAATGTGAAGCTAAATATATTAATACAGCTGATACATCTTACTATTACATCAATAAATGACTGTGTCCCAACTTTAATATATCAGATTGATAAAATATCAGTAACTAAACCATCACTGTAACCATCCTCTCCCTTGTAACTATAAACCTGTATTTTAATCAAAACCTTCTCACAATTCACTGACTTCTCCCAGCATTATATATATTTAAAAAAAAAAGAAAAAAGGAAAAGATATATAAATAAATGCTACAGACTTTAATACCATCTATTTAATTCCATACTAAGGTTGCACGCCAAGTAACCTTAATTTTTTTTGACTATAGATGTATTTACAGGTCTTGTTATATAGTTTACTATAATTTTAATAAATTATGCTAAAATATCATGTTTTATGCTTTCAGAATTGTCAACTTTGATATTAGCAATAATGGTACGATTCCCATAGCTTTTATAGATAGCCCAAAACTCAATGGCCAATCTGTCATTAATTTTAACAGGTAGTATGCCAGACCTCTGGTGATGTAAACACTATATATGAAAATATTGTATTTCATAACCAACAAATATAAAATAAGTAAATAGGATCTTGTTGGTTTTTTTTTTTTTTCTGTTTTACTTTGCTTGTGAAACAGCAGTCTTGTGTTTTTCTGGTTTATGATCATCTTTGCAAGCTAAGGCACTGAACAAAGTCACTATACAATCATGTGTTCTAAAAACCTTTCCCCCATGTGTGGATAGGCATAAAACATGTATCATATGTGTCTTTTAGAAATAAATATTCAACAGCATTCCAAAATTACATCAATGTTACCTGCTTTTCATCTCTTTGCACTGCTTAATTCTTGGATTAGATGCCAATTTTGACATAGATGACTATTATTGTAATGCATTTAGGAGAATTGCAGATGCATGAGAGGAAGGCAAGCAGCTCTGAGAACACAAGGAAAGAAGGAGTGAGAGAGTACTAAGCAGCCTCCAGAAAGAAGCAAAGTAGTTTGGGAAGTAATAAGGGGAGATAAGGTGATTTGTTTCCCTGTGCTGGGGTGACACCTTCTCTCATTTAGTACATGGGAAGAGACTGCAAGCAGGACTTTGCTTTCATTTGGCTGTCAGTGAGAGGAAGAGGAACTGCTCTGGAAGATGTTCAAGTAGCTGCTCACGGATAGTAGCCCACAGGTCCCATTAATGGAGGACTATTAATTTCTAATGAAAACCTGATTTTTTTTCATTTCTTAGTGTGATATTACCCAGCCAGAGAGAGCCCTAACAGCAAGGTGTCCTTATGCATCAGCTCTTCTTGATAGGGGAGACAGAGGCCAAGAGGTCCTCAAGAATATGAAGTGAAGAAGAAAAATAAATCCTGTCTTAGACCGGCGAATGCAGTGCTACAAAGTTAGCCATGGCCTGTGAGCCCAGCCTCTCTGCTGTAACATCACCAGCACTCTGAGGGAGGAGGTGAATTCCAGCTGGGAAAAGCAGAGTGTGCCCAGAGAAGCTGTGCAGCATTCCCCTAGGAATGCCTGTGCTGTAGGTGGCCGGTAGGAAGCCTCCCAGGGGAAAAGGGGGAAGGAATTCCTGCTCCTTGCTGATCACAGGGGGGGTAACTGCTCACACAGGTGGAAGAAAACCCTTCAGGCACTCTTTGCATTCTCTTTCCCTTCTGACATTTTGTGTCAATAAAAAGTCTACACAAAATGAGGCTCTTAAAAAAGAAGCTGAGGATATAAAATGAAGCAGTTGCTATTACAGTCACGTTCCCACAGCTTCTGTCCTCACCCAGTAGCAGTTCTTTGGAAAAGAACTTTGTGATACCTTGCTTGTAAATTGTGTGATATAAAATTAAATTCTTTGCCCTTCCTTGGCAAACGGAAATACAAAAATCACAACTATAAATACTGCATCCATCATTTTAAAAATGTATAGCTTTTAAGACTGTATCACACATGGTGAAAACAGATCAGGAAAACAGATTGAGGCTTTTTAAACCATTGGTTTTATCCTGCCAGCTGCACTTATTCCCACTGTCATTTACTATCAGCATTTTAGTGTTCAAAAAAAAAGTGTAAAGCCTCAAACATATTCTTGAAAAATAGTATAAGCTGCATGCTAATGAAGCCACTCTTCCTGAGGGTCTGTCTCCCGCTATTTGTCAATAAAGACATTTAAGTTTTCTATGGTAAATAACGTCTGCTCCTAAGAACATATTGCAAAGTAGCAATAAGAAATAGGAGGATAACAAGTTACCAGGCATTGTTACTTTGTTAAGAGAAACACTAGTGACTCCCTTCATCAATCACCAACTCTGCCCCTCCCAATCTCCTGAAATTAGCATCTAATTAATTGATGCACCATTCAAAAAAATTCGAATTCCAGAATATGGTAACACAAGTACTATATAGAGGACAGATTATTAAAACAGCAGAAATATTTGTGAACTGTAAATAATGAAACAGAAAACAGGATTTTGCTATCATTCTCAGCAGCACACAGAGGAATTTTAAGAAGCTGGAGCTGACATCTGACTGACTTTTTAGCAAATATTACCCCTGGCTGCACTGGAAGATTCCACTGGAATATCTGAGACTGAAACACTAACTGACTGCTGCTAAGCCAGGACTGAGCCTGGGCTTTTATATTGCTACTTACTCTGTTCTGTTCTGGTTTTGTTTGTTGCCTGGCCATTTCTCTTCAAAAATTAATAATTTGTGAAAATATTTGCATTTCTGTTTTACATTATCTCAAGATAAGGGGAAAAAAAAAAAAGTATGCAAATACTTTCCAGTGGCCCAAATAAGACTTGTAAACCCTTATCTCTCAGCATTGTTGTTCTGTGCAATAAAAGCCATAAGAAACATATGAAGGTATGAAGGAAGGGATAGCCAGGAGGATATACAAGTAATTTTGTTTTATCCCAAAAATAAACAGTATCATTGCAGTGTGCATAGATAAGCACTGCTCCAGTTCCATCAGGGGTTTATGCTGCTCTCTATATGGCATGATATTTATCATTCATTCAATGACCTTCAACCATTTACTTTGCTACACCACCTTGGTTCCTTCCTAGAATAAAGGCCAAGTTTTACAGAATTAGAAAATATTAGTTTTTCTCTACCGTAGCTTTACAGAGGTCTACATTTGCCCTGTAAAGCAGGGCAACACAGCTTCACTGTGGTGCATTCACATAAATCACCCAGTGACTGAATTTTTCTTTAGTAATTACAGGACTAAATGAAATCTTTGAAGTACTGATTGGAAATTTGGGAAATTGTTACTCTGGGAATGAGGCACACACCCCAGCAGGTTTGAGCAGTACAGGACTGGAAACAACAAGTATTCAATCTGGTTCAAATGAGTATATGGACATACCCAAGCACATTTTAAGCCCTTGGGCAGTGCTTTGCTCCCGAAGCTCTCTAGAACTGTCCCAGAAGGACAAGCTGGCTTGCAGGAAGGTCCCACCTCTCCTTGGGTAGCAGTAGGACATTTCTGTAAGTGGAGGACATCACCTGGCTGAGGGCAGGTCTGTGAGCCATTCCTACAGAAATGACTTGTGTTAGCTGCACTTCTGCAAGAAGGGAAAGATGAAGCCATACAAGCTGCAGAGAGATGTGATGTTACCCTCAGGAGACAGCATGAAGGTGTTTTACTGAGATTAAAAGGAAGGGGGAAGAAAAAAAAAGGCACACCAAACCACTTGGAACATACAAAGTACAGCCTTTGCAGTCTCACTAGGTAGGAAAACACTTATAAGGGCTATTAGCCTCTATGTTACAGATCAGCAGAAGAGGTCAGGGACATGTTTCAGCAGAGCAGTATATCTTAGCTCAGCAGAAGGAAGCATTTTAATCTTCTTTGGGCCCTTCACTGGGCTAAATCAAATGATATAAGCAATCATTACAGAGTTTAGGGAACAGGGCTGCACTTTAAGTCCCTGGGTTTCTGCAGCTTTTGCCGGAAGTAAATCAAAATTCGGGGGCATTCCCAGTGCTAGAGAGAGTTTCCTTGAGAAAGACTGAGGGATCACTTAGGATATTGGAAGTCAAAGAGAGGAGTCAGTCTGATTCTGCAATAGTTGAACAGACCTGAAATGGGGTTGAAAAGACAAAGAAGTATTTAGAGAGGTTGCTTGTGCACTTTATTTCCAGTGGTAGCGGTAAAAAGATGAAAGAGCTTTCTTGTCCATCTTTTTAAATATTAAATTTACAATCAAATATAAGACTCAGAGAAGAGTTAAAAACAGACAGTGAAGATATGTAAAGTATTTTGTATTCCTCTAGTATTTATTTTAGGTTTTAAATAAAAAAATAAATTGCAAGGTTCAAAGTTGAATTACAGGTTTCAACATAATCTAATTTTATGCTATTCAGATCATTATATGGATGCAAATTCCACTTTTCAACCCTCTCCAAATTGTAGGTGAGGGCAGGTAAGAAGGAGGGAAGATTTTAGGGAGGCAGAAAAATCTAGCTAAACTGTCCCACTGATTGGGTGGGGGTGGGAGGAGCAGATTATGCTCTCTGTTATGTCAAGAAAAGGCAGAAATCAAAATTTCACTATTAAAAATAAATGTGACTCATACATTTTGAGAGGGATGATTTGGTCCTAGAGAAACGCAATAATATGAAGTCCTGGTCAGTCTGAGATATTTATAAAGGTGTCTGTGGTTTTGTTTTCCTTTATGCGTACTCATTGCCTGTTAGGAACATTTAGTCAGTTTCACAATAAACATTTCATGCCTCTATGTCCTGCAAGGTCAACTCAGCTTATGAAAACCAAGCTGCTGTCTGTCTCCTTTACCTCATCACTAGAATTCCCAGACAGAGCAGAAACTCCAAAACTCATCAAAACACTATCAGTTAGACTGGAGCGAATTAGAGCTGAATACTAATTTTAATACCTCTATTATGTATGCACAAGATAGCTCTACTTGAGGTAGAAATAAGCAATACATCTTGAAGGACTCTTGTTTATTCACTCTTCCCCAAAAGAAAAAAAAGGAACGATTCCATCTAATGAAGTGAGAAGGTGAAGGTAGTTTTACTTTGCGAGAGAGATACTTAATGAGGCAATATCCTCTTGAATCTTTGAGATAAGCTCGAGGTCAAAAGTAGACAAATTAGCATAACATTCATATTAATATATTTCAGAATCAGATACAGAAACAACCTGCACTCTGAAACCTGCCTAATCACAGACAGCTAATTTTCAAAGGAGTTTTGGCACTCATTATGGTGATGGATGACAGAACTAAAAACATCAACATTTCCTTGAGATCTCCCATGCTTTGTAGGCACTTCTCTTATGTACTTCATGAATTGTATTTTATATTTTTTCATAATTTATTTAGATACTGAGAGAACTTAAATAAGGTTCCTTGAGGAAGATATTTTGGCATGCTGTAACACTGCCATTGTGTAGTTGCAACATTGATAATCCAGCATGGTACTGTATTCCAGTACCCAGAAGTTGTGTTGCTGCTATTCTAAAGCTCTTATTATCACATCACATTGAGAAATACATACAGACATTCCTACAAACACACTCACATGCAAAATATTCTGTACAAGAAAGCTCTATTGCTTATGAGTTTTCTCACGCACACATATACAGATGCGCACATACAAACACCCCTCTTCTCTCATAGCTGTGTACACAGACTGGAGCCACTAAATGGAAATTATTTAATTACCTTCCTTTCCTCTAAAATTAATTTAAACATTGTGCCTCAAAGCATTGGCAACTCCGGGTTAGCACAACTGATGCTGTCCAGTAAAAAAGCAAAGAGGAAGGAAAGGATGTGTGGAAGACACTATTAAGAAAACACCCAAATAATAAAACCCAGGAGTGAAAACAAAAAGACTCCTATAATTGTTTCCTTAAGTTTTCTTAAGGAATGAATTCTGTTGATGAGACTGCTTTAGGCAGCCTGAAGTTCTGTGGAGCTCCTCTGGACTAGTCAACATAGCAATCTTGATTCTCAGACGTAATGCATTCCTTACAGCCTCAAAATTCACTAATGAATTCAGAAAATTAGCTTTTAAAATTAATTTCTAAAACTTTAAAATACATTTTTAGTATTTTTGATCCTCAATAAAAATTAAATGCAGCCCTTTGCACTACAAGGGCTGGGTTTGGATAAATAGGTATTCAGGGCTTCATCTTAGAAGCGTGTTAAACGTCTTTGGAGTCAATGAACACACTCAAGCTTACACTGCCTACAAGGGGAACTGATGTCTTTTGGCATCTTCTGCGCTCAGGCTCTTTTTGATTACAGTGAAAAGGAACACAAAGGGCTCGTGCCTCAGGCAGCACAGATTAGCCAAAAGCGCATGTGCCCAAAAATAAGAAATGACTGGAGAGTGCAAGGCAACGGCAGGGGTGATGGGAGGATTTATCCCGCGACTTACTGGAGGACAAGCTGGCCATGGGCCTACAAGCAGCAGAAGCCAAGCCAAAGGAAGGGAGCACATCTTATCAGACATGAGAGCACACAGCGTGCTGGCAGCTGAGGACACAAACGCGACAGCTGAGAGTCAGGTCACAGCTTCCCCTCTCCTGCCCCAGGGCCTCCGCTCTGCCTCTGCTCTGTGCCAGCAGGAAGATCTGAGCTCGCTGGGTGCCGCAGCCATGGGTGCTGCTGCGGCCTTTGTTACAGCGGGCGCCGCTGCGAATGGCTTTAGCACCTAAATACTATTTCTGCACACTTTCACAACATTGTTCCTCTTGCCTGACCTTGAGGCCTGACCTTGAGGCTCCTTTTCTTGCTGGCTGCTTTCTGAACAAGTTCTCGCTGTGGTCATGTCTGCCTGGGCTGTTTGGGGCTGAGCAAGCACAGCAGATGAGACATCCCTAGGACCCTGCAGGCACGGCCACGCCAGTGAAACCACTGTACATTGCCAAGTGCTCACCTCTGCTGGTACCTTCCCAATCTCTCATTGCTGTACTGGCTTTACAGCACAAGGGTGTGATAGTGGGGAGGCTACAGGGCTGGCCCACACTGGGAAAAAAAACCCAAACAACCCAAACCCAAAAAAGCCACCCAACATCAAAAAAGCGTCACCAAACCAATAAAAATAAATACAATAAATTTGATTCTTCCCTCCTGCAAATTTTTTCTGTGACTGAAAAAATTGCTTGCGAAAAACTTTTGTTCTCCTCAAAATGTAAATATTCACCCATAGTATAGGCGAACAAAAGTTTCCTATCAGTTATTTAGAAAGCTTATAACACAACAAAAAGAAAAACCTAATTAATGCTTTAGGGGTAGGTGGTATTTTTTTTCCTCACTGTCTTTACAGTGTTTCATCTTGTATCTTCAAGCATTACAGATTCACAAGCATTCTGCAGAACATTATGAGGAAAATTCGGACAATGAGGGTTCACTATTTAATGAAAGTAACTCTCTTCTTTTTAATTATAGCATTTCAGATCATCTTATTGTCAAGTGAAACACAGCCTCACCTTTTTGTGATTTGTCGAGGATTTAGGAAATATCCCACCACCTTCTTGTTTTACAATAAGGACCATCTCCCACATTTTCAGGTAACTCTATGAATGTTAAATACTTTGTTTGGGAACTTTCCAAAGCAAGGACTAAAAAGCAAACAAATCAAAGCCCTTGTATGAACTTCCTACTGGAAAATATTTTACTAATTTTAAAATACTGCAAAAGAAGCAGAGCAGAAGTTCAGTTTTAGGTATCTCACTCCAAGATGTTTTTAATTTCTGGAATATTTTGTTCCTCACTTTTTGCAGTTTCTTCCTCCTAAAAAGTAAGTCAGATGAATAAAACAGCCACAGTGCTAGACTATTTGGAGCAGAAACTTCAGCAGCAGGTAATTAGATTTCACACATTTTATATTTTCAATTATTTCATTTACACTATAATCAATGTTTTTCACATGTAAGGAACAGTATATTAGACTAGAGATTTCTATCTAGATAGAAAAAAACAGCAAACAAAAGAACAAAAGCAATTATTAACAAAATGTTCCAAATCCTGTTTGCATAGAGATATGCACTATAACTAAGCACCAGAGGAAAGGAATTGTATCCAGACACGCACATGTTTCAAGACCAGAAAGAAAACCATAATTGCTGTGTTAATGTTTGTATCTTTTGTGTATATTTTAACCCTATTTGTAATTTGCAGAGCTATTTGCCTGATGGCATTATTATAAATCTATTAAATCCATCCTTTGGACAGATGGTACTATAAAATACTATTGTATCTGGGAAGAGGTGTTTGAAGATGTAGTGTATGTGTAGGCATACATGTGATGACACCTAGAAGACCACAAAAGCTATTTAAAACAGATAAGTACTCCAGCTGGGAGGCCCAGTTTCCCAGCATGGCTGATCACTGTGTCTTTTTCATAGTATCAAATGCCATCTTTGCAATGCTTGTAAAATAATACCCACTGGGTTTTGGAAAAAAGATCTCCACTGGTACCTCAGCAGTATCTTTTTCCTGAAAGCTCTATATTCCCAATGGATGATCTGTTTCAGCAACAAAGACATGAACAATGTGTCATGTTATTTAGTTTCTCAGTATTTTCAGGCAGATTTCCTTTAAAAAAAATTAAAAATCTGTTATTGATACAAAATCCAGCAAAAGTTTAAATATTTCTTTTCATCATACCAGTAGCAGTAACAATATTTATTAATTGTCTTTCACACTATTTTTTTCATGAAAATATGCAACAGAAATAATAAAAAGCCAATAGTATATTATTTCATTTGATGTATATAAGAAGCTGGCTCCAAGTGCTGAAATTTGTACAACATGTTGGCACAGTTCAAGGAGAGCAAATTTGCAGTGAATGATGATAATTTGCACTGAAAGAAATTAGTGCCTATTTTGATTAGGAATTAGCCTTCTGTTCAAATTTCAGCAGAGTAATGTATTCATTCCTGGTTAGAGCATTAGCTGGGCTGAAAGGGTGAGAAAAAAGCTTGTGGACAAAGGGAAAATTAAAAAGTGAAAAGATCAAAGAGCTATTCCTTTAGTGCAATAATAAGGTAACTTATATGGTTCAAACAAATTGCTACTAGTGTGTAACACTGAAACACACATTTGCCCTGGTACCCAACCATTTCTGAGGTAGGAACTCCTATTGTTCAGTTTGTAGGATTACATTGTTCAGTTTTTGGGATTACATTGTTCATCGTGCATTTTTTCACCTGATCACACTCATATTGCTCTGTTTGAGAGGTAGGTAGAAAAGCTGACATAAGATTACATGCAGTAGTGGAGGATGTGTTATATACTTCATAATTACATATATACGAATACTGCACAGTTAAAATTTTTCTTCCTTCCCACTAGCCCTGGTATGGAAAAACCAATTCATCAATCATCTTAAAGTAATTCATGTTAGACCTACAAAATTAGGCTTCAGAGCTACTGAAATCTGCCTTGGTACTGTTCCTACCCAGGGAGTCACTGGACAGGACTACAATTCTTTCAATTTTTATCCTGGAAAAACATATTTCCAGAAAGAATTGGATAGAAAATCAGCTTTATGCATTAAAAACACAGCAGAGAACAAATGAATCCTGAGCAATCTCTCCTAAGCAAAAGTCAAAGTGTTGACTATGATGAAGTAGAATCTGGAAGGGTCTGCCACTCAAGTGTGCAAGCTCTTTGAGGAGTTAATCTATGAGAGAAGCTTAAAAAACCACCAGTATTTCTGTTGTGATGCCAGCTGTCAGAGGTCTGACAGTTTACCTCGGCACTGAATCTTCAGAACAAAGGAACTAGGTCATGAAACAGAAAATTTAAGCATATTCCCCATGATATTCACCTTAAAAGATGATCATTCAGGTTACTAAGTCAAGGACTGAAAAGTCAGAAAATGACAAATTAGGGCTGCATGTTCAACTTTTACTCTTCCTCTTTGTATATCTGCACTGTTGAACTACTAATTATATGTCTGCAGAAATAATTGTATGTAAAGACCATACTTCAGCTGATGACTAAAAGGACTGCTGTTACTTAAGGTTAAATGATTAATCAAAATAAGGGTTTAAAATATCTCACTGAATATAGGGCTTGTCCACCAGTGTTTGTGTATCCTCCCCCACAGCCCTGATAAGCCTCTACTACCCACAAGCTCCTTGCTGTAGTCACCTACCTGCCCTCTTTCACTGCCTCAGTTTCCCCACCGTCTCTGATCAGATCAGCTCTTTGGACACCAAAATGCTCAAACTCCAGTGTTCAGCAGCGCCTCCAAACCTTTGTTACTTTTCATTCTCTGTCCTGCTCATTTTTCATCACTGCCACTGAAATAAGACAGAGGAAGGGGCAGCAGCAGAGGAAGGAGAGTGCTCCCTCTGGATGGAGCTGGTAGGTCTCCTTTCCATTGTCTCCCTTGGACAACAACTTTGGGAAAGCAAACAGAAGGACTTTGACTGTCAATGGGGAGACACATCCTGGAGCTGATGAACCCTATTTCAGAATACAAAATCATCAATTGCTCATAGCCAAAGGCTTTGATGCAAGTCTCCTTCATTCACTGTGAGCCAACTTCAACTTCCTTATGTAAATGCTCTTCAATGGACAGCTCCCAGTGTAATTAAGATGTTTACAGTCAAGAGAGTGCAAGTTTCTATGTGCTGATGCTCTCAGCGACAGTAGCAGTGCTCCTGGTTCCCTTCTGACCTGCTCCAGATGGCAAAGGAAAGACACAGTCTGTGTTTCCGCTTGTATCCCAAAGTTAACACAATGCATTTGCCTTGTCCCACTTCTACCCTGCCATTAAATGCATGTACTTGGCAAACACGCCAAAGTTTTGCAAAGTTCTTTCCTCTTCGTGAAAAAATAATACAATGTTCCCATAAATCAAACCTCATCCTTTCATGAATGGGCTGTTTCAAAAGACAGACAAAATCTTTCATGAGGATAACAAAGAAAGCTGGAGGGAAAAAAAACAAAACACGGAAGCCTTCAGGAGTGCATTCTTCATACCACGGTTTCTTCAGGTCATGGATTTATGGTTCAAGTCTATTTAAAAGCACCAGCAATGAGTGTATGATACCATGCACAAGACACATAGAAATAAGGCAGATTGCATCTACTGTGTATTTACAAAGCCATCGCTCATAAACTGTTCAGAGAATAAATGTTTCCTAAAGCCATTTTAAGCACACTGAAATATGGTCCCTGACAAACACATCCTTTACAACCTCTTCCAAGTCAGAAATGCTTTTCAATTTAAAAGTAGGAGGTACAGTTCTCTAAAGAAGCACAGAAGTGGTATATCCTTCTGCATAAATTGCGTGCTTAGTGAAGATAATTGAGGATGGAAAATACATTATTTTTCTGTTCTATCTACCATAGCAATTAAAAACAACAATTAATTGTGTCAAGGTGCAAAATGATGATTTTAATTACACTACCAGAGTAACATAAGAGGTTCACATGCAGTGACTACACCCTTGATTGGTCTACTACAGTGGAAAAGATAGGATTGCTTCCCTAGGGCAGTGTTCTCCACCTCATTCATGTTGATTTACTTCACAAATAACCTCAGCAACTTGTTTTATTGACCTCCCTAGTTGTAGGTTTTTGAAAGTAAAACCAAGATATTTTTCCTTGTTATGGAATTATTTTATTCTATTTTTAAACACTACTGAGAGAAGTACGTGCCATATAAAACATCACATTTTACAATCATTTTAAAAATTGCTTATGAACGTAGCAGAAATAATTCTAAAATAATGAAAAAGCTGATTTTCAACAACATTCACAGTACCACTCAGACATCAAAGTCCAGACATCTTGCTCCCACTGCTGTCACACTGGAGCACACTCGGAAAGCAGAACACCAAAAAGACCCTCTATTCTTTAATTATGCCTTTACCTCTCCCATCCTAGAAATAGCATGCCCTAAGGCAAAGCAGGAAGAAACAGCAAACTCTTTCCTGAAAAGTTCATAAAGCAAACACGATCCATATATCTAAGACTCTATTCCCCTTGTACCTTCGGGGAGAGAGGCATATTATTGAAATTATTAAGTTCATTTTACTGTCTAGTGCCTTTGAATAGTATTGTTAAATTGGAAAAAGAATATTACTGCACTGTTGAAGCCAGAGTCTCTAATCCAGTGCTAGAGGCACAGGGAACTCTACTCACACGCTGCAGAAGATAGATATATGCAGATTTATATCAGACATTTCAAGCTGAAGAGGGCAGTTTCATGCTAATGCAATATCCTAACTTAAATGGCTTTGTCAAAACAAGGTTTCTTCTGGTTTCTGACCTTTATTTGGTTGAACAAAAACAAAAATACAGAGATTGTCCTAATCCTTCTTGTTTTTATTTGAACACCTGTGCTAGGCCATATTCATAAAGATGTTTCATATCCCATCATGCATGTTCCAGATGGTTTTTATTACAGATCTTCAGGAAGACTTTCCTCTAACCCCCTTTCTTACTTCCTCAGAACAGTTAATTAATATACTTCCATGGAGATGCCCAACATGGACCCATGAACTAGTGTCAATCATTGTGCAAAAAAAGAGCCTGTTTGTTGGGTAACTGGTTGTTACAACAATTTTTTTTTGTCATGGCAGCCTGGGTTCTTACTGTGATTCAGCAGAACTGCTGAGACATCAATTAGTGTGGTTTCTAAAAGCTTTTATAATTCATGTTTAAAATGCCAGCCTCAACCACAAAGCACAGTAGTCTCATAACCTACAAAATAAAATTTGGGGCTCAGTTTCCATTTACCTAAACTTCTGCAATAATAAAAATGCGTCTGCTGCAGACATCTGTTAGAACTCGGTAACATCTAATTTTTATGGCAAATAATAGAGTTCAGCTCCATAAGATTAGAGGTTATAGGCTAGGCCTTTTGGCTGGCTTGGCATTCCTGTTGAAATGTTCTGCCAGCCAACTTAATATATGCATTAAAAAATCCCAATGACTTTCTTCCTCCTCCTCCTAAGACTCAAAACAAAGCAATAGTTTCATCTCTTAATGCTTTGCTCCATGGCATTGTTGAGCCTATGGCAGTGTCTGTTTGATGGGACTGACAACAATATTATTTCTTTTCACCAAAAATAAAGGCTTAATGAGGCAAAATCCAGAGTTAATTATATGTTGAAAACATACACTCTGCTGGAGAGGAGGTGGAGTTACAAAAATTACTGTATTTCAGGCCAGCCCTGCTTGTACTCTGGATTTCAGATATTGAACTTTGTCAACCCAAAGCCTGAGATTCAGATTTTTTCCAGATCAAATTTGGTCTTCTAGCACATGTAAATTGCAAAATAGCACACAGCTATTGTAGAGGATATTTTTGGAAAATAAATATAACAACATAACAATTAAACCACCTGTGACTTTTAACCAAAGTTTTGCATTCCCTTTTAATCTAAAACTCTGTGAGAGATACTTATGATTCCTCTGGGTAATATATACTAACGAAATAATCAGATTTGAAATGTCTGTGAAAATCATGAGCAGAAAAGTGTATATTTCTACCAAGGTGTTCTCAACCAGACTGTCACTTCATCTAGCTTCTTACAGAGAATCCAGTGAATCACTAAGTAGAACTGCTCACCGGGACATGCTTGCACAAAGCTGCAGAGAGCCATTCAAAGGTTCAAATACTACTAAATAGGTCTCTGAAAAGCTAGAAGGATCTGGGAAGGTTGGGCCATCAGTATTAACATAATCTATATGAAGGCTGAGTATCAGAAACATAAGACTGGAAAGAAAAATGGTCAGCCAGTCTAAAGACTTACTGTCGGTATTGCAGAGATCTAAATAGCCTGCTGGGGTTTTGGAAAGAGAGGAGAGCATGGGACAGATCATGTTTTGGGTTTTACTACCCCTCTGTGTTCAGCTTCCCCTCAGGGAATGAGTCCTTACTCCAACTGTCCCTTTCCTAGCTCAGCAGTTTGCACTCCTTCTCCCTGCTTTCTAGGATGACTTACTATTCTGCTGTTTCTAAGAGGCTATGCCTGCACAGACAGCACTAAGGGGTGGAAGAATTATCAAATCTGCCACTTGTGTGATTTGTAAGATAAAAAAATTGCAATCCAGCAATGGGAGAGTGGCTAGAATAGACTTACTCCCCATCTATGGCCATCCTGTCCTCAGCTATCACTCATTTTAATATGCTGTGGTCCTGGTTCTTCTTTTATCTCTTCTGGTACAGTCACACACATCTCTACAAATCAAATGACAACCCAGTGGCAGGTATTTTTATGTAATTTTAGCAGTGCTTTATGAGCAAACCTATAATACACTGTTCGGAAGTAAGCAACTGAGTTTAGACCAAAAGAACCCAAAACACACTTTTTTAAAATAAAAGCTTAAATCTGTAAAACAATCACACACCTCTCCAGAGTCTTTTGCTCCTTTCTGTCATGTCCTCTGTATTAAGACAAGGGCTAGCCATGGGCACCCGTGTGATCATGCTGACACAGCTGATTGTGTGAGCACAGGCACAGAAGAGGCAAGGGGACAGCAACCAAGGAGGACGGGACCCACAGTAACAGCAGTTTAGAGGTTATGTAGGTTTAGCTTCAGACCTGCAACAGAACCAAGTGAATGCTAACCTCCACAGAAAGGACTTTTACCACTCACCCACACAACACACCTCCCTTGTACTGGATCTGACATTCACACAAGCTTGAGCTACAAGAATTGTTGAGTATTTCCCTCTCTCTTAGGAAGAGTTACTGCGCATTCACCTGAGTGCCAAACATGGTAAAGAAAAATAGCAGGAGCACGACCTGACAGAGAAGAGATGGACATGAGGAAGAGAGGAACCCCTTTCCAGAGAGCATAGCCAATTACATCAGTTGAAGCCATGTCACGAAAACACATCTCCAGAGACAGGGGCATAATCCTGCAGACTTAGCTGAACAGTCAGGAGGATAAGCAGTACTTACCTGCTATTCACTCTCCCCAGTGCAGGCCTAGTAAGCAGAAGATGAGGAAAAGATGAGTGCGAGAAGCTCTGGTAATCTCTCTCTCTCTCTAGTCCTTAGGTAGAACAGCTGAAAACAATGCTGACCAAATGGGACAAAGCACTTACTCAGCACCCCAGAGTGGGGAAGGTTAGGAGGATGTTAAAGTCACAGCCACAGTCCCTTCTCTCCTCTACCCAGGGGTTAATTGCCTTTCTCTTATTTAGGATGTGTTGTAAAACAAAAGGCAAACCCTTTACAGGTGGAAGATTATTTTTATCATTGTGGTTTTCTAATGAACTAATATTATGAAATACTATGGTTTTCTTAGTGCTCCTCTGCTGTCTTTAATGAAGCTCTCTATGTGCTGGATACACCTGCAGAGCTCTTTAGGAACAGCAGAATGGTCATCATCACGCAAATCTTTCCTCACCTCTCATGACTCTATTTATGATATACTGATTAATCAATCATCAGAGAGATTAAAGGTCATCTTCATAGAATAAATAGCTTATGGCTGCAGCAAATCATGGCTTTGAAATTTATTGGAAAAGGCTGTAAATTGTCAGTCATATTATTACACAAATAAATCAGATAGTAACTGCAAATTGATTAATTGATTCCAATTTTTTTAGGAACAAATTGTTGCTCCAACTTATTTTTCTCTCTTCTTGGACAAAATGATTGCTTTGTAGTCTGTGTGAATGATTGCCTGTGTGTCCAAGGCCACAGTTATTGCTTGAAGTTGCTTCACACACATTAACGTTTTTTTGAGTGCTGTTCACCACAATTTGTTTTCACATGAGCACCACTTTATATTTGAAAACAGTGAATGGTACAACAGCTGTTTGAGATTTTGAAAATAACACTGCAGTAGCATAATCAGCATTATATTTGTACATGGAACAACCATACAGTTAATATAGATAGGCTTTTTAAAGTTTCACAATAAAAGTAGAGAACCAAAGTCAATTTCCTGCACTGACAGAGAAATATTTAAGACCCTCTCGCTATATCTTGTTTGCTCTATCAGTGCTGTGGGGTGAGGAGGTGAAAGGGAAATGATGGAATGTATTGGTAATGGAAAATAAAGTTGTCTGAAATTCAGGACTTTCATTGCTCAGATTACAATGAATTTTGTTAGTGAAAATAATTATATAGTGTTCCATGAAATTAGAGATTAAGAGATGATTAAGCACATTTACCTTACTCTTATTCTCACTGTATTTGTACCATCTCCATTACTCCAATAAATGCTCCTGGATCACATCTAGTGCACACATCTAGTGGAGTTTCCACTGTCAATTCAGATGATTCTGTTTTATTTCAGTGCTTCTTGCTGTGACCAACCACTCTGCATGCCTGCAGGATCCCTTCCAGAGAAAAACAGGTAAATTCCTCTCCCGCAATAAAACCCAGGCATGTCTCCATGGCTGGATCAGCCCAGGCACTGCTCAGACGTATAGACAGGTCTGCACCAGGTTTTCATCCTGCTGCAGAGAGCTGTCCTCTGCCTCTAACAGGTCCTGTATTCTCACAAATTCTCTTGGCACATCCTGCCGCAGGCACAACCTGAAGTGTCACCTTATCAGAACACAAATGCAAACGGTTGTCATCTCTGGCTCACTGCAAAAAGTATCAACTATTAAAATTCCTTAAAACAGCTAAAACACCTCAGGATCAAAGAATGCTCTGCAGGGTTATGAGCCTCCTGCTTCAAAGCACCCCAGGACTGGGTGGAAGAGGCATTCATAAATGCAAGAGTGCTGGTGGCCACCTAGGGGAGGATGTATCAGCAGCTCAGCTTATTGCTGAGAATTTCAGAACAGTGCCACCGGAATATGAAAAACCATAGGCATCCCATTTGAAAGTCCATCCTGAGAATTAGCATGGACATTATGAAAAGGATGGAACAGGCAAGTTTTACACATGGATTATATGACAGGCCAGAGGAGCCTATGAGTGAGATACAGAAATTTTGTCATAGGTATGAGTCTGGGACCATTCCATGTGCCATCCTCCAGGACTAGCCAGGTCTCTCCAAAAGATTAATAAAGACACACACTTGTGTCACATTTTTTTGAAGAATAAAATGGACTTCATCTTCTTGAATGTGATGCATCACTTTGCTGGTCATTGAATATGTGATTGCAGTCATAAGGTTGGTGGATTGCTCGGATAAAGAACGAAATATGCTACTCTTCTGTCAGGAAAAGTTTTGGCCCTTTAGGACACAGACTATCAGTGTCACTGGAGTAGCATGTTTCTGAAACTTCCATGAGGATACAGGGAGGTATGCTGCCATTTCCTCTCAGTGAGCAGGAAGAAAGTCTACTATTCTTTAAAACAATAAAACACAGACTTCAGCAATTAAAGAGGAAGCAGTCAAAGGAAGAAGAGGATCTTGAACAAAAATATCTGGGGGAACTGTTTATGCTATCATGAAGCAGCAGCTCTGGCAATGTGGACAGCAGACCTGATTAGCAAGTCTGATTCATCCCACAACCTCATCAGTGTCTTACCTCTTTGCATATACAATAGCACAATAGCTCCTAAAGCATCCACTTTGCCAACATGAAAATACAGCTGAAAAGGAGATGTTGTTTGGTCTCCTGTATATTGGAGTTCCTGGTCTCTTGATACTGGAATGGCCTCAGCAGCTGGGGGTTGTTGGTCATAAAACAGACAAGCTTGAGGTTAAATGTTTTTTGGCAAAAATTTAACTGGCACCTGGCAGGTCCCAAGAGAAGAAACAGAAAGGTAACAAAAAATGTCACCTTTTCCCTTCTGAGCCTGCACAATGCACAGTTCAGGCAAACCAGAGAACCCGAGCCAGACTTTTAAAAAGTCTGATGACCTCCAACCTAGAAATGCACGACAGGGTACCATATTGAGTCACTCACCACTGCTTGCCCTCCACTGTTCATCTGCTGAGGAACTCTTGTTTTCAAGGATAAACAATGGGGAATTTGCCGCTGATTTTTCTGTAAACAAAATGATCTAAGGCCAATTCTTAAGACTTGTTTATTATACAAGAGCTCATATCTGTTAAGGGGACTAAAAATGTCCCCAAAATACTACATACTTGTGAACATATTTAAAAACCAAAAGGCCATAGTGTTTTCCACTGAAAAGATTAATCTGGTTAGGAGTTCATGTCATCAACACTAATGATTAAAAAAAGCAATTCAAAATTTACCGGCCTTAAAGGGTCAATTATACCTAGAAATTAAATTTAGGAAATTTTTAGGTCATTTCTTCGTGGGTACTGTCTCACATGCGTCCTATATTCCTTATATGGACACTTATTAATATATTTATCTTTTGTAAATTAGTCTTATCCCATGAATTAAAAAAAAATCTGCTATTAGTTTGAACTAGGTTTGTGCTTTTATGATAAACTCCTTCCTCCTGATGCCTGCAACACCAGCCAGCCAGTGTAGGGTTACTGAATTCAGTGGAGCAAGGCTGATTATCACCAGCTGAAAGCCCAATCCTTCCTATAAGCCTGACCAGTTATTTTGGGTGATTTTTTTTAACTGTATCCTGAACAATACCTTTACAAAGTTTGACAAAAGTTTTGTGCTTTATACAATGGATTCTAAAACATTAAAAATCTCTATAAATGTTTTAAAGATTTAACAAAGCCAAATAAAAAAAAAATCCCTGCAGGTTGATCTGTTCCTATTCTGAAGTTCTCTGTGGGCACCCTGCTTCACAGGAACTCTTTTCCCAATGTAACTGAATATCCTTTTAATGCAAAAAGCTGTATTGTTATTCTTAACTCTTGCACTGATATATGCTTTGGTTACATCATAATGAAATCCTTTCTATAGAAGTCAGCTGGGGCAAAAAAAGTCCCTATGGAACAGTGACAAACAGAATGTGCCACCTAGCTCACTAATTTTGACAGATCACAGTTATTTTTTCTGATAAATCTAGTATGATGCCTGTAATACACTTTCAAGTAGCACCAAACAGAGCCGTTGAACTTTGCTTTTCAACCCTTTTCTTTTCTTTTCTTCTTCCTGTTTTGCCCTGAGGTCTCTGAACTTTGGCAAGTATATGAAAGTCCTCAGAATCCCCATGATTTTCTCTCTCTTTTTTTCTGTTACACACCATTTTCTGGGTTACCACTAAAAAAAGCCACACTGTTGTAAGCCAGCTCTAAGTGCTCCACTGTCTCTTGACAACCAGTGACCCAAAGAGCTGAGCAAACACAACTGCTACTGAGCTCCCTTTAAGGTGTCCAAATATAGAAACATCCTTCAAAAGACCAGCAATAGAAGAAGAACAGTATTGTACTTAAAGAGAGGCTTCACTTTTTGCTCTGAATATTTAAAATATAGGGAATAAGCAAAACCATAATGTATTAGCTTCCTTATATTGCTTAAGCAACTCAAAGTCTTGGGGACCTAGAAAACCTACTCATAGGTGTTGACAGAGAAGGGCATCTTTGGATGCATTATCTGGATTTAGAAATTCAAATGCCATATTGTACAGTTCTTATGCTGCAATTTGATAATCTGAGTGAGAGGCTCACATGTCCTGCTGACACATTCCAGGTTGAAAACTAAGATTGCAGAAATAAATCCTGAGGCTTTTGAAGTGAAAGGAAAAATTTCCATTGTTTTCCAAAAGGATAAAAGATAAAGCTAACTAGGATCTAATACACTGCAAAAACAACTATAGAGAAACAAGCTACAAAAGCTACTTTTCATTTGGATTCAGACCACTGTAAAATGACACACAATTTTTGTATTCCTTTGTTTAGCAAATGCATATCCTATTATTTTAAAATAAGCTCCAGACGATCTTTAATATATCTCACTACCACGTGAAAGAGTTTGTCAGTTTAAAGAAAAACATTGTCCTTCTTTTGTACTATTGGTTTTAATACTGTGTTAAGCTGTTAAAAAAAAAAGTCATAACAGCCTTCCTTAGGTTCTCTTCTTGGTGGCATTGCCACCACTGAGTTATTATGTAAATTATTGCAATCTGGTTAGCTCCTTCCATCTTTTTTCTTAACAAAAGGGGTCTGCAAGTGCTAATCAAAGTGTTGTAATTTACATATTAATGAAGTTTTCATAATGGCATTTGCTTCATATGTAATATGAATGGTGGTATGGAGACTTTTCACTCTTCTTTTGAGCAACCACTACATTTTGATTTCCTGAAGTAGCTGATGTACATTTGAAAACAAACTGTAAGTGCATCACAGTATATCTCTGTATATATAAATAAATATATATATATATTTCTACATATCTTTGATATCAGAATTATACATTCCAGTGTTTGAATCTTAAATGTAGCCTCATTTGCGGCTGTGAACTATTATTTACTCACAGTCCTTTGAACACTTTTGTAGCAATCATTCTGAAAATACTAAAGGCACATTTTTCTGCTGAGAGTATGGAGCGCAAATAAATAGTGAGTCATTTATTTTTCATGCTTTAAAATAAGAGAATAAAGAGGAAGAGGGAGATGGATAGAGACAGAGAGAGATAAAGTTTTAAAAATACCGCAACCCACTACTATGGAATGTTGAAAGGTAAAGAATTGCCCCACTGCAACAAATGCCATGTTAAAAAAAGCTGGAGTTTCTGTTTTCCATTCTATTTTCTGCTTTGCTGTTATTTTAAAACAATGACAAACACAAAAACTCTGTTTAGTGTTGCATCTTTAAAGCTTTCTAATTAAAGATCTGGGATCACATCTATCTGTGAATCAATACAGAGAACTGTATCAATGTCTACTTCCACCTGAAGTGAGTGAGAACAGTGTTATGTCCCTTAAATTCAGGATGTAAACTATTAGGAAATCTCAAACAATATGTGGTATTCCAGGTGAAAAAAAATAATATCCATAGTGAAATTGAATGTCTAGCTGGTTCTTTTTATAGCTTTCTGTCATGGGACTTTTTTCTTTGACAAATCCCACTAAAAAATGGAGATGAGATTGAAAGTCTCCTTGCTAAACTAAATGGACCATGTAGAATGTCTCAGAATAACCCATTTTATTTAACATTTTTTTTTTCATTCTTATTTGAACCTTTTCCAGAATTTAACTGTTTCCTTCAGGAGTGGACTGTAAACTTGATCATTCCAGATATGTTTATTCTTGGTTAGAAAACAATCATAATCCTCATCTGTTCCCCATGTTTCTGCTCTAAAAAATTCCATTTTTTGGTTATAATTTCATCTGGGAACTCATTGGCACAGGCAGTAACTTAGCTTCCTGAATTCGTAGCTCTATCAGACTGTTTTTTAGGTGTTCTCAACACTCCAAGATAAACAATTCTTTGTAATTATGAGACATGATATAGGATTAGTTCCATCTTGGATGTAAAGTACTTTGAGCTTTAAACATTACTTAGATTTAAGACCCCATTCAAACAGAGATTTACCTGGGTTTTAACAAAGCAGCTTAGTGTAATATGTAAGTGTTCACATTACTTTACCATCATCCCCAGCTGGAGCAGGAGTTAGAGCTTTATCTGAGAACACTGACCCAGGAGCTCACAAAAAATTTCTGTCCAAATTTTCAGGAACAGAAAATGAGGATTAATTTTTTTGTACAGAATTTCACTCATTGTTTCCGCTCACTCCATCCACACTTTCAAATTCTAATCCAAAGCAAACAGATCCAGCATCAGGCACGGCCTAATGGAATATTGGATTTAGATGGAAGATGTTTTCTATCATTGAAAAAGAGACCCTAGTAATGGTTGTATTTAAAGCTTCATGACAAACACTTCAAAAGCACATTAAAGACATGTGGGAGGTATGGAACGATATTTAAAAAAAGATAATTTACACTGAATCTCAGGAAAGCACTTGAGAATAAGATTGATTCAGCGACAGGGAATATTCCCAGGGGTGTTGATAAGTGTTTCATTGCTTCAAAGTATTTAGAACTGGTGTTAAAGAAAAAATGTAATTTCTTTTATTTCAAAGCATTTGAAATTAAATTCATGTTCACTTTTATTTTTTTGTTCCTCTTTTTTGAAACTGACATATGATCAATATTTTTAATTTACTGAAATAACTGGTGTCTGAAAAATGATATATTTCAATAACTGTTGCAATCACATTTTCACTAAGCAGATCAGAGTTAATTCAGAAAGGGCACAGAAAATTGCCAGTCAAAATTGATTAGTAAGATTTTAATTCTATAGTTTTAAAAGTGTATTTTTTCAACCAGAAAACCCAACACATGAAAATGTAGAGCACCTACATTTTGAATGAAGTTAAGCAGTGCTTTGGAGATAATGCCTGCTCCTTGCATCTCCTGTCCTGTTCTCAATGTTTTTTCCCCTGAAGGGAGAGGCAGGGGCAATGTACAATGACAGCCATCATGTTCCTGTCTCATCACATTGTGCAAGAGAAAGAGGAAAAGTTTTTTGTGTACCTGTTCTCCTTAAAAAGAGACAAAATTTATGACTCAATCAGAGACAGGCAACCTTTTATCCATGTGAACTCCTTATTAAAAAGAACTAAAAACTCAAAAGCTGCAAATTGGCCATCCTGATCTGACTTGGCACCAGCAGCTAAAGCAGAGAATAACGCAACAAGCAAAATTTAGCACACATATTGCACAGAATGTCTGACAACAATAAGGAAGTAAATACTGAAAATCCTGCTTTGAAACATGTTTTTTATCCTCCATAACACCTGGCTGAGATGCTTTACAACCTTGTATAATTTCTATGGAGAGTTTTGGCAATATGTTATTGCATCCTCATGTTACGGTCAGTTTATTTATCTTTATATGCAGAAAAATTACTAAATTCTCTGGTTTAGTGAAGAAAATGCTCTCCCCTCTAAAGAGAGAAGTTCTGGTATTTTAGTGGTACATCAAGAACTCTGTTGGCTTTCTTTGCTATTTGGAACCAGAGGGGACATATATATATATATATATATATATGTTTATATACCTGGCATCCATGCCTAGGAGCCCTCCTGATCACAACCAGCTTACTAGCACAGATAAAAGCATGTAGATATCCAAGGAGGAGGAGGAAACTGAATGATTTTTTTTCATAAAATCTAGTGGGGTTTTAGTCCCTTCCAGCCTGATCAGGATGGATACATCATCTTTTTTCTAGGATTCACCCAAAGAGGACTTTGTGTATTTTTTCCTACCTGCAATGTACTCTTGAATATGGGGGTCTTTTTTTTTTTTTCCCCTTGACTTTTCACACACTTGGTGGCTTTTCAAACATAACCTAACCAGAACAAGGAGTTGCATGGATCTTGTCAAAGAAGGAATTAACCTGAGAAAGCAAATATCACTCTGATTCCATAAGAGTGGTGGAAATATTCTCAAAACAGAAAGGCTCAGTTTGGAGGCATATCAATAATTTTTTGCACTTGTTCTTTAATCCAGAACACACAACACATATTCCAAATCCTGGAAAACAAATTTAAAAGTCACCTGTGACTAGAGGGAAACATCAAACACAACTGTGTATAGGTACCCAGAGAAACAAAACACAGTGTTTTGAGGAAAGTTCTCAGTCAAGCATTCCTAAAGGAAAAAAACTCACTGATCCATACAGTCTCTGTTACTTCTTATCCCAGATCAAAAGGCCCACCAGAATTCTTTGTACCGATACTCAGAAAGACTTTACAGATAAAATGATTTTGAACCCAGTGGAACTGCCTTACGGAATTTTCTATTTTCGTACAGATCTGTACTACATTCTCCCTCTCAGAAAACTCCAGCAGAGTTCTTTCTGTAACATCAGCTATCTATCAGATTTGATCTGCTTAGAACAGATTTAGAAAGAAATGTAAGGGAAACAATGAAAGGTTTAAAGCATTCCCTGGGAAATACACTCTACAGGGCAGCAGCATGAAATTACAGGGGAGGAAGGAAATGGGAGAGAAGCACATTTTTAGGAAGGTGTTGCCTCTATGACATGCATGGCTGAGGTGTGGGAGGGGACAATAAAGGCTCACACTGGCCAGTCTTTACCCAAGACAGGCTCAGATAATTTAAGCACTCCATTTGTGTGAGTATTGTAAAGATTAAAGGGTGTATGGTACAGAAGGGGTAGAAGTGGCAGGGAAGAGACAAAAGAGTGGGACATGGTGGGGAACCTGGATCTGTAGTGGTGAGAGGAACCCAGCTGGTGAAAGCAAAAACCCTTGTTAGGGACTAATGAACCTCTCTGCACTTAGGAATTACAGGATATTAAGGTAAATGTAGCTGGTTCTGTAAAGATCTGCTAGGGAAGAGAACATAAACCTGGACCACCTGTGCTGACAATTTTTCTCACCATGGGAAATTTATTCCTCACTAAGTGTTGAAACATATCTAGTACCAAATCCACCACTGAAACAGGAATTTAAAAGTTCCCAATAAACATATTTACTTCTGTTACCCACCCTTCACATTTCATAAAGATAAATAAGTGATTTGAAACTTGGTGCCAGGGATTGGAAATGAGTCCTGTGTTCCTTTCTGCTTTTACATGTAACAAAAGACAATTCCATGGTTCAATAATATTAAGTTTGGAGTCCAGCCAAAAACTTTTTCTGTGCTGTAATTTCATTTAATTTAAGAGAGAGGTGCTTCAAGTCATAGCTTTCCAGCTATGGCCAGGAACACAAGGAAGGAAATATCTAATTGACTGATACTTAGAAGTGATAGATGTCACTAAGACACCTGCTTGAGCAAGAAGATTGGACCAGATGACCCACTGTAGTCCCTTCCAGCCTGATCCATTCTGTGGTTCTGTGACTTGAGGTGAGCAGCAAAGGCAATCTGTTAATATGCTCTCCTTGTAATTCAGCACAAGTTCTCGTGTTTTCACATTTTAAAAATTGGTATGTCTAATTTATGAGTAATAAGGAATTACGGATGAAAATGTCATTGAGCGAACGTGATATTTGGAATGATAAGAATTTGAAAAAGAGAATTTGCCTGGAATCCTGAATGAACAGATTTGCTTTTAAGGTGTTTGTCAATCCCCCAGCTCTAGCTGGGAGATGCAGCCCTCTGACTTGGCTCTACATTTCAAATAAATAAGCAAACAGAAAAGCATTTTGGGTCCATATGTCTGCAGGTTTGTTGCTGTCTAAAACAACCACTTTCTCCCCTTTCTCTAACACTTCCCAAGTAAAGCTAAAAAGCCTATTTCAAGTCACCTTGCACCAGCTGTTAACAGAAATTTCTTGCTTTTCTATAGTATTTCTGTTGGAAACAATTGCCAAAGAGTCCAGACTGTGGAATCACAGGGGAGTTGAGATTTAACCTTGGCAGGAGGCCATGTGATTGACATTTCCATTGCCAGAGTTTGTCCAAGTCATTTTGAGAGCCAACTAGATTTCATTTTGCCGTATCTGTGGGTTATCATTCTTACAAGAATCGTCTCATTCTGGCAGGATCTTGATTTAAGGCTTTAAAAGTCAGCTAGGCTCAAACTGATTTTGCAAGGTCACAAACACTGCAGGTTCTCTCCATAATATGGAATTAGAAGATTGAGTGTCAGTCTTTTCAAGGTCCTAGCAACAGCTAGATGTGCCTCACAGTCTCATTCTCAATTAGGGCAATTTTTAAGGCTGTCAGCAGCTCACAATTTTATCCCATGGTTCTCACCTCCATATTTTTTCCAGGTACACAATCCTGACAAAAAATTTGCTTCCCTTCCATATTGAAGCTAGTTGGAGTGACCTCCTTTGTGTTTTATTTAGATAAGTACATACTCCAAATTTTCATCCAAACAAATAAAATTTCCCGTTTCCAAAAAATATCTGCTACTTTAATTGCCTCTCTCACCCATGGAGGCACGTAAGATGGAATACCTTCTTGCACCACACTTGCTTATGAAGGATCAGCCATGCAAAATTGTTACTGTGTTGGTTTTAATTGCCAATTGTTTTATTAATTGACAATAATTAGTTATTGTCAAATATATTGCTGCTTTTTATACCAAGCCTTTCCCTAGAGAAACGAAATAAGCACTGAACTGTTGGTAAGTTATTGTGGGACCTGGCTCTAATGGGTTTGCTATGAAAACACTGTGAGTTAACTTGTAGATATTGCTAATCAATGGTAAATGATTAGCCCCTTTGGCTAATAATTTTTTAATTAATTTCTTTGAAAGATGGTAGCTCACAGTGGATCCTAGGCATCATACATGTGTGAATTGGCTCTGAAATGCAGAAGTCCCACTGTGAGTGGAGCTCAGAACTGATGCAGACTGCATGAATATGAGCCCTAGATGTGATTAGAGGGTCATGGAGTGAACTTTTTGTAGGTTAGTCTGTGTGTGTTGGATCAATTCTACGGAGCAGGTACTGCAGGGCTGATCAGTCCTGGACATGTGAAACACTGCTGATTTGTCATGCTAGGTGAACACACCTTCTGTGTTAGAAAACTGAGACAAAAATTAGAGAGCCCTTTAATTAATAGATGTTTTTGTTGTTGTTTTTTTAATTTCAAGCATTGGATAACAAACTTTAGTTGGACATTTCATGCTGGCATACAGCACTGTATACACAACATGTTATGTGAGGTAATGCCATTTATAGGGATGGGGAAAAGCTCAGTCCTATCAGATCTTAACTTTTGAGGTTAACAGTTATTTCTAAATCCTTTTGTTTATATTTACCATTGCTAATTTTTACTGCTTGATCTCTGCCCTTTTAGTTGTCCTGATAATTGCTACTTCCAAGATGCTCATCAGGACCAAAAGAGAAAAAAATGCAAGGAAATTATTTATTAACATTGCTTCAGAATCTTGAAAGAACAAGGCAAATCTATACCATCTAAAGTACCAAAAAGATGCTTTTTAACAAAAGCAGTCAACAAGCTACATAAAGTTTTATTTTGATGATGACCGTGGGATGGCACAATAATTACTGCTACTTACTATTCGCATTGCAGTAAAAGCAACAACAGAAAGTTACAAATCCTTCCCACAGAGCTTTGGTCCCAGTCCAGACATGCACTTAAATAAATACAAAACTTCAGGTAAACCTACAGAATTCAAAATGCAACTCACACATTTCATGTTAAACAATGTATTTAATGACTTTCCTCAGGAGCTTAAAACCTTATGAATCTCGTTTTGAGCTTAGCAATAAACAAGAATGAAGAATATCTAATGAAGAATAAAAAAGGAAACTTCATTTATATTTTTCCTTCAGTCTTTTCCAGCAAGAGTAATTTCCATTTAGGTAAAAAATTGCTTCCTCCAAAAAAAATACCCCTCAAACACACATGTCAGGGACATCTACTGGATCGTAAATATAACTATCCACAATACAGCCAGGCATAGTCCTGTTATTTATTATATCCATAAAGAACATCTTCTTCCCATCACTTTGAATTATACTTGATGTCATGTTCTCTACCTTCAGCAGGGTACTACTCTTTGCTGGAAAAAGTCACTGAAATCAAACAGGGTGAGCAAACTGAAGCCTGGCCAGGAGCTTTTATTCCAAACAATAGCATTTCAATTCCAGTATCCCAATGAAGGTGCCTCTATAGCTCGCTTATCTTTTCCAGTGCCATTACAAGCAGTCGGAAATTCAAGGACTGATAGATAATAAAACTCCTTTTTTTGCCCCTTTTGTTTTCAGTTTCCTATAGCTGTTATTGTTTGTCGTACCTTTCCTCTCACACAGAAGCGAGCGCTTTAGCTGACTTGGGGCAGCTTCAGAAACTGAGGACAAAAGGGGATATCAAGGCCATATTCACCATTTTTTTTTGTTTTGTGAAGACAAAAGTGTTGATAATTAAAGCCAGTATTTTTTGGTGTTCTAATGCTATAAGTTAGATGATGTTTTCACCTGTTTGGACCAGTAACGTGATATCTTTTGATCTTATTGCTAACTATTCCTTAAAATTTGCTTTGTTTATGGATTTGCTACCAGTAGTAAACTGTGCTAGAATAACTAGCATTGTAACTGGCCAGTGTTCATCAGTCACATGGAAGAAGAGTTAGTCCGTACTAACAGTATCCAGAGGTGTCACTGGGTGGGGTTCAAGCTAGAGGCACTGCAAGGGAAAATCAACTTTACCTCAGCCAAAACCAGCACATTATCCACCCCCTTTTTCTGCACCACTTACACCACACTCACATTTTTCAATGCAATCTCATTAGCCACCTCCCCACTTCCCATCCTTTTGTACCATATATGCCACTCCCTTAGTCTATGGACTATACCTGCAAAGTGTCCATAAAATATCCATAGGGTTCCTTTAATCCATGGTTTTGGGCTCCGTTTGTTCTGGTGGTCACTCAGGACCACCACAGGAGAAGTGTGTGTTATGTGGAGTTACTGGGCACCAAAACCAGCTCAGGTTGGGTCACTGCTGCACTTGCACTGCTTCAGGCTTGTTCCCCATTGGTTCAGGTGGTTCCTGCTACAGCAATTCCCGTTACATTCATCTCAAATCACGAGTTATATCAATTCAAAGGCTGGTCCATTATAATCTCCATACCTGGTTGTTTTGGGCCAAGGCTGCAACAAGAGGTTCCTGCTACAGTAATTCAGTCCCCAGTGTTAGTCCCCACAGGCTGCAGGGGGACTGCTTCACCTCATGCATCTGGAAGCCTCACCTCATCAAAGGAGAACCTGCTCTGTCTTCAAAGGAAAAGGGTAAGAATATCTTTGCTTTCTTCACCAAGATAATTCCTGCATGAAATTAATCACTGTCAAGGTGAAAACGGTATACATTAAAAAATAAAATTATGCCAATTCTTTCCATACTGAATGCAGTCAAAACTACATAGTAAAAAAAGAGGAGTGCGAATGACAATTGAATTAAGCTATATCAAACTCTCATAAACTTCTGTTACTTGTCTCCAAAGAAATTAAATACCACAGCATGCTCCATCACTGACCCTACACATTTTTACTAATATTTTTTCATAATTGATGTCACAGACCTATCTCAGACTAATGACATTATGTTTGCAAGTTTCTAATGCTGTGCTCTTGTCAAGGAACTTGGAAAGTAATTTCCGAAAGACTTCATCTGTTTCTGTCTTCATTCTCTTGAACTCTCATAACTATGAATTATTTGCATTCTAGTAACTCTCCTCCTTCAAGATACTAGGAATTTTCCTTTATGATCAGGTTTGCATTATGAAGGCTACAATCCTGAACCATTTAAGAACACAAGCCTTTTATGAGTTGCCCTTTTGATGTTGCTGGAAAAATTTATAGGAAAAAATGACAATTTAAAATGATACACGTCTTTTACAAACCAGTGTCTGAATTTTTTCTCTTGGACTGTACAAGTCAGGAGCACAGAAAGGAGGGTGGAAGAATGGAAGGAAGGATGGATGGAACCCTGCTTGCAGCCCAGGCATACCGGCTGGGGTCTGTATATATTGGCTCTTCTCTAGCGAGTGTGACCAGGTTCTCACCTCCTCAGATACCACAAACTATTTCCCATGTTCTTGCTTCCTACAGGAACCCAAGATCCCCTTCCTGCAAACTGCTCCAGTTAGGGGGGAACCTGCCCAATGCCTGGCACCACTGCGGCTGTGAAAGCTGTCTGCTGGTGTGGAAGGATTTGTAAGAAATGGAGAATTATTAATTCAATGCAACGTTAAGTGTTCATAATTGCTTTAATTAGGAAATGTAATCCTGACTGAGTAGCTTGCCACCTCCTTTCTCTTCTCAAAACCTGTTTTGGTTTTTTTAAACTATTTTCGGTTCTCCAGTCTCCATTTTAAGTAGATCACTTTCCCATTTTCTTTTTCATTTACTGTAAATACAACAGCAGAATTCTTTGTTAGTTGAAATACTCTTTACAATTCGATGTTCAGTACTGCTAATTATGTTCTTGACTTACTTATGCTTATTTTTAGAGATTTCCCAATCCACCTCTCACTACTTTTTGTATATATTTTTAAAGAAGCCTTCTGTTTATAATTATTTTTACATTGCCACTTAAATAAACTTGCATCTGTTGCCTTTTTTCCCTCTAGACTGATCCAGGATGGATTTTAATTGCATCACGAACTGTTTCTAAAATACTTCCTAGAGTTTCCACTAGACTCCCTCTGCAAAATACAGTCTTGACCAACAAAATAATAACCAAAACCTGTTGGGGCATTTCTCAAAGTCAACTTTCTTGTGGTCCAGAATGTTCACTTGGCTTCCACCAGATCCCAAGAATAATTTGATCTAATGATACTGTAATGTCTGGGTGTTTCCTTGCTTCAGTCCTATTAATCATACTTGGTGTATATCCCAGGACTTGGTCCAAAATAGCCTCCAACCATCTGAAAGCATCAATAAGCTGTGGAGGAAAGCAATTCTGGAATGCCTCTTAAAATGTCTTCCTCCTCTGCATTTTTTTTTTTTAATTGAGTGGCATCCAAGTCAACATCTAAGTAATTAAAATTTTGCCAGTATCAAACATCCTGCCTTGTTATAGAAATCTCCAATGTATAAAAAAAATTTGCTGATCCTGTGTTATTTTATTTTAACTACCCTAGAGATGTAAACTTTTTCTGTAACATCCTAGAATCAACTTTCCATTTCATGGCTCTAATTCCTATACAGATTTCTATGTCAGGCATAATATTTCTTTTCACAAATCAATGTTCTGCCTAATCAGTTCCTTTACCTACTGTTTGATTTACTTAACCCTTTGGCAAGTTATGTATTCTTCATATTATATTTCTTTTTAAAATTATTTTTAAATGTATCTGACTTTAAAAAATCACATATATAAAAAGTATAAAAACAAAAAAATACAAGTGCACAGAAAAATATCAGCAAGATGCATACACACAACAGAAAAGAATTTGAATAACAGCTTCAGAATTTAATTTGATGGCCATGTTAAAGTCTCCCTGACTTCCTTAGTTGAATTACAGGGTTTGTAGTTACAGACTTATGGTTCTTCCTTGCTGTTGGTAGAGATGGATATCTGTTTACCCTTTCAAGTGGAAAATGAGTGTTGATAGATCAGACAGACAGAGAAACAGAGATCAGAAGACAGTTTAATTAGATTTTAGATCACAGAGTCATTGAAAAATGGGGGTGCCTCCCTCAGGGTGCAATGCACCAGTGAGGGAGTCAGGGTGTGGAGAAAGAAAAATATCCCAATCACTGAAGTAAGGCAGTAACTGAGAGCTGTCTCAGGCAGTGGAAGAGTGCAAAGACAGCTGGGATTGGAAGGAAGTTACCTCTATGGGTAGGATAAAAAGCCTGCGTAAAATCATGGGGGTTTTTACAGGACTCAACACAAAATGAGTTAAGTTTCATTATAAAAATTTTGAAAATTGTGTACTCTGTGACCCCTGACCATACCCACGATTCTTCCCTACATGAATGCTATTTTCTTCTTTTACTTCACCTACCATCAGCAAATAGGAATTTCTAAACTATTTCTAGTTGCATATTTCCCATGTACTATTCATTTCAGGAATCAAAACAGGCTGCAGGTTCATCCTTCTTCTTTCTTTCAACTCACTAATCAGCCTTCTCATTATCTTCACTAGCATTTGGCCTGTGCTGAATAATCATTTTCCAATTAGGCTTATGATTCTTTCTTAACTGGCTGTCCAAACATTAATCAGTTAACTTTGTTCAGGCAGAAGTTCCACAGTGTCCATCTTGGCTCATGGCACAACCCCATCCTTTTCCTTCACTGCATGCATCCCCTCCCTACAAGCTACCTACGTACAAATGGCTACAAACTCTTCAGCCACTTGACAGTGAAGTTTTTTACATCATTTTTCTAAACAGTGTCTCAGAAACCAGTGATAAAGATGGATTTGGAAATAAAGCTTCAGATGAGTTCTGAATTTCAGGGAAACGTCAGATCATTTTCATTCAGATCCAGATGTTCCAAAATGATGGCACCACCTTGCATTTTAAAGCTTTGAAATTCTCATGTGTTTAATGGGAAAAAAACAGCTTAGAAATACACTTGGAGAATTGCAGCATGGGAAATCCCCTACTTGGGACAGGTAATCTTTTTTTGCCTCTTCTGGAGCTTGATCATCCATACTCTACCACTGCTCCTCCATCACGCATTTGCATTTTGGTTTTACCAACCAGAATGCTGACAGTAGTTCCAAATACACTTGAAAGAAAAAAGATCCTGATAAATGCCTCAAATATAAACATGCTCTCTGGAGCTTAGGTCACTTCTTCCAAAAAGGAAAAAAAAAAACCACCAAAAAACACCCCCAAAATTCCCTATACTGAAAAAACAAAAACACTGAAATTTGCCTTTAATCTAATCTAGTTAAATCATCTACACTTACTAGGTGCTAAAAAAAAAAATTAAAAATGCTAGGTGGCAAGGGACACTAATGAAGGCTCCTTTTTGTTTTTTATCACTGTCCTTTGTTCACGTCATGATCATGGTGTAGACATGACCATGGAGCTCTCAGTCTGCAGATGCCCTGGAAATGGCATTAGTGGTCCACATTGTTCTTTTATCTATACTAGCAAATTATCCACATCAAGTAGGTGAATACTTATAAAACCAAAATGTTACTGTCTCCGAAACTCTCATTTTCATTGTGATTTTAATTCAGTGCATACACTGGGGTTAAGGATAGAGGGAAGAGAGCGTTCTTCTTTTATATTCACTAAAATTACTGCATTTATTTTTATGCTACTATTCAGGCTACCTGACATTTATAACAGCTTTTACTTTGATTTTTTTCTTAGTAATCCAGCAGGGGGAAAAAAAATTTTCTTTTTAGCCTTTTGACTCAGTTTATTCTCCAAAATATAGACACTGGGAAAAATATTTCCCACATTTTACCCCCTCTAATTGTTATATTTATATTATAGCAAAGCACTTGTCTTCCTTTGATGAAAAAAAGGAAGGAGTATAAAAGGAAGAAAGACATCTGGATTACCCCCACATTTTACAGTATTATTGTTGGAAAGCCTTATTATTTCAGCAAAGCTTATTTTAGCTAATTCTCAGTTTTGCCAGAACAGGACAACAGAGTCCAGAGAAGTGGCACAGATGCAGGAGGTCCCTCCTCATTTTCAGCACTCTTAATGCTGAGGCTTAGCAAAGGTCTTTCTGAGATGATTAATGGCAGGTTTGACTCTGGGAGGTAATTATAGGTTTTGACAAGAAGTTTGAGACTTTGGGGATGAAAGTATCTGTGAAGGTTTCACTGAGGAAACCAACCCCTGACAGGCACAACATGCTCATTACAGAAATTTTGAAAAAGCACAGATATCTATAAAATAAGCTAGATACAGAAGAACATATTTTTATTAACCCCACTGCTGCTGATGGCATATGCATCCTCCTTGTTTGTGGACTAAATGTGATTTTTAACCTCAGCAGCTGTAGTCTTTTGAAGATATAGAAGTTCATTTGCTTATGAACTCCTTCTCATTCTCCCTCCTTCACCCCTTTTTCCTTTGAGGGCTAGGTGGGGAGAGTGGCGGGAGGGAATATCAATAAATAGTNTGGGTTTCAGCAGTTCTATAAATAAAGAAAATATTGAAGTCATATATGCACTTCTGATTGTCAGAATACTAATGTTCAGCATTCTGAAATGTAATATCTGAGAACTGGAGCAAAGCCTAATTAAAAGGGCTTCCTCCAAGAAAAAGGTCCTTAAAGACAGCAGGGCTTCTGGTAGGAGCTCTTAGTGTCTGTAAGTGGTTTAAACTCTTCAGAACAGCCTCTTTCAGCTGCCTCAAACTGCTGCAGGGACTGACCATCAAATTACACAACTAAAAAATACAGTGACCAGGGTTTTACTCCAGACTCTCTGACTTCCCAACTCCTTCAGGGATGGAGAAGGATCAGTCTGCATCATTCAGCAGAGAGCAAAGCTCTATGTCAATTCAGAACAGAACTTTTCCCCAGAGAAATGCTTTTTTAAAAATTCCACTGAATATGAACATCTAGCTCTAGGAAAGGGCCATAAGAAGACTTATTGTCAAATCTAAATGTATTTACAATTCATACACTGCTTTATATATCTTGCCACTATGAGCTACAGACCTCGTTTCAGTCGTCCTGTCTGGCTCCTTTGTGCCTTTTTGTCAACATAAAGCAGTTGTAAACCTGCCTGCTCTGGCCAATTAAGTTGTTTTGTATTTCTGGAGTGGCACAAAGGAAAGCTACCCCTCCTTCTCAGTATGGTTTAATAAAATAGGGATATATGGGGCACACAGGAATCACAAAAGTCAGAGTGGAACAGGAGTCATGGGCCAGATTCTTGAGCTGCAATAAAACAGTGGCAATCCAAGGGAGAGATGGCAAATTATGCTAGCTGGGAGTCTGCCTCTGAGATTCCACAAATGCTTTCTGTCACAAAATAAAATGACATTACTAGGCTGCTTGTTACCAACAATCCTAAAAATATGTTTTCTCAAACCATTTGTGGGAATCTGTGCAAAGGGGGCATACCTCCAAATTAATTTTATGAGATCATTTGTATTATTTTGTATTAATTGTGAACAAATGCCATGGTGCAGCAGGGGCATATCAAGAGAGCCTGGGAACTGTCAAGTACCAAGAGGATACACCATGGATCAGGGAGTCAGCATGGGGTCATTTTAGGAGGTTTTCAGTTAAAAAAAATCAGAAATTTTGCCTGGACTTTGGACCAGGAATTTATCTTACCTGCAAGTGCAATTAAAACTCTCATAAGCGAGAATGTGGTAAGTAGCAAAGCTGACTCAGTGAGGCAACATTAATTTTGCTTCTCCAGGCAGAATTGGGTCCTTATTGTTACTATCCAAACTCACATACTCTGCATTAAAAATAAAAATAAAAAAATCTCTGATGTAGATTACCTTGCTGCATTTATTCACTAAACCTAAATTCAGATATCAGCAATGTAGAAATTTCCCCTTAAGCTGTGCTGCTTTGGGATAGGAAAGAGCATTGTCTAGAAATGCTCAGTTTACTGGGTCCTCTACAGCTCAGTTAGAGAAATCTTGGATTTGGCCTCCTGGTCTTCACCTGCAATAAGCAATGAGAACAAGCAAGGAGATCTAAAGAGTAACTCAGAGTATTTGTGACCCAAAATGTCCCTGTGTGGTTCTTGTCTTTCTCTGTACTGATTGAAAAGAAAACCAAAACTGGTGGTTATCACGAAATAAACGTTTTGAGAGTGAAGCTTACCTCTTGAGGCTCATGTAAAATTCTCAGTTAATGTCTGGCATTAGGTGGAAGGCATCAGTACCTTTCTGTTCAACTCATGGACTATATCACTGGTATATGTTAATTAAATGATCTGTCTTTAGAAAAAGCACATTAAGAACAAGAACAGATGAAGTACTGCAGCAACTAATTGTTTTTTGTGGTTCACCTGTGACCTTTAGTTTCACCTTTACTGCTTTTCCTTAGTGAAAGCACCAGGTACTGCAAGATCATCATCTCAGGACCGGGCATGTGAACATGAGGAAAAGGCAGATCACACAACTTACAGAGTGAGGAAAATTACACAAAACCTGAAGCCTCCATGGTGAAACAAAATACAAACCTGAAAGGAAAATCTGTTTGAAATTTTAGAGAAAGTTATTTCATTCTGTATCTGGAGTAGCTTTTCACAGGACCTATATATTCTTTGGAAGCAGCTTCAAAGTTATACACTTAATTGGCAGAAACAGGCTGTATATGAAATGCTCATGTAAGAATTGCTTGTATTCTCATGTAGGCAGGGCACAAAGTACCGTGGGCTTCATGTGGCCAATTGCAGCTAATCAAGGATCAGATAAAAAACATCCCCTTTATTTCAGTGGAATTACAGTACATAGCTGCATTTTCAAATAGTCACTGTCAAGACATAAAATAAAAACTCAAAAAGACATCTGTCAAATAAAATTTTAATAACATATGAATCTGAATAAGTTGTGGCCTATTGTTTGAATATTCCAGCAGTAGAAAAGGAGGTTAAATTCAAATAAATTATTCATCAAGACTAGTTGCATATTCCTAGTATGCGTCTGTATAATTTAAACAAAAAAAAAATGTGTGCCACAGAAAAAATGAGATTTTATAGAAATACTTCCTTGAATCTGAGTGATGCAATTCCCTTTCTCATTCCAAAATAATTACTGAACATATGGAAATCTACTAATAGAGCATAAAAAGTATATTCAATTGGCAGAAGACAAATACATTATTTATTACTTCAAGTTATTGATGAGCTTTCATACCAGCTCGTCATTCTGTTTTGCTCTGTCACTCATGAACTATAAGATCATCCATACCTCATAATAAATAATTTATCCATAGCCAGTCTGTACCTTTGGGTAGCTGCCCTTTTTTGTCTGGATATGTGCACACAGATATGCACTTTCTCACCAAGAGAAATGGTCAGCACATTAAGCAATGCTGATTTGCAGAGGTTTCAAACTTACAAGAAGAGAATGCAAAAAAAGGGATTGAGGATAGTACAGGGAATTTTTGTCCATGTGGGTTTTTTTCATACTAAGAACACATTGCTGAATGATATGCAAATGGGGAAGATTATAAAGGATCTGTTCAAAGCATATGTATGGTAATTCAAAATCGTAATGAAACTCTATTTAACAGATTTGATATAAGCAAAGGGGGCAAAATTAATACAGAGATTGGTGTGACTACTGCACCAAAGAGCTGTAAACCTTCGAGTTTATGAATAATATTTGGTAAAGGTTAAGATGGAAAATAAATTCAAGACACAAGTAATTCTTACAAAAAAGCCAATTACAGACATTATTGAATTGAACAGATGATATTAGCAAGAATAGATGGATTCTGCAACAATAACATAATTTATAAGTAAATCTCTAATATCTTTTCATCTGTAGCACAAGTATTCTTGAATATTTGCGCTGAAATGCTGACACAGAGTGATCACTGATGAAAATGCCCTTTGTTTTGACCTGCACAATATTTCAAAATTATATACAATGCAGTTATTAACTCCTTTCCCAACTAATGAAGTAAGAATTAGGTTGGTTCCTGTCAACTATACAATAGTATTCAAAATGGTAAACCTGTTAACTTGAATTGCTATTTGCATTTTCAAAAAAGCAGCTGGGAGAGACATTTTCTACCTGCTTTGTCTTTGGGGAAAAAAATTGCTGGGGCCAAGTGCTAGAGTCTCCAACTCTATACACTGTGTGCTGGATTACATATTTTTCTTTTGTTTATCTACATTGTTTTATAACATACTGTGCACAATCAATGTTTCTAAATGACTGAGGAAAAAATATGGGTGTATTAGTTACATAAACTAGATGAATTGATTAAATGTATAAGTAGAATGAAGCATCAGTGCATTTCTTATTTTAAAAAGGCTACCATGACAATGTAAACCAATTGTATAACAATGTAAACCAAGTATTTCCATAGGGAGATGCAATATTAAGCCTATTGTATTATCAAGGTTTTGACAGCAATTTATGTAGAATATTATAGTCATACTTTCCATAGTTCCAGTCATGTACATTCAAGGAAGACAGCTTCATACTGGGACAGAAAGAAGGATTTCTAGGTTTATAGGAAGAGTAAAAGATCTTCCTTTGTTCTGTTTAGAGAACATAACTACTGTTCATGTAAATAAGTATGTATATATTGCAAATGTGTGGGTGTGAGTGTGCGTGTGTCAGGGGCAGAAAAGGATAAACATTCAAAAGAAAAGCTATTTACACTAAAAGACAGTGTAGTCTTTGGCACACTAACAAAGAGGAGGAAAGCACAGTCAGGACTAAGCTTGCTCTGAAAATGAGGAGAATTCCAGAAGAGTGAAGTTTTAAAGCAAATTTCTAGTGGAAGTAATAGGCAGCACAAGGAGTCTGACTGGAAAGGGAATTCAGCAAACCTGTGAATGTCATTAGATAGCACAAGGCAGGCTGTGTCTGCCCCTGACAGCCCCAGGAGCCTTTCCTGTGCTCTTATAGACCACCATATGGTTTCTCCTGAATAAAGACTAACACAATTACATACAGAACCACAAGGTCTCATCTCTAAGTGGCCACAAGAAAAAAAAATAAAAAGGAAATAATTAAGAGAATTGCCTAATAAAAACAAATCAACCAAACAAACTCAGGGAACCTCCCGGCTCTCAGCTGCTTTCTCCATGCCCAGCACTAAGCCATATGGCTGGTGTCTTATCTTAGCAAAGCACAAAGAGCTACACTACCAATTTATTCTTTTTGTATAGCACCTTTCACCACAACTGAGAGGTGAGAGGCTGCTCAACGAGAAGAAACAAATACATATGGCTTTTGCATATTAACAGAGGTGCCCACGGAAACAGCCCTGACTCACACCCACTGAAGTCAGTCAGTGCAGTAGCTGAATACACAGAAATAAAGACTGCCCTGCCAAAACTCTTCAGTGCTTCCCACTGACTTCAAAGACTTGTGTTAGGAGAAAGTCCAAATTAATTTTGTACACGTTATTAAAGTTTTCCATCATCCAGGGCAGAGATAAGCTGAGGCCTCAGGGCTGCAGTGAGCTCTATGCAGAATGTGTTTGCAGACCCGCTGAAGCTGGGAGGGGTCTGAGCACCCTGATCCAGCCATTCCTGATGCAAGCCTTGGCTTTGAAAGGCTCAGGGGCTGTGACACACTGGAAATCAGAAATCAGCCTGTGCTTTAGCAAAGAGGAGCAGCACAGTCCCCACACAAGGGCTCACTTCACATGATGAGCATAAAGCAACCAATTACAGCAGCAAGGTAGCTAAGTGTCTACACTTCTTCTTCATAAGAACAAAATGAGCTACTTCAGTCCCCCACAGAATCTCACTCTTCTCCTTTTCAAATCTGACATCTGCTGTCATATCCAAAATTTTACACTAGGAAGTAGCAACCTGGAATTTCTCAAATGTGTAAATTTTTCATCTTGCACTGAGACTGCAGCAGCCTTACCTAACCAGCTGGATCTATCTGTCAGCTGCCAAGCAGCACTTGCAATTTGTTTACAGTCAACTGCAAGGAGACATATAAACTCCCCCAGATGAGGAAGATGTTAAATTTACAGAGACAAGTGACAAATGAGCTCCGAATGAGAATGCATATAAGAATAGCCTACAGTGTGCCATTATATCATGACATAAATATATGACAACTACTCCAATCAATGCCCATGGCAAATGTTTCTGAGTGCTACTGCCACTAGAGTAATTTCTTTGTGTTTTCAGGTTTTTTCTTTTTTTTTTTCCTTGAATGAGACATTCATTCTAAAGTAAAAACAAGTAAAGGAGGTATCTACTAAAATGAGCAGATCATGCTGTACTTAATGGGTCTGATTAGTGCAGTTGCTGCATTTCATTTCTCATGGAACAGTGTCCAGACACCAGTAATACACTCCACCAGAAACACATATACACCCTGTGGCAAGTTATAAGAAGAGATAAACTATAATCTCACTATCTCTGTCATTACATCTACGCTCAGATTATAACAAACAAAACAGCCCATGATATGCACCTGTAGCACTTTGTATACAAACCAAAGCTTTTAGCACACATGGACAGCAGTCTTCTGTGAAAGGAGTGGAATCTGCACAAGTGTTAGCATGGTATTTAGGCTTCCTTCTGGCAAGTGGCATTTCCAGTTCTTTCAAAGCTTGAAAATAATGCCTCTGTAAAGAAACAAAGCATAAATCCTCTGGGCACAGGTGAAATGCTCCCTGATCCCTCCATGTGAAGCTTACATTGCAGGAGGGGGTTTCACAGACCTTGGACTAAACTGCTGGAAGTGAAAGACCATCCTTGAACACAAGGAAAAAGTGGCACCAACAATGGCAGCTTCTCCAGTCTCTACAGATTGTTTTTGGAGGCAAGACAGATTCTTGTTCCCACCTCTGATACACTTAAGAAGAGTCTTTCTTCTTTATAAGGGTAAAGTGTAGCCAATGAAATCTCCTATCCAAGACACACTGCAAAAGGGTTTCAAAGCAAGCATCCCACCTTTTCTGATTGAAGCCCATCCCTGCATTGACTATTCATCCTGCTGCACTGTCCTACTAGGAACTTAGAATTTAGTTGAAGGTGACTGAAGAAGAAACAGACCTTTGTTCAGAATACATACATAAACCAAATTTCTCTGCCAGAGGGAGCTGAAGCAAGAGTCACTGCCCAAATGCAGGCCAGCAAGCTCTGGCTGAAATCTAATTAGTCATGAGTGAATGAGTTTGTTAGTTTTTGTTGTCAGAAAAATAAAAAAAATCACATCAGGAAATGGAAAAGGCAGCAGGAAAATTACCTGTTTCTCAAAAACACAGGTAGTAAGACCAAGAGAATGAGAGCTCTAGATTAGATACTAGAGCTAGAAATAAAAATTAGAAATAATCATAAGCAAGGAGAATGAAACCTAGATTTGAATCCTAAAGAGTTCTGAATATAATACAGAGACCACTGCTACTTTGGTTTAAAAGAACTACTGTTTTGTTCCCTGCCAGTAGACATGTCATTGATTTTTGATGTCTCATGCAACTGTCTACTAAAGACAAAGGAATAAGAGACCTGGAATTATCCCCAAGTATCAGACAAGACACCTTCTCTGTGCCAAACATATCTCCAGCTGCTGCCTGGTCTTTCTACTCTCATGCTACAGAAAAATAATCTGGGAAGGTTCCTGGGAAGGTGACATGGCACATTTGGACCACGTTCTTACTGTGGTTGACCAGAGGGCTGGGGTTTTATATTCAGCCTTGCTGTTTATTGTCCCTCCAGTAAAGACCTGACTGTGGTCTGGTCTTTACTGCACGACACCATGCATCATCGTTTACTTGCACTAATAGCTATGGTCTAAACATGCAAACAGTGCAACAGAATCATCATTTCTGCCACAAAAACCAACCAACCAACCAAACAAACAAAAGCTAGAAGATGGACAAGAGCAGCCTGAATTTATTCTAATAGAAAATGGAAATGGCACTGGGGAGAAAGAAGCTTCATTATGCCCTTATACAAGTCATTGCATGGAGGAAATTTCAACTCCAGGAATAACATCATTTCCATGTAGCCTTTCACCTTTCATAGCCCAGAAGAGCTGTCCCAGTAGCCAGGAAAAATCAGGGTAACTCAGGCACTCACTGTGCTATCTTAAATACCTTCCAGCCTTGCCTCCAGCTGCCATGGATCTGCCCCAGTCCTATACCACATTCTCTGCCCTTGTGAAGGTGTCTCAGGTGCCTAAGAGCTTCTATCTAAAATGGTCTACATACTTATGTCTAGTTATATTTGTTGAGGTTGTATTCTGGCAGAAGAATCCCACCCATTTTGTTTTCCGTTTTCATGCTGGGTCAGTAAACAGGATTACAGTCCATGCTCCTCGACAGCCCTGCAATATGTTCTATGCAAAAAAAAACCCAGTTGCTCCATCTTAACAACCCCTCTGTGTAAAAAGCAGCATAAAGAGGTCATATCAGAGCTGAAAATTGGGCCAAAGAGAGTATGCTTTCCTCTGGATGTCATTCAGAGGATTCCTCTGGATTCCTCTGAACAGCAACAGTTATAATTGCTATTATGTTTAGGGAATTGGTCTTGATCACTGAATGGAAAACACTTTGCAATTAAGAGGGATGAAAGCATAACTAGATTTGAATAATTGATGTTAATTTCCATTTGCAGAGAAGACTATCACAATGTTGAATCCAAATGCCATGCAATCTTCTGGTCCATTCCCTCATTTCTTGTTTCCATAAATTGCAAGGTAATGCTAACTGGAGGGCCTTGTACAGAATTGCTCTATGGATCACATCCCATTATACCTCTGAAATCAGGAAGAATCCGTGCTTGCATCACTCATGCTCACAAAGCAAGTTCTTTCCTTATTTGGCCATACAATTAACTTAAATGAAACTGAATGTAATGCCTTGAAAACAATACTAAATTAAATGGTAATGCAGTAATCCATCAATTACAACAGGGCAACTAATGGCTTGAAATAGCTTTGTACAAGAGTTTCTAGTTGGATTAATAATATAATTAATGCTATGTACTCACCATTAAAGTAGGAAATAAAATATTGTTTTAGTTAATCTCTTCTTGTCATTGATGGGGAAGTGCAATGCAACCAAAATTAATATTCATCGTAATGTAGTGCCTAAGTAAGCCAATATCTAGCAAAGAAACCCTCAAAACATCAAAATTTGACAACTATTAAAACATAGTTCTTATTGGAATTGCTGTAAGTATCAGAAATGGTGAGCACATTTTTAATAACCTTATTTGTCCTGAGTGCAATAATAGTCACGGTAACTTTGTACAGGTTACAGAGAGAAAGCAAGATCTCAGTGAGGCTGTGAGTTTGTGACCTCAGCATTCAGTTGGTTCAAGTCTTTCAAGGACACTCCCAGAAGCATAGAAAGTGGAAAAAAGATAGATGCAAAATATCTGGCCAGCTGTAGTGAGAAGGAACAGAACAGAATCTATATTTGGAGGACTGGAGGGAAGCTGCTTTCTGATGTTACACATGCAGATGATCAGTTTAGATTTTCACACTTCCTACTGGTGTCAAACAAAGCCTGAGAGCTTTGAGAATCCAAAGGCACGTGCTTGTGTTTAGAGCTCTTTCCATGAGATTCACGCAAAGGGATGCGTGGCAGGTATCACCCTTTCTTGATCCTCCATCAGAACCTGGATCTCAGTTATGCCCATCACCCTCCTGGTGCATTCAACTTACCAAGCAACCTGTTCCAGCACTGGCAGATGTGGAACAGCCCCCAGTGCCATAGTACATTTGCAGAGTATCCATAGTTCCTCAGCAGACCCTGCAGCTTGGCCACCCCTGCCATGTGCCAAAGGAGGGTCCTGGGAGTGGCAGGACATGGATCCTACCACAGGGACATGCTTGCAGACCTTCAGGGAGGGGAGGGAGGCTTCTTGTCCCTTTACTTTGTTGCCTTTGCATTTTGTGCTGCCATGCAGAGCAGCTGACTGACGGCCAAAGCCGAGGGTGCGGGCCTGCTCTCCAAGTGCTCCTGGGGGGGTCACAGGGGTGGGGACCAAAGCCAGAGTTTGAGCAGATGAGCCCACCCCATGACCTACTGCTAAAGCCATCCTGCTCAAGTGATCCACAGATGGCAGAACTCCTAATGTGCACAGGGAAAGCCATTCTGAAGTGTGTGATGTGCATGCGCACACTGGGACTTTAAAGCTTTGCAGCCCACTCCTTTGAATACCCTTAGATCACAAAGCTATGCACATAAGGCTCCATTTCAACAGTTTTTTAACACTTCCTATGCATCTAAAACATAGCAAGAAAAAGGAATTCAAAGCTCTGATTTCATGTTTTGTATGGAAAATTTACACAAAAACCTGTTAGCATATGATGTGAGCTAAGGGCTCAAAGGTTTAAATGCTGTATCTATAAATAGCAGTAGGACCATATATACATACAGAGGCATTACAATTCACCACTTTGTGTTTACAGTGGCATTTGAAGCAGACATAAAAAATCTCTATTGCAATAGGAATTGCTCAGAGGCTCCCCAAGAGAAATTACTTGCTCCTACATGGCTCTGCATCCATGAACTGGAAAGCAAAGATAAGGGTACTGGCTCCTCCTTCTTTCACCTTTCCTTTTACCAGGTTTTGTTTGGCCCAGTAGTTGAATAGAAACAGTTGGTTTAGTGCTATGGAAAAGCAAGGGAATGGTGGTTCTGCTTTGCTTTCCTAATGGTTTCCCCTGACTCCAGCAAAACACCCTGTGGGCAAATATATTCAAATGGATGGTTAGCACAGGCTACAGAGGTCACTTACAGAGTAAAAAGCTATCTTGTATTATTTACAAGAGGTATTAGATAACATTTTGGCCACAGAGACACAAAGAAGCATCGTGAGCTCATTAAAGCTCTAAAGTGCGTGTAAAACAGAAGGGTGTCTTTTTAAGAGATTATCAAAGGATCCCACATGTGTATCAAGTCGACTCCAACAGAAGCAAAAAGAAACATGCCTGTTAACATTAATGGGAACTGCAGAGTAAGGAGAAAGGCAAAGTCTCTATGAAAGCCAGAGAATGACTATTTCAGTAATGCTGAAAGTTTAACTTGTGATTTAAATGAATGTATACATTTAAGTCAGGAAGCATACCTGTTAGACATCAGGCCTAATAATTTGCAAGCATTTAACATATCCATACAGATAGATTGGTTTTGTTGTTTGCTATTTAGAAGGGGGAAGGGTGGTGAGAAAAATCAGCGTTTCTTGCTGTATTTGTTTTATGCTTGTTAGAGAAATGGAAGAAAACAACACAGGATGCCATAAAACCCAAGGGGCCAGTAGGAATAAAAGGTTAAAATAACTATATGGGACAGAGTCTTCATTGACCCTGTGCATTCTGTCCTTTAAATGTAAACACTGCCTTTCAAACCAGCATTTTGCATTTCATTAATGCCTGAGGAAGAATAATAAAAATGCAGGATGTGTAAAAATTAGGCTTCTGCAAGAGAGCTTGAATAAGCTAAAATTAAGAGCATAACCTAGCCAATTAAGAGTTTCTTTTGTGTTATAGTCATGCCTAAGCATTTTCAAATATTGAAGGAGATGATTATGGATATTTGTGGCTATACTTCTGTGTCATTCAAGAAGAAAAACTGCATGAGAAGCTTGGCTTTGTGGGGGAACCAGCACAGAAAAGCAGGTGTAATGAAAGAAAAGGGGAGTGGTAAGTGGAGGGAGAAAAAAGACATCAAGAGGGAGAAAAAAGTAATTTTGAAGTCATTTGGGTTTGAGGCAGGATGAGGGAATTGCTTAAATTTTGTTTTCTTTTCTTTTATTGTCCGACTGCCTACAACAATCCTAGGTGTCTTAATGTATGGAAAAGATTTGAATTATTAAAGCGTGAATAACTAGCATAACAAACCCTCATTAAATTATAAAGGAATGTTTAATGCACTTTAGCAGAAAAACACTCATTCTAGGAGAAATCTGTTCAAGTGTAGAACAGTGCCACTCAGAAAATACCATCCTCCTGCACTGCTTGAGATCTGTGGACAGTGGGATTCAGGCATGGGAAGCTGGGAACAGTCCTGTGTGAGCACCTTCTTCTGTAATTTATTGAGTGCTGTCATGGCATGTGGTACTGTGCAAACACTGCCCTAGGGTGTTTTTCCCCTAAATCAGACACAGATAATAGAAGTCAGACACAAAATACCAAGGGAGAGTCCAAACCAGATGGAGACAATCCATTTTACATCAGATGTGGCGGTGACTTTCTCTTGTGCTGATTACTTCCCCTTTAGAGGAGCTCCTTGCTTAAGCATTTAATTGAAAAGTGGCCATCAGTCCCATCCAGACAAAGAGCCCCCTTGCAGAAGGTGCAGAGTGGGTGCAAGGAGGTAAATCAGGCACAGGGAGGCTGCTCAGGGACACCCTGGGACTAAAGACAGTTTGGCTGTGGCTCTGGATGCAGCAAGGCCACATTGTGTGGTGCCACTCTTGAGTAATTACTACATTAGAGAGGGGCTGGTTTTCATCTGCACAGCACAGAAAGCATTCCACACCAACCTGCTGCCTTGCTCAGAGCCAGCTTTTGTTTCTGTGCCTAGTTTTACACTGCACAGGCTGTATTTTACTCAGGAGAGAAGAAGGAAACGGATTTATACTAGTGCAGTATTTGCCTGCCTCAGCCATTTAGACTGCAAGCTCTTCATGGGTCCAACCATGTTTATGTATAGGAGGAGGATGTCACAATCTGACATGTGCTGAATAATTCCAGACCATAAATTTTGGCAAACTTGCTGACACACCTTTTAAATAATCATAATAAATATCCCCCAAACAGAGACATCAGGAACCCAAGGTCTGACAACTGCATTTCCCAGTGCACCAGAAGTCTTCACCAAGACAGTAACACACTAAAATGAACTCCTGGGAGATTATTAAAGTACAGAGAACCCAAGTGACTCAAATGAGAGTATTTTCCACAGAGCAACCACTCTCTCAGTGAACTCCCAGCCATGATCTCAAGAGGACTGTGTAAAACATTTCCAGACATGAACTTGGAAACTAAAGTTTTTGTAAATCTACTGAAAATTTCATAGCTCATCCAGTTGTTAGTTTAAAATTTTTCCCAGCCTCATGCTTACTCGCACTTGTACAAATCCCCATTAAGATCTGGAGGGTATGAACAATCCTTTTCTGTTCCTCTTCCTCATCATCCCTCCTCTGTAGTGACATACCCACACTCTACTTCCAACAGACCTAATAAGATTTTATCTCCTGGTCTGAGAATTAGCTAGTTAAACTCAGCTTATATTTGAAGTTTTCTCTTTCTATTTTGAATCTGAAAGGTGTGCTAGAAAGATCACCTCCTCTGATAACTGTATTATCAGTGTTAGTCTACTACAGATATTTTCTGTCTCTGACTAAAAACTTACAAGGCAGAAAACTAAGCTCCTCAAGAATTTCTAGAGTGGAAACTTTCAATTTACCCAGTTTTTTCATATATATACCTTAATGAAAAGCAAAATAAATACTATTTCAAGTATTTTCACTCTAAAAACGTTTCCTATTATTGAATAGAGACAATAAATTAGGTTGTATTTACTGCATGAAGGAATTTCAACTCCAGTATCATAAGGTCTCATCCTCTCTGATCAGCTCAGCTTTTTTTTGCCAAATCACATATTTTCTGGCCTACAGCCCTTCTTATTCAAGAGCCCAGTGACTCCACACAGGACTCACATCCAGCCATTATGCACTAGAGGAGAAGTCAACAAAACAAAATGTATTTATTTGGTTCAATAATTATCACAAACTGGATTCTTTGAATCCTCATTCACATTTGGCCTATTTTACTCTGCAATTAGTTTCACTGGGAAGAATGGGACACTTGAAATCTAATGCATGCCTCAGTGGGGGTAAGTATAGTGGAATCAGGCCACAATGATGGATAAAGTAAACACATTCTTTTGTTGCCATCCATCCCGTTCTTAAAAACCCTCTTTAAAATAGCCATCAGACAAAGAAGATGATGAAAAGACTCAAAATGAGGCCATGAATAACAACATAATTCAGATTAAGAATCCTAACCCAAACGGCCTTCAGAATTAATAGGCTATTCAAAGAAACAGAATGCTCTCAATAAAAACAACTATTTGTGTGAAATCCTTGTTTTATACCTTTAATTTAGGCAGAGCTTTTCCTCCTGAGATTCTGTTTTGCATGAATACACGTGCTGCAGTTTATATCCAGAAGGAAAGACAAACTCTATGTTGCACATACTAGAAGGTACAAAATGAGTAAGAAACATTGCTGCAATAACAGGACACTAAATCTCAGTTATTAAAAATGCCTGGTGCATTTTGATTAGCTGCATATTAATACCTAGATTATCCCAATATTTGGAAAATTGCGACATTTATTTTGGAAGTCACTGGTAGCACGAGTGAGTGTATGTTGTGTACAAAGAAAACATTCAGGCATCTGTAAAGCACAATATTAAACTTTGTACTTACATATAAAAATCATTTCAATGCACCTTTTTCCTTTTACAATGAAGGGTAATTAAAAAGTTTGCAAAATGATGCCATAATACTTTGGAAGACGGAGTGAGTCACACTTTGTTGCAGGGCAGCAAAGGCTGACTCTCAGTGGTGACATTTTCCTGGAAAAGGCTTTTACCAGCTGCTCTCAACTCTGTAATGACTGACAGTGTCCACTCCATAGACTCCTGAGCAACCCGCTACTAAAATATATTTTCTAACAATTTGCTATGTTTTATCCTCGCAGTGTCTTATTCTTTATCTTTCTGAAAAGCTCCTCAACCCATAAAAGTCTGTACAGCCTTGCTGTTAGTAGGATTTTGTTCAAGTTGCACTGTCTTTTATCTGAGGAATGACTGATATTATTTCTGGTAGCAGCTATGACTTTCCTGACATACTTGAATGTCTTTAAAAGTTTTCTAGTTAATGCAGGCAAAAGGGACTAAGGATGAAAATCACTTATTAAAAAAACCCTCAAAATAGAAACTTACTCAGTATAAAGCAGAATAAGTTGTGTTTTGACTTGTCTTTCCCCACCATGTTGTTTCTCTGATTAAAAGCACTTGAATATTTGAATATCTGACAAGCCATTTCAGAACTGGGTAAAAATAAAGAAGTGAAAAACCACACTGAATCTGGAAATACAATTTCATCCAAAGAAAAAGCCCAGCTTCCCAAAGTAGGAAGTCTTTCTGAGTGAATCAATCAGGAACAGCTGATAGAAAGTGTTCAGAAATCAAATAATTCATCTAAAATGCTACAAGAAGAGGCATCTGATGAAAAGAATCTCATATGCAGTGCAAAGCTAGAGTCTGCAAAAGATTGCACATGCTGCTGCAAAAGGAACATGCCAAGGCAATATCCCTTGGTGAAAAGAAAGAGCTGCATAAATTTTTTCAACACAGCAGGAATTTGTTAAATGTACCAAGGGCAGAGTTCATGACCATTAAAGCAGATTATGCATGACATTCCTGAAAAGGAATAAGAAAAGATAAAACTCAGAATAATCTCAAAGGAGAAAACACACTTTTGTGGGTTTAGAACATGCCAGTCCTTGGTCCACTAGAATTTGCAAGGTGCAATAAAGCTGCTGGAGAAATTATTAGAAAGGCACAGAAATCATCTCAACAAATTATTGAAAGGATATGAAGAACTAAGTGCTAAATCAATGGGCAATTTCTCCGTTTTCTTGAAGCTTCAAGAAGCAGAAAATAAAGACAATGATCAAGAGACTCAGTACCCTCCATGACAACTAAAATGTGGAGGGATTAATAAAATAAAGTATAAAATACATATATAAAAACTTGATTATATATTATATATATTGATAAATAGCCAAAAGCAAATAACTGAAATGGATTTTCTTCCTGACACCTTGAGTGGCAGGAATGACCTAGGAATCACAAAGGATGCGACCATGAAATATGAAATGAATTCTCTTGAAGAGGATAAGTCAGACGACCCTAAGGCATTAGAAATAAATATGTCAAAAAGAAATTCTGAAGTCTATTTGGGACTGAAACAAATGAAAACCATAAAAAGAAGGCTAGAAGGTTCTATGTTCACTTCAAATATACAAAATAAATTTTACAGCAAAGAATGAATCATGAATGGAGCTCTCTTTTTTTAGAAGAAAAATAAAAGGGAGTGGTTGATATTTTTATATTGATTGTGAAAGTATGTCCTTGTCCAAGACTACTTAGACTCACTTTTAGTCAGCCTTACCAGACAATACTTCAATTCAACAGTTATTTTTGCTACCCACTATCCCTGAAATAGTGGGTATGACTATGCAATTTTCAGCAAATTACACGTTCTGACACAAACTACTGAAAATCTAAATACAAAACTTAGAAAACCACTCTAAAGCCAGACTTTTCTCCATATTTAGCTTTGCTAGATTACAGTTTGGGACTGGCAAAATATAGGTTGCAAGCTGATAACATCTGGTTGGACAGAAATCATGAAGTAAGAATGTCTGCACTTATGTGAGAAGTGCTAGAGACTTCTGGATGTACAAGGCAAAACTCTCACTGTGGTTTGGAGGTGAGGAAGCTTTCATTAATTCCCAAAAAAACCCAGTGCGTAGTTCTAAGGTCATGGACAGCAGTGACACCCGGGAATTAGCTCTAGAGGCCCATGGATTGCTGTTCCAGTCTCACAGGCACTCCTGCAAAAAGCAAATATCTCTTTCCACAGTGGCACAATAGTGGGGAAGGCCAGCAGTGATGCTCCCGCCATTCTGTCAGGCAAAACAGACAGACACTGCTTGCCCTCAGGGCTTGGAGAGACCAGAAAAATAACACTGCTGGAGTCCATGGAGAAACAGAAATATCTGTGGAGCAACACGTGGCACTTCAGAGGCTGCGAGAATGTTGCTGGTTTATGGGGGGGAACGCATCTGTGAAATCCCAGCCTCCTTTGGGCTGTAACCAGTTACTACCACTGTGTTTGCCTGCAGAAAGCAGGAGTGGGAAGCTGCACCTACAGAAAGCTATTGCTGGAGCTATTGTGCTGTTTGGAGCACTGGGTTACACCAGAGCCAGCAGGCAGGCTCTGCACAAAGCAAAGACATCCCGCGCCCTGATTCAGAGGGACTATTGGCCAGATGTGCCATCAGTGGCCAGGACTGCAGCTCCAGGGACAGCTTAGCTCATCCAAAGTACATTGCTCCCATGAGGGGAAGGGCCCATCCCAAGGGCCCATCCCACTCTCCTCCTCCCCTTCCCCAGGGATCCATCTAGGTTTTTGTGGGGATTGCTCGCCATCCCTTACCCCTTAAGAAAGATATGCGGCTGGGGGGTTCTGAGGAAACCACGGGGTTAATTCCCCAGACAAGCTAAGGAGAGGAACCCAGGCTCAGGGTTACCAGGGGGAATAGGAAAGGTGGGAATGAGGCCCCCACCCCCTTTCAGTAGCAAGGAGCTATTAATTTGCCTCAGCCACGTCTTGTGGAACAACAGCCTGCAATCAATCTCTGCTCAGCATTAACTGCAGCAGCAGAGCGTTTCTGACACACTAAATGCACACAATGAATGGCAAGGAGAGATAGCAGGCGCTTTTGCCATGCAGCTCTCCAACCTCCAAGTTCTGGAAATGGGAAAATACAAGTGTTGCCCCACCCTGTTTCTGGAAAAAGGCCTCACATTCCTCGGACCGATGCAAACCTACAAAACACTGACACTTTTCACTGGACCTGAAGCAGCAGATAGTATTTATTAAGCATTACTCAGTAGGGTTGCTGGCTGTACCACTACCATTCAGCAGAAGACTTACTGCATTTGTATGTGGGAGGCAGACACTGCTCTGCCACGGGGCTGAACCGAGTGTCAAGTAATGCATGTTCTTGTTACAGCTTCTGAACAGATGTCATTTTGTCATAGCTGCTGACATAATTTTGAAGATAAGAAGATTTGGAGATTTAGCCCATGATGTTTTAAAGCTAAACACAGACAGGATTAAAGCTTTAAATTTAAACATAAGCTAGATATGGCCTTGCGACACAGGGTTATGTCAAACCTATCCCAAAACACATGTAGAAAAAAAATCATTGTATCATTTTTAATTTATTATAATTTTGGTACTAATGTTACTTCAATTATTATTTTATCATCTCATACATTTTTAACTACTCTTTTCACAGAATAATGTAGCCAGAAAATTTGACCTAAGATTGCTGGTCTGGAAAAAAAAGTAGGACTAATGAGGCTTGGTTTCCTTGGATTAAGTTTTATCGACTTTCACGTCTAGGATGATGTAAACTCCAATGCAAGCTTTTCTCTGGGAGTGGAACTGCTTAAATGAACATCTCCTGTGTGGATTCTCTGGTGTCTGGTGTGATATGAGCTCATGCTCTAGTATTTTTTTTCAGTCAAGGATTTTACAGAGTTTCTCTTTTCCACACGCCTCAGACTTGTGTTTCCAAACATCTATGAAGCATTAACAACTTTTGAATTTATGAATTGTGTTCAGTTTTGTCTGGGTTAGTCCAACAGGTTTGAATCTATTTGGTGTGAGAAAAGTGACACAGGCCCATATCTGAAGACAAAATGGTCTCTGAAACACTGTTTTGAATAGACGACTTTTAGTGGGTTTATATTAAAAAGAGAAATACTATATAATAAAAGGAGATGCAGTAGGAGCTTTTTCAGGAATTACCAATTTACTTTTAAGGTAACCAGTTTAGATCATTTTAGGCCAGTTCAAAGGTTAGATATATGTTCCTTTCCAGGTAAATTGAACTTACATTTTTGACAACAGTAGAGTTTGTACACACAAAGCTATATCCCATTGTAGTACGAATGTGTATCAGTATAAATATAAGTCAAATATTTCAATAAAAGGAAATAATCTTCACTTCAGGGAAATGAGAATTTAAGCTCTTATTTTAAAATAACTCTATTCTGTGATTCTGTGTCCAAGGAAATACTAAACGCAGTTGTCACAAGTTTTTAAATACTGCATGAAAATTTTCTTCACTTATTAAATAAACTTAGCAGAGAACTCTAATTCTGCCTAGTTATCTAGAATCTCTATCAGACCAGCATTATCTTTCTATTGAGATTTGACCATGTCCACATATACTATGACAGATTTCAAATACATCAAACCATTCCTCAGACAAGAAGTTCAGGACCAAATCAAAGTTTCACATTTGAAAGACTAAAAGAAGGAGTCCTATTGCTTTTGACAGTGTCTAAATAGGCCTTATGGGAGCTTGTGAATCATTCACTGATATCTACTCAAACCTCTTCTTCAAGACACAGAATCACTATTGAAAAAAGATACTGCAAATTCTTGTCAGTGTCCATCACTTTTGATTCCTTTAACAAGAGTCTCAAACAAAGACCTCACACAATCATGCCAATGGCCTAAGCTGGTAAAAATAGCTTTATGAAACCTACAGTGAATAGGCTGAGCCCTCTGATTACGCTGCCTGTCATTAGACATTTTAGAAACTTGACTGCGATCTCCTGACCACAGAGATCTTCATCGTTCATGATTATTTCTAAGGTGGAAAGCTTATCTTTCATGTTGCTTCCTGTCTGCACCATTGCAACTGCAGTTTACACAGTTTTGCAACTTACTGAAATATTAAGGGTAGATTTCTTAAGGTGTAAAAGGAATTTCTTTTTGGGGGCTTCTAGGTTCTGGGGTGAAGAGGAGAACACGCCATTTCTGTAAAGTGCAACAGGAAAGAAGCAGTTATGTAGTCCTGCAGAACTATTAATCCCTCAGGTAACTATCACCTCCCTGAGTTCAATACACAAGGAAAGGCTTGTATGCTATATCTTAATTCATGTACTTGTTTCTCTCCATCGATTTCTTGCTATTGAATTTTCAGAAACATGCGAATTAAGAGAAGCCTGTAGCTGTCATTTTATACTCGGGCAGCTAAATGGTTAAAAATGAAACCATGACACAGTGAAAGCATCATAATCTTCAGAAATGATTGTAAACTAAAATGTTTTTGATCTTAATTTGATTTTCAAGGGGTTTTTTGTCACTTTGGTCAGAGATGTTCTTTTCAGCAAAACAGATGAAGGTCTGAAAAAATGAGCTCTGCAATCTTGTTATCCTGCTTAGGATATGAAAACTGTTTGCTCATATAAAAGGGATGAACCAGTGTCTCCAAACCTAAAATAGATTAAAACATTTGCACTGGGGTCATCACTCTCCTGCATCCCAGCTGTTGTGGGAGAAGCATCTGCTTTATTTGCTGCTGGTACCTCCATGGGAGGGTAGAAGGTGTTTGGCCAAAAGGCAGGCTGGGGCTGTGTATACTGGCCCCTGGATGGATCCTCACCTGTGTGTGTGTGGCATCTGTGCAGATCCAAGAATTCCTTTCTCCTCCAAGTGTGCTGGCAGGGAGGAGAAAGGAGGCACATCCCCTGCAGGGATGTCCCTGTGGGGCACACACTGAGGAATATTCAAGAAATAGCAGCATCAGGTGCACATCCAGACCTCTAACAGACAGCAGAGAACCTCCCACTGAGGACCCAGGTGTTAGCCTCCCACATGTGTAGATTTTCTGTATGAAGAAGTCTAGATAACCTTTCTGGACTGAGAACAAAGATGGCCTTCTTAGCAAGGGCACAATGGGTGAGATCTTATCCTGCAGAGCCTGTGTAAAATTCAAACATTTTAAGCTGTCCTCCAGAAAAGCTTTGGTTTCAAGGGTCAAAATTCCCATGATAGGGAAACATTTTTATCTTGATGAGGGATTGGCAGGCCTAATTTGTATTTGCCTTTTAAATGTACATCTATAAAAGCAGCTGAGCCAAATGACTGTATTCTTGGTTTTTTTTGTTTTTTTTTTTCCTGCCTTGTTCATAATTTTTATGTTTTCCCCTTAATTTAGGAAATAGTACCTACTTACTATAATTTTATGACTGAAAAAGAACCCTTTCTTTGGAATCATGACTATTAGTATTACATCACACACATCATTGGACTCCAGTCCTTTTCAACAGACAAACATGATGCAAAATTATCTAAGTGCCCAGGGTCAAAATCTTCCTTGACACAAACTCTCACAGAAGGCAACCTACTGTTCTCACGAACCTCTCATAGAGGACAGACCTGGGTGAGGGTGTGAGACCGCTGTCAGTGGCAAGACTGATTATACCAAGCATGGTAGTTTTGTTTCTAATGTTAGTTGTGTCTGCTGGAAGTGCTTAGCCTGCAAAGTGGATTCAAACATGCTGATGGCTGCCAAAACTCTCTTAATACCAACAAATATGATCAAATGCTTGCACAAATTGCAAAAGTGAAAATAGTATGCTTTCCATGGGAAAAAACCCAGGCTTTTTCATCATGTGCCTCTGAACCTGCCTCTCTACACACACAGATTTACATGTGCCTATGTGCATAGCTCTGTACACATACACAGAGCACGCATTTTCAAGACTCAGTCCAACATACTCATATTTCGCAGGACTTCCAATTGCACAAGAGCAGACTGAGTACAGGTGGCTTCATAATAGCAAGCATAAAAATGACAACCATTTTTTTATTGTAGAATAACACACTGTCAGATGTACCACCATCTGTGTTATTCAGGACTACTGCTCACTGCCTGCTGCCACCAGCACTGGCCCATTATTGGAAAAATTACAGGAGGAGATGCCTGGCTCTATAAGAGAGGTTGAAACTGGTCCCAGAGTCAAGTGTGACATAAACCCCAAGGCTGGACTCATGTGTGTATTCAAATGTTACACAACCACAGGCATAGCCCAAGGGGATGCTCTCAGCTATTTCCTTGTCAGAGATCAACGAGTTAAAATAATCAAGGCCAGAAAATGATTTGCATGGCTGTGAGAGAGGAATGAAAAGATCCCAGTGACTCAAGCTTACTTTCAACATTTGCTTCTGCAGCTGTCATCACTGCAGAACTGCAGAAACACTCCTCACACCAAGCAAGAATCAGATGTCAAACCTGCACCGGCTCCCACAGCACTGCCAGACTCCTGTTATTATGGGGTGAATCCTCACAACACCAAAACCTTTGTCACAATTTGGGGACTGTCCTCTTCATTTTCCGTAACCAATTTGCTTTACAATCATGCACTAATTAATGCTGGGCAACAGAAATGTTAAAATAAACATGCTCAGTGCAGAATACTAACTTAGAGGGTGTTAATAATACCTTCTCTTTAAATACCTTCTATTTCTGTGTTCAGCTCTTTGTTTTCTTCTCCTTTCCTTCACAGCTCCATCGCTAACAAAGAATGCTTTCTGGAATGACAAATACTGTGGGTAGCAGTTTCATTTCTGGTAGACTAGTATCTGATTTTACTTTATTGGAGCGACTTCTGTTTTGAGAATGAAAAGGTTATCCAGACCATTATAAAATTAAAACACTGCAAGACAGAGGGATATTTCCATAATCATAACATTTTAAATACCTAGGAAAAATGTCTATCCAAACAATTACCTTCAGTGAAAATACATTGTAGTCAACAAAGATTTTGTAAGCCTTTGTTTGGCCTTTTTGTACATATGCATTCCTAATTAAACCCATCTACTGCATAAAAAATAAAGCCTGCCAGATGGACTAAAGATTTGAGGTAATAATTACAGATTACACATGGACTAGGTATAGTCCCAGCTGTCCCATTCCACCTATGAAGGGCCTGACAAAATGTAAGAGTGGTTCTTACACAAACAGTGCTTCCAGGGTGTTAAAAAGGTTGTTCACAGCCACAATATTTTGACATGGTTTTATCAGTGAAGCCATAGCATAAAACTTAGGAATTCCTTACCAGTGAGAGCTACTATGAGCTCTCCATGGACTATATAATTTTCACATTGCTTCCAAACAGTGCTATGATATTAGCCTTCATCCATTTCCACATACTCCTCATCTGTGACAAGCTGTATACTCTTTCTTGTCATCCAGCTCTGAGCCCTTGAAAATTCTGAAGTCAATTGGCCTATGTTATCCATCCATCAGCAGTTTATCTAATGGGATACTTCATGACATATGGTAATAATAAATTAATGCAATAATTTCATATGATAATGCAATTTGATGCCCTCTTTTTCTTTGCTCTGAAATAATTTATGAGTGAAGGGTGAAGTTTGATTCCAAAGTTATGTTGTTCAAAGCCGACTTCTCTCTTTATTCCATCCAGCCCTGACATACCTCAAGAAAGAAGGGCAGTGTAGCTAGAGTCCTATGTCATATTCTTCCTTACAAGGTGTAATAATCTGACAATAATTATATTAGTTTCACTGACCATTCTCATTTTCAGAATAAATTTTAATTTCTTCAGATTGCTGTGAAAAACATTCATATATTTGATAGAATCATGATAATGTATCAACACCTCTTAGAATTAGGAAAAAAATAAAAAGAAATAGAAATAAAACAGAAATAAAAATCTGAGCATGCAGTAAGCACTGTAAGCCATGTCTGAAATAACAAAACTGTAATCAATGTGGATAGTAACCCCGAGAAAAGGATGAGTCAAAAACAAAAGTAAGTATAGAAAAATCATGATTGCTCTGAAAATGCTTTAGTGGGTATAAAATTTCCATTATAATATTGAAACATATATATTTGATTGCTTTTTCTTTTACTTTCCTATTTCTACTGCTATAGATAAAAAAGAAATTGATTTAAAAACAGAAATCAAGAAAGCATAAAGTGGACGATTAAATTATCCTTTTTTAGTTTAGTATTACACAAAATCCATCAAATTAAAAATATTAAAAGCTTTGTTAAATTTTCTTGAAAAAAGATAAGTAACTTCTGGTTAAAAAAAAATTGGCTAGCTAAGTGAACTGAATGTAAAATATAGAACCTGGTGTTTCTCACTGAGATTTTAAAAGGACACTCCAGGCCTTAGAATCTCCAAAACAGAATTCCTTTAGGTTGTACATTGTTATGCTGTAGCTATTCCATTTCCTTTTCTTTTTTAAAAGATGGCTCTTCATCTATATTCCTATTAGTAGAAAAGCATATGCAAACAATTGCACTTCCACATTCTTAAAAATTAATGTATTTATTAAAAATGATGTCCTGGTAAATCTGGAATATATTTGAAATTAATTTAGCAGTAAGAAAGGAAAAATAATACTAAATATTTCAGAGAGCATGAAAATTAACTATGCTATGTTAATTGAAGTTGGATTTCAAACAGAACATGGACTCTTGTGGAGCTTTGATTACAAAAATGGTACATTCGGTTCAGCATAATAGCAGTGTTCATTCTACCCCTCACTGAAGGGCTTTTGAACTCAAAAATCAAGAATTGCAAAGAAATGTGAGCATCACATACCACACAGTGTCTGCTGAGTACTGGGTGCTTTCCAAACACTAATAGGAGCAGTATATTGTGTCAGTAGGAGAGGCTTCGTGAGCACCTTGCCACGGGAACCCAGCTATTGCAGACTGCAAACATTACCACATTTAGAACAAATATTTGTCAAGGTTACTTCTACCAGCAGGTGTCTTTCAGGGCTGGATTGACAGTTTGACTAAGTCCATAATTTTCACAGCTGGAGTTTCCTGATTTGTCATGCAACGCTGGCCAGCCTGGCACAGTGGGAAAGCCCATGATCCTGCAAATGCCCCAGAGTATGTACCAGGATTTACCACGGATGTGCTGATCTGCTGGGACAGCGTCCAAGACACAAATCATTCTTTTCACAGGCAGGAGAATATTGCTGCTCAACAACAGTACAAGGATACCATTCCAATCTGGAGGCTTACTTGTTGTTGTGCTGCAGCTTTTCTGTTTCCTTATAAATGTACAAATACAGACACGTGCTTGCATAGCTTATTGTGTTGACAATACAGGTATAGACTAGAAAACATTTAGCTCTGGAGTGAAAATAGCTCCTTGCATGCTCTTTGGGCTATAATCTCAGCTATTATTAATTCTGTGGGCTGTTAAGCAACGCTATCTCTACCAAGGTAACTAAGAGAAAAGGGAAGAAAAGAGTAGTTGACACCTGGCAGGTCTGGGATCTAAATGATTTGTAAAAGCTCAGTAACTGCTTCTCTAATTCAGAGTAATTTGTATTGAGTATGATTTTATATGTGAAAAGGATTTACTGGGCTCATTATAAAAACAAAATGCTGGACTGTAATGAGAATTGGCAAGGAAAGTAAGGAAGAATAGCATAGTATAATGGAAGATAAAATGGGAAAAGTGAAATATATAAAAGAGTGAGGATGGCAGAGGGAAAAGAATAATTCCAGTTTCCTTTCAAAATGTCTTCTAGCAGGTCTTTCTTATGCCAGCTACAACTCATAGAGCATCCCCAAAACCTTTCTCTTAGCAACCTCCATTGAAAGTGGTTGTTAGCAATGTAGTGATGACTAAAAATCCAACATTCTCTGGAGGCTGATTAGGTTCCCAGCCTTACAGCTATTATTTCATCTTTCATTGTTACTCTGCTCATTTATGTGTGCTTCTTTATTTTTCTTCTGGCAACATATTCCTCTGCTTTAGGTTCATTTCAGTTCATGGACCAAGGAATCCTACATCATCTTCTTAAGAGAAACTCAGAGTAGTAGCTGAGACTACCAATTTTCTCTTTTGACAGAGATATTCTCTCTGGTCCAGGAGCCAACTGGAGCAAACTGCAAGTGCACACGGGAGAGAAAGCTGAGGGAGGACAACAAATCAGGGAAATAAATAGCTTATAAACAAGTGCAACGCAAAGGTGAAAGGAGTCTGTGGGTAGCTGTTGCTCGATTAATGGAAGAAATGAAGTTAAAATACCAGCTCCAAGACAGCTAGCTGTCACAGTGTCAGAGCTCAGGAAAGGCTTTTCCCAGACAGAACATAAAATAACTTCTCCCTTTCATAAAAGGGACACCTTTGCAAGCTTCGTGTTAAAAAGGAAATCTGTTTCTTTAGGAGAAGAACAACATGTTTTTGTGACACAAAGACAATACTGGATGCTCCAGGGTAGGTAATAGGGACAGCAACTCCAACACTCCTGATTTTTTATATTCCCAAAACTGCATCTGATCAACTGCTCAGCATCCTACTCTGCCTATTGGGAAGCACTGCATTTTGGACTGAACACTTGCTAGGAGCCAAACTTATAAGTAGCTACTGAAAACATTATTCTTTCTTTCATCTCTGCATTGCTTACTGAATATTTATGTGGCTCTGACTTTCTACCACCAGCAAAATTCCTCAGCCACATCCTGGCAACAAACCTCTGTTTCAGGATTTTTAACCTCATTTCTGCTCTGACAATTTCCTGGTGCCTTTTTACTGAATACATCACTTCACCCTTTTTTTTTCTTTTTTTTGTGGGGACAGGTTAAGTGCCCTCCTGTTCCATTATGGAGCTCCAGCATACTACTACTCTTCCATAATTAAATATCTGCAAAAGAAGTGGAGAGGCACGATCATGGATGCAGTAGAGCACGGAGCAGCAATGGTGGGGTGGGCACATCAGCAAGCAGCCAGTAGCAGTGGGAGCAGGCTCATGTGGAAAGACCAGAGTAAGGAGAGATGCAGAAGTATTGTGGCTTGGCAGAAATGACTGTGCAGTCATTATTCAGATGAGATCTCTCCAGCCAAAGAGAGTGCTAGAAACTACATAGCTGTGAAATAAGTATGTGGTTATGGGTCATTAGGCCAACAGTATCTCTGTTCTCTCTGATGGGGGCAATAACATCTGACTGTAATTTTTAGATTGTCTGTAGTCACAGTAAAGTTAGATTTTGTATTTGTCAGGTCAATTGTTTGTTTATTTCTTTCCTTGTTTTCTCTGAAGAAAGAAGTGTAAAATATTCCTGACCCAAAGATAGATAGCTAAAGTAGAGGTCAGAGGTTTTCTTCACCATCATATGGTACTGTGTGTGTAGGTTTTTCTTAGGTTCATCTGAGAAAGGGTAGGACAACAGAACTGACCCTTTTCCTGCAATAATGTATTATTAACTGCAACTTTTGTTCAAGTACTACCTCTACCAACAAAGTTCTTTCTTGATCTAAGCAAAAACTAGAGATGCTCGTGGCTGGGAACTTCTAAAGATAGCGACCTTTCCGGGTGTACCAGCTTTCTCTCTCTCTCTCTTTTTTTTTTTTTTCTTTAATTAGATATATCTAAATGTGATAGACTCTTTTTCATTATCTCACTTCTAAGTACTTTACAGCCAAATACATGATTGAGAGTATTAAAATGAAGATCCAAAGCACTTGGAAAGAGAGACAGAGATCTCTTCTGATGTCTTTATCACTTCAGAATCACAGTGCATATCTCCTGCTGTACTAGTCTAGTTTGTCAAGGTTTGTGCTCTCACGGCACTATATCTTCATTACTTATGGCAAATATGGAAAAAAAAAATAACAGCTCTCTATTTGGGACTGCAAGTGTTAAGCTCAGCAGCCTTGAAAACCCAAAGAGGCAAATCTCCTTAAATTTTCCATGGTACACAAATTTGCACTAAGCTTTCAGTTCTTAAAGGGAAATTTTTAGCTTTACAAAACATTAATTTCTCCTTTGGATAATGAGTCACATAAACATTTTCAATTTTCTTATCTTGTCTGCCCCTCAGAGGAAGGAAACATCTTTCAGCTCTAGATGCAGGGCAGTATCACTAAGGGGTTTCAGCATTGTGATAGCTCCCCAAAGCCCACCCATCATTGCAGCAATGAAACACAAATCTTTGCATTATTAGTAATTCAAAATAACAATCAGCATGACCATTTTAATAGCTCCTACAGCTCTCAATTGGAACTTCACTTGCCATCCATTCCTGTCAATCAGCATGGAAAAGCTTTGCCTGAAAGCAGAACTGATTCTGCTCAGCATGGAAGCTGAAAAATTCAGCTACAAGGCAGTTAGTAATATGCTGCTAGAAATGACATTAAGAGAGTGAAAAGTTCTGATAAATAAGAGTAAACAAATTAAAAGCCATGACAAAAACATGCTCATACATATACTTACAGTGGCTTAATAGACTTAGTAATGTGTGACTTTTAGAAACACAGGGAAAACTGGTCTGCTTTTAAAGACATACAGACGGATATTTTAAAGTAAAAAACCCTGGGCTCTTCTGCAAGCCTTGCTTCATGGTTTTCAGCCAGTCCAGTCCTCATTTGTTCCATAAGATACACCTTAAAATGCAATTTCCAGGATAAAGGATTGGATCTTTAATGTAAACAAAGTCTTAAACAGGTCTTCATTCCTATTTTCCTGTTGCTGTGCTAAACATCCAGCAGCTCATCTCAGACTGCAGTGATTATCAATTAGCTACACCTTGCATTAGTCTGTACATAAAAAGCAAAAGAAAACCCTTCCCCTCAAGAAAAGGAGCAGAAACCCTTTTTTCCCACTCTTTGGAAGTGGCAAGCATAGCTTCCCTCTTAGCTCAGGAGAAGAAACAGTGAGAATTGCCCCTGCAATTTGCTGCTGCAGTACTGGGATTGCTTCTGTCTTCCCTTCAGAGAACCTGAGAGAGCAGGGCTGGAGGGCAGTGAGGCCACAGAGGTGCACGAGGCAGACCAACCCATTGGGACATTTTCTGTAATTGCCTCTTAAATGAAGAATCCAGAAGTGACAGGGTCTCTGCTAACTGGGTTAGACCTTGCCTCCTCCAGTACATTGCAGTGATGTCTTTAAACCTTATGGATAGAGAAGTTTCTTCCTTTCCCTTGCTCTTACTCTTTTGTTCACATGTTTCCTCTTTCCCTTCTGCCTTCCCTTCTCCCTTTCTCATTCTCTCACATTCTGATTCATTGTTGTTCCCTTCTCTTCTTTTTGTAGCTTAGTGTGGGATATATTCACGTCCCCCTTTCAGCAGAGAAGAAATTGCTGCCGTGAGTGCAAAAAGATTCTTTGATGTTGCTGCTAAGATGTTCAAAGGCACAGAAATATTTTGCTAAGTCTATATCAGCTCTTTCCCTGGGAGGAGTTAAAGGAACTGGGATACAAAAAGCAATGGAGAGCCCTGCAGTTCATGCAGTCTTCTGGAAATTCACTTGTAATGGCTTATCTCACATTTGTGCCTAAGTTGCAAATAACTTGGAAAAAATAAGAAGATATACAAACCTCTTCTGTCTTCCTCACCACCCACTAGATAAATGTTTATCCACCTATGAAAAACTTCCAGTTCAACTTTTCTGCAGAACAAATAAAACTATTACTTATCATGAATTCGTACTATACAATTCATACAATACAACACAAACCTGTGCCTGGAGCAAATTTTTACAGCTGGGTTATGAAACTTGAAAGGCAGAAACCATAAAGAAAATTATGACAGTGCCATTATTCTGCTAATAATATAGTAATTTCAATCACTTAAAATAACACTGTGGCACAAAGAACCACAGAACTGCACCACCAGGCAGCAAGAATGAGGGAGCAGAAGTCGGTACAACCATATCATCAGACTCAATTGCTCACTGTAGGGTAAATATTTGAAATAATATAGAGGAGATTCATCCACATGATGCTGACATTAATGGGACCCCACACAGCTAAATCCCCCCCAAATATCTACCCCCCTATTTCTGATAATTAAGCAATGGTCTGCATGCTCTGCTGCCTTCATTCCTGCCTACCCTGTGCACCTCAGAACAGAAGCCAAGTCCCCACAGTACAACCAGGCTTAGGGCACCAATACACAAATCTTGTATTCCTATTGCCATTGGAAAGGCAAAGCTGGAAACGTTTACAGAGCTACCTGAGCACTGATATTCTAGGCTGTGGGCACCAATACACAAACCTCATACTCCTATAGCCATTGGAAAGGCAAAGCTGGAAACGTTTACAGAGCTACCTGAGCACTGATATTCTAGGCTGTGGGCACCAATACACAAACCTCATACTCCTATAGCCATTGGAAAGGCAAAGCTGGAAACGTTTACAGAGCTACCTGAGCACTGATGTTCTGGGCTGTGGCTGTACTCAGCCCCATCCTCTCCAGGCAAGAACAGTGGCATGGATGGTGCTGGCTGCTCATGGTTTGTAAGGCTTTCAGGCTGTCAGATGACACAGGAGCTCATGGGCATTTTATCATTATGCAACAGAGCATTAAATAGAACTTTCACCAAAAATCCAATATGTAATGTTCCAATTTTCCTTACTTTATGCATCTAACTCTCCACCAACATTCCCACCTGGAACCTCCCATTCAGTACTACCAGAAATGAAGAATTTGGCTCAACTTCCCCAGACTTATAAAGACATATTTTACTTCATTTTTACTTCTGTGCTATTTTTTTTTTGTGTATTATTGAGGGTATCAGGTCTTCACAGAAGCTAGAAGCTAGAAATAATTCTGTATTTTAAAATGCCCAAATCTATTTATTTTGAAACAAGCTTTATTAATGTTACCAGACTCTATTTTAGCTTTAAAACAATGTATAGGCTATCCCTATGTTAATAGAGAAGTGCCATAAGCCTTGAAAGTAAAAGCAACATAGTCATTCTTCAAGCATTCACTAGGGTGAAATAACTTTTTTCCATGATCACTAAATTAAAAATTAAAAAAAAAGAAAAAAAGAAAAAAAAGAGACAAAATACCAAAATGTCAAAATGTAACAATATTCTCACCACCAGTAATTAGTGATAATCCACAGGAGCTCAAGTTCTGCTGAAACTAAGTAGAGGATTATCTAAAACTGCTTTGGTATCTCTGCTAGGTGACTCATACAAGTGGGAAAGCACACAGGATAACAGGTCTAATCGTTCACAATTGTTGGGAGGAAAACATTTTTCCTGAACTGTGTGATAATGCTATTAGCTCCCAAAACTCAGGCCTCAGGGTGATCCCACACCAAAGCAGATAGAGAATATCTGAGCAGCAGTCTCTGACCCCAAGAGATTTTTAGACAGAGACAGACACCTAGACAAGACCAAAAAAAAAAAAAACTGGGATCAAAGAGACGTAGAGAAGTTACAAGCTTGTCCTGCTTGCATAACTTGGCATTAATACATAATATTTATTCATCACTAGATACAAATCTGAATGATTCTGAGTAAGCTTAGCAGCAAGAGACGTCATTTAGCTATGTATCTGACTCAAAAGGATTATTTTAATACTGATATCAATATTACTTGGTTTGCACAGGCTGAGTGTTTGCCATGCTGTGACTGGAATTGGAGACTACAGAATGTATTTTGCTCTCCTAATGCCAGTTCTGTGGCTTGTTTCTGTCAAAGAGAAGTCGTCCCTGCAAATTCTTGCTGTGACTGCAATGTGAGCTGCTATTATGAAGGCATGAGGGGAGAGGAGTGCTTCTGTGCACTACTTGGAATCCAAATTGAGATCTGTTCAATCAGAATTTTACTCTACTGGTAAACAGGATTTTGGTTTTTTTCCATTAGTTTTTATGGCCTGAACATAGGAAATTATTAAGATAAGATCCACAAAACTAGGGACTGTCACCCAGTTATCGAACCGAGTTATGATACAAGAATCATGGGGTAAAGCGAGAAACAGAAAAGTGAGCTTTCTACACAGAGCAGAAAACACCAAAGCAACACTCACTGCCTGCTATAAAAGATAATAATCTCAGTACCTCTTAGAAGATATGTAAACAATAAATAAAATAACCACATAAATCAGCAGGGACAATATCAATAAGAAAATAACCAACCTAGAAAACAACCAAAGGCAGAAAAAAAATCAAATTCTTAAAACCAGAAAAGCCAAATATTTGTGAAATAAAGGTATAATAAATATCCAGGTAGCAAAGAGAACCAATTAAGGGCTGTCATATATATACACATCTCTCTCAAGATTTTTCTTCACGTCGACTGTTTTCTTGCTTGTGCAACTTTCAGCTACAGATATTACATCAATGCATCCAGCAGACATGCTTATGACAGGAAATGTATAAAAAATAAATAAAGAAAGCATCTGTAAAAGTGACTAATGAATGTCAGCAGGTCTGTAAATGTCACTGAATTTCTATTTTTTTAGAAAATCCACACACCACAGCCAACAGATGAAATGTCTATGTGGTACTGAAATAAATTAACAAATATTTTGCTTTCCTATCGTCATGATGTCCCAAGTCATTTTGTGTTCAAGTGCTGTGACTCTTTATCAAAGACCTCTACTGGTTATTTGGAGGGAAATCATCTCTGTTTTCGTTTTGACAAAGCATTAATTTTTACATTCAAGTAAAGGTCAACTACCATAGCCAGATGCAGCTGCAATGAAAACGTTCATTCCATATTCCGTGTCAAACGCCTCTTTAAATGAGCTATGTTAAAACAGCACCAAAAAAAAAAAAAAGCAGTCACTAATCCTTCAAATCTCAGGTATGACAGGGAATTAGTGACATGTGAATTACAGGGCTCTAACAGGAAAACAGCCCCAAAAAGAAAAGCCTGATTTGTAAGGAAGGTTGGGATTGCTTAAAATTAGCAAGGACTAAACTGTTATGGACAACATTTTATAGGTTGACCTACCAGATTTATAGGTATTTATAGGGTTTATAGAATTTCAGCCACTGCCTTTTTAGAACAGAAGAGTAAATTATTATGAACAGTTTTGTAACAGTGAAGAATGGGAGAAATCTGAGCTTAAAATACCAGAGTATTTGCAGTGTCCTGCAAGTAAAGAGTCTGCTCTAATTTTTCTGCACCTTTGATGACCTCTTCATGAACTACCCTCACATTTTTTTTTAAGGAATATACTAAGAACTAGGACAAAACTACTTATGGACCTGAATCAAATTTAGTAACACTAGTATCTCATTTACCAGCTCTAAGTGAAAATGTATTCTGAGCACTTAAAAAACATTTAAAAAGTTATGGTCTATATCACTAAGCGCTATGCATAATTGACAAATACATGACTTATAATTGCCAAGTTCATACTGACTTTTAACAAAGTCATACTTAAGTATTTCCACAAGGAAATTAAAATTACGTTAAAAATCTGAACTCTTGCTAAAGAGACTAAAAAACTATCTGCTTTAGTGTTTTTCCTCAGAAATAAACCTACCGAATTTCTACAGATTTGCTGTTAGAAACGCCTGTCTCCCTGTTGCCCTTGATGCTGTATTACAGATTATGATTCAGCTCAATTTGAAGGGTAGCCTAAAAGACAGAAATGTGGATCCAAGCAGCCTTCACATCATTAGAGTCTGGGAGCTATGCAGACCTAGATTTTGAATGAAATCTCTGCTCAGAGGCCGCCAACCAAGGTCAGCATTTCGATTGTATTTGCATTTGTATAAAGCCAGAAGGGTTTTGGCTGAAATTGTAGACTTTCCTAAGCCAGTATTTTTAAGCTTCAGTGTCTCAAGAAATCCACAGCTAGACAGGAAATGGAATTATTTTTGAGTTTGTTTTAGCTCCCTGTAAGAAACAAGGGTTAGGTCACAAATTTTCCACTGACAGGATTTAAAATAAACCCCTCGAATAACCCAGAGAACGTTGGAATCTTTCAAACCAATAATGTTTCATTTTTGCTATGTTAACTTGTAGTGACAAACCAGAATTGATACAAATGAGAAATTCAAAATAACTCATTTCAGCATTTTCCCAAAAAAACCAAAATTGCCTTAGAAGAAGAAGAAGCACAGCTCCATAAAACTTTCGCCTTTCAGTAAACTAATGCTTCTGTTGCAGTTCTTTAGAATAGCAATTCTTATTATCCCAAGAAGAATGAAGGCAAAATAAGCAGCTTCAAAAAATAAAGTAAAATCAAAGTTCTTTTGAAGGAACTACTTGAGATGCTCAAATATGAGTGTGCTGAAGTGCAATAATGAAAAGAATGCTTGTATCTTAACACTGGAACTTTTTTTTTAAAGTAAAGATGAAAGGAATGGAATGAACCACATCCAAGTTCAGTCATAAGGAGTGCAGATGCTAAAATCTGAGCTGGTCCTCCTAGGCCCCTGGCACAGACCATCAGTCAAGAGAAAAACACAGAGCCAGGGTGTGAGTTATGTGACTTACTTTGAATATGGATCTTATGATGAAATTGCTCACACCAGGAAGGGGACATTTTCTCTCCCAGCTCAGGTGCAGACTGCTGTGGTCATGTCAGAAGACTCTGACCCATGGGATATAGATCACAAGAAAAAACCAGAGGCAGGTATGGCTGTCCTACCTGTAAAACATGGATTTAAACCTGGCAATTAAAAAATAGCAAGGTACATGTCATCCACATGTGGAAATGCCCAGTTTACGTGAGGTTGTTGCCTCAACACAGCAGCTGCAATGAGAAAATTCTTTTAGACAAGTTTGCCTTCTTCCTTGCTTTTTTCTTTCTCCTGAAGGACAACATAAGATGTAGCTTTGCAATGTAATTAAATGTGACATGTGTTGCTATAAGCCACATACTTGCAAGTACAGTATTTATGCCAAGTATGAGCAATCCTAGAGTAATTATGGTTTATGTTTTATAGAGGGCATGTCACTCAGCAGACAAGTTTCATGAAAGGACTGAGGAAAAGAAATGCCAAAAAAAGAAAAGGAAATTATGGGCCAGAGGGTTTAAAGCACCCAGATGAATAAAGTGAAACTGCAAAGTCTCTTAATGATAGAGGAGCAGATATGACAATAATGATAATAAAAAGCTAGAGGTTAGAGTTTAGGGTCAGACTTCCAAACCAGACACTGTGCTCAGGCTGCTGAGAGGCAATTACTCCAAGACTTGCCAGGAGAAGTACCTTTTCCAATGATCTGCTCCAGAGCCCTTGGGGTGTAATTCCCTTTCAGTGCTACAAGCTGGATACAAAAGACAATTTCAGGAGGTGGAGAAACAGAAGCAGTGTCTGCCAGGTGGATGCCTGGATGTGTTCATAGGTAGACTGTGTCTGAAAAACCCTAAAATCGTGTTCTGGGGCATAACATCACTGGCCAAAGCCAGTGAGAGATCTTGATAGTCAAGAAAATACACATAGATATTTTGGTAATGAATACAATTTTGAAAAACACTTAAATGCAAAATACACTTTTTTTTTTTTTTCGGTCACAGAATGGATATTCAGTTCAGACTGGCTTTATAAACTACTGTATAAATTACTGTGACTACAACTGCATGGGCATTTAAGTGCCATGACACTGTACAATACTCCAATATCAATAAAACTATTATAAAATATTTTAAATAATTTCCCCCTTTCTAAGTGACATTCAGCTACGCAGGTAGTGACATTGCTACACTGAAATATTTGAGGAGGAGATTAATTACATCGAGATAGTAAAAATTGCACAACCGTTGTGTGAAGGGGCCTAGAATATTTGAACACAGTAAAATGTGCTCAGGTGCCAAATCCTAGGCTTCTAAATAATTTAAGTATATTTGCCAATTGTTTCTTTTTTCTTTCTATTTTTTTTTTTTTTAAGGAATCAAAGCAATATATAACACCATGCAAAAAAACCCCAGCAGAGTACAAAACTGCAGGTGGAACCCCAGTGCCCTGATTAGGAACATGAAACTAACTCGTGAGGGAAGTTGTTTTCTGCTCTCCAGTCTGTGTATGGCAGTTACTTACATGATATTTATTCTCCCAGATTCCTGGGGGCTTCCATAATCTCAGAGTTGTCTTTTTTTGTCTTCTGGACCACACTGCTGAGTGGGATTTTTAAAACTTCACTTTTGGAGAGCTCATTTTCTCCCTTCTCATATTCTCATTTTCACTCAGCTTTTTTTCTTTGAGCTATCTCAGACGTTCAGATGGTCCCAGCTGTCATCTTTGCAAACAGATTAAAATATCTCTAGTTTACATTCAATTTAGGGTGAAACATTCCACTTTGGATCCATCTCCAAAAGATCAGTTACTACAGGAATGAAGTTCATTATTTTCGATCTATCCATTTAATTGTCTGATAGTGAAACCAAGTGGACCACCATAGGTTATCTCAAGATATTGGTACTCTGCCGTTTCTCTAAAACCACTTAGATAACTGTTCAGTTTTCTCTATCTTTAGATTAAGGTTTAGATGGAAAAGCCTGACTTAAGTATTAACCTGAATGCCTTGCTCAGAAACTGACTGTGATAATCACTTCAGTTTTAGAAGCAGTTCCAGATGTCAGGGGAAAAGTTGCATGCTGTGCTTTCATGACTTCCCTGATGAGTCCAGCCATCAACCAACTGCTATGGAAGTGTGAGTATTCACTGAAATTTTAGACCAATTACATGGAAACCAAAGAGAAATGATCCTGGATTTTTCACACATAAGCACACATCAAAGAGCTGTTTTTTTCATGTGTTTATAACAGCTCCTACTAAAAAGTTGAACAATGCTGTGGATGAAAGTCACTCTACTACAATCCTTCTGTTTGCAAGGAACAGATCTGATTACAGAGTGCAGATACTTGTAATTTTCTATAATTTCCCCGCAGCATCAGCTCCACAAACAACTAGATTCGGGCAAAGCATTCCATTTGTGTTTTCATACATGCTAAGACAATGACATCTGCATTTCTCTCTTTCTACAGGAAATATATTTTATTGGAGATCTCAGATTTGCATTTATTATGCTTTGTTTTTATTGGTATCATTTCACTGGGAGCTTCTAGAATCTTCAGTGATCAACAAATACAGGTCGGGCTCTTTTCTTCCTCACTGTTGTTCACAACTGATGAATTTTCAGCATATAATGGACATTTGTATTAATCCCTAAGAGTATGACTTTGCATAGTGAACTGGTTAATATCATGCTTTTGTGATACTCCAGCCCTCAAGGTTACCCACTGCTCCTCCACAACAACAACGACAACTGCTCACAACTTCTGTGATCAGCACATTTCATTACCGGACTTCTGCTTTTGAGCTAAGTACGTTAATGAAAATATTAAATAAGACTGTCCCAAAACTGATCCTCAAGGGGCTCCGCTGGCAGTCTCAGAATACCATTAGGCCTTACATTTTAATACTAATTATATTGTAGTATTTGCATCAGGGCAGCAATGATCCTGCAGCACTGCTCCCTGACGGACTCCTGACAGAGAGCCCCTGTCCAGGGCAGCCAGCCACGTGAACTGGCCAGACAAACGGAGACAGGCTAGAAACAGCATCCTACTGCTTTGAAAGGCCAGGATCTGTAATGCTGCAGCTGTAATGAAGATTATCTAATAAGAAGAAATTGTTTAAAATTTCCATTTCTGCCACTTGCAGGCTAAAAGAGGAGGAGAATATCCTGCCCTATCTTACTGAACTGCAAGAATGATGATCTAAAGTTCATAGAAAATAGAAGTTTCTAAGCAGCTAATTAGAAAAGAGAAAGTGATAAAGATACTTTGCTGCCCATTATACTTGAAGAAATATTCAGAGTATTTTTCATATGTTCTCCACAAATCGGTCACACATGGCTTCTCTGAATGTTTTGAATGAGATTCCTAACTAATTCTAATTCTTAATAGAAATAGTTTTCAACATTAGTTTCAGTATTTCTGGAAAAAAAATTAACATGCTATATTTCATCAACAAAATTGGTTTGATGACAATAGTCAGAAATCCATGAAGAACCGTTTTCTTCTCATTGCTGAAGTATTGCAGCCAGCATACACTTAAAGGAAAGCTCCATTTATATTTTTCATCTCAGTTTTGTTTTTATCCTTGCTATAAACTGATGGTAATATAGAGATTAATTTATTTTAAAAATTGATGAATTGAATCACACACTTTGTTAAGAACTTTGTCAGTGTATCACTGATAGCAGCAAAATTTTCCCATTGTTAACTGGACTAACATCCTCCATAGTCTGCCATCAACAAGAAGTATAAAGCAACTGAAATTAGTACATATGTGTTTTCCTGACACTTGGAATCTGCATTTCCCCAGTGTGGGCATGATGTCAAAACACAGTGACAGTGTGCATGCATCCAAGAAAGCAAGCCTACAAGCAGTGAGCATGGAACAAAAACGAGAATCCAAAGAATTTTTTTTTTTTTTGCGCAGATTTATTGCACTTCAGTGAACTGGTTAACTGACTCAATAAAAGCTCTCCAAAAGTTATTGAGAAAACAGCCTGACTGGTTGCAAAGCAAAACTGACAGAAGTGCTCCTACTACTTATGGCTTATACAGAAACGTTCATATTCAGAGTGCTTGACAGACACTAAATTAATCCCACTGTATCATAATTCTAATTGCCACAGGGATTCAGACTGTTCTGAGGCATATCTGCTGCAGAAGTTAAGTGTCTGTAGCACCCTCCTACTGCAGGAAATACAGTTAAGCTCATTTGTTATTTCAGAGAGAGTATTCCTCCAAGGTTCTTTTCCTGCCTACATTTTAAAAGGGGGCTCAGAGGTGCTCGTTGCTATCTTGTCAGCACACCCTTTTTAATCTGTTAGCTGTGTAAAAAATGGATGTGGCTGTAATGTCTCATTTGAGAATTTTATGATGGTTACTGTGGTAGCCAAAAATGGCAATCTCACCAGTTACTTGATTTTTATGTTACTCCTGAGCTTTCATATACGATAAAGTAGGAAGATAACAGTCTTTACTTGTCCTTTTCCAGGGAAAAAAATCCACCAAAACAAACCACAAGACACATGTAACCCCAGTTACATCTTCACTTCCCCCTCTTCACCACCCTAGTTCAAATTCTAGATTTAGTACACGTAACACTTCTGACCAACTCATTTCCAAGCTCTTGCACACTCAATCAGCTCACAGTTGGAGGATCAAATGTTTCTGGGTTTGACAACCTGATATTTTTTCATTGTCCAAGGCTAATATTCTGGAAAAAAGTTTTCTTTAGCCCCTGTCACCTTAACTGAGCTTCATGTTGCTGCCCCACCTAACCTCCTCCATGGAGCACACTGGGCAAAGCCTCTTGACAGCGAGGGAATTACAAATGTACACATGGAAGGAAGAAAGAACTGTACCAGGTACTGCATTCCCAGAGTATCTGAGGACTGAGCTTGTATTTGTGGCATTTAGTAATGTGGAAAAAAGGAAAACACTGCAGTCCTTCAGAAACCAAAGATCAGCCCTCTGCTAGCCTTCGTGACTTTGATAAATTCTCAGAAAGGCTACATAGGCTGGATAGGGTGTCTGTAGTGGGTGCTCTGGATTTACTGCCTGCATTTATTTTAGCCAGCCAAAGTGGGCTCTCAAGCATTAGGTTCCCAGTGAAGATGTGGTTTTGGTTTCCTAGTAGTATGAGGGGTTTTAATGGAAAAATCAAAAATTTTCCCTGAAGAGAAACATTTGCTAAATACTCACCAACATCACAGGGTTGCTCAACAAACAAAAAGGGTTTTAGCAAAGCAGACAGTCACAGTTGGTGACTTGAGTTTTGTAGGAAAAAAGGTAAAGTGTGAGTAAAGAATGTCAAAATGGAAGCATAGAATGGCAGAAAAACTTGGGCTGATGAACAAATGTACTGTCTTCTCCTTTACTCCTTGTGCACATAAAGCTGCTGATGATTCTTGCAAAGTCCTGCCAAAGAATTTAACCTAGCAGAAGCATACCTTCTAAAGGAATCACATAAGAATGAAATTAGCTCCAGGATCAGACAGATAAATCTATTTATGTAGTCATTTGGCACTCATGAATTATTTCCATGTGCCTAAATGGATTTTGTTTCCCATAAGACTGGAGTCCACTGGCACCTTACATTGTTACACTATTTCAGGTATTAGTATCCAAGAAATACAGACTTTGGGATTATGATGTTTTGTAAATTTTAAGCTGCCTAAGCCATCAAATGCTGCCACCTTTGTAGTATGATTAACCAAAGCTATGGGAACTAACATTTTATTTCTATTTTAATTAGTATTAGTACGGTGAGTGATCAGTGGGGTAAAGACGTGGCATGCTGCTGAAAACACTGTGGTCAGCTTCACTTTTTTCAGGCTTTTACTAAGTATGAGAAACTGCATTGCTCTGTACTCAGCTCACTAGAATGCAATTTCTTGTACAAACATCATTTTCAGGCATATAATGAAATCTTTGATACTATGACAATTAACATAGCAGAAATAAAGGTTCTTGGCCATTATTTTCATGCTATCCAAACAGAAATTAGAAGATAGAGATCAGAAATATCCTATTAGTTAGCATTTGCTGAAAGAAGAGGTGGAGGGTTTTTCTTTTATTTTTTTTTATTTATTTTGCTTTTGTCCTTCTATGGATCAAAGCCCATAAAGGCTCCTTTACTATTATCCCTTGCTGCTGACTTTGAACCATATTTGTGCTTTAAGACTGGTGGGAAGCCACAGAATAGAAGTCAATACTAAGTAGTTTTATTCTACATTTCCTGATGCTGCTTCTGCTAAAAATATCTTAGGCTTGAAAAAAAAAATAATCAATAAGCACCATTTTTACCCTCATGGCTTTGACTGTCATGCTCCAAGAAAAATCTGAAAAGAAATTGGCTCCACTTAAAGGCAGATACAGAGATTAGAACTGAGTAGGTCCTGTCCTCATCATCTCATGCCACAAGGTGAAAATCATGGTGAATTAAAAACTCCTTTTTTTCTTCTAGTAGCTTAAAAATGAAGCCATTTGGTGTATATTTAGCAAGGACTCCAAACAAAATAAGCACCCAGCAAGGATTTCACTCTTCTTCCAGTGTTCATTGCACTGTGATGGTTGTTCTCTACCATTGCATAAGTAGGTAATCACTTCCAGAACAGTTTATTTTAACACTATTTTTGCCATGAGACTTGTCAATGAGACTTGAGTTCCTTAATTTTTTTTTCTCTTTATATCCCTTGATGCATCTTCTCCAGCCTACCTTCCTGTTTTGTAGCTTTCACAGAGAATGGATTCCAGTTTCATCAATTCCTCTTCCTTTTCTGAATAGGATGGAATTTTTTCACATCCTCAATAAGGACAGCAAATGTAAAAAGATCTTCATTTCCATGGTGTCATCTCAAAATGCTTGAATGTTTCTGTGATCCAGTACTTAGTGGCTTGCTAAAAAGAAAGGAGCAGTTTAAAAAATAAAAATCTTAATCTTCAGATATTTCACTGCCACAGACAGCACTGGTTTACATGAAGAACATATTTCTAGGCAACAGGAAAATCATCAGACAAGGAAAAAAAACCCTGAAAAAAATCAAATCTGGGTAAAAAGTTCACACTGAGATCCACAGTTGTTGCCAAATTTAAAGATTCATCATGTGACCTAAATTCTCAAGTTTTCAGTTAGTCCAACACAAAATGAAGCTGTTGAAGGACATGTTCAGTGAGGAGGATGTCCATGGCAGCACTGGGAGTCACTCATGTGTGGGCCAACCTCAAATACCCATAAACAAGTTTGCCTTTCAGCTGAGTGTTTGGAACAGACTCCCATTTCCCAACCTTAATCTCAGCAAATACAAAACTCCATACACATGAAAATCGGCATTTGAAAATACTGGAATCTTCCTGTGTACACACTAAACATAATATACAAAACCAATGAAATTTTAGTGTGCAAAGAATTTTCATCTGTAACACAAGCAAAAACAAGGTATAACATAATCTTCTCTACCTGTACGTAGATCCTTTAATTAATTTGTAAACTTCACTTAGGGAATACAGCATTTTTAATTTTTAATAGAAGGTTCTGTTGCTGACAGAAAATCTTTTAGGAGCTATGAATACAGAAGTGGGATATTAGCTCTCAAAAAACCACATTGCACAACAGATGCTATGTTGGGCAGACCTTCCAGTTTTCCCATGGAAGCTCTTTTTTCCTTATATTTACCAAGGAAGATAATAGATTAAAGAAAAATAAAGCAGAGAATGTTAGAAGCAAAACATTGTAAAATTTACATGCTAACTACAGCTATAAATTAACCAGCTTGTTAGTTTAACAAATAGCTGGTTCTGAAATACAAGTGAGGTGGTAGATACTTCATATTTACAAGACTTGAAGCAAATTCCATTGCTTAGGTTTCATGATCAGTGGCAGCTAACCTACTCCTGTACAATTTTTCCAAATACAGATCTACAACACATTTGCATTATCCTAAAATAAAAACACTTTGTCATTTATACATCAGAATAATCACTCATTGGAAAATAAACTCATTGGATAAAAAAATGTTAAAATATATGTAAGGCACTTAATAAAATTTTATAAATATTATTTTAAACCTTTTTCATAGCACATTAGCAAGTATTATTTTACTTCAACTAAAATCAAATTTAACAGGAACTCACACAGGATCTCACAGGAAACACAAGAGAAAAAATAAAATGTCTACATCCATTATGTTAACTCAGCACACAAAAGCTGTGGATTTTCCGGGAGAGTACTTGCTTTTTTAGATATATAGCATAATCAAAACCCCTGAACACTACTTTGGTTGCGCTGGCTTCCCAATCACTTAATAATTCTTTAGGAAATGTGGCTTTGTGTTAATGACCTCATTTTACTGTACCTCAATGGCAAAGACTACAGCAGGTGTGTCTCAACATCAGCTAACAGGAGTCATAATTTCAAGATCAACCTTGTACATATTTTCTCTTAATGACAATGGTTTTGAGTACACCAAGAACCAAATGTGAGTGCAAGAACCCTTTACAACTGTGGGACACACTGTTCAAGACGGCCAGACACAAGCAAATGCAATCACAAACCAATCCAAAAAACCTCCTCGAGAACAATCCAAAAAATCTCCTCCTCCATCAGCCATCAACAAATTTATTACAACTTCTTAAAAAACCTAGTAGGGCAAGGTTTCCCACTTACTGCTGGCTGAGGTCAGAACTTCAGCTGGAGCCTGACTTCCAGCGAGGCTACACAGACGGACACGGATATCGCTGGGATCCAGTGCGTGGTTTCCAGTTTGCCACCATGCCAGCAGAGAATGAAGTGAGTACCAGTTATTTTGGGCATGCAGCACCAGTGTTTCTGGGCAGACTCACCTTACAGAGGTCTGCACACCACAGCTGCAACTAGATCCCAGTTCTGAGATGCTCCACAACTCCTTTGGCAGCGGGTTAAGCTTTTGTGCCAAGGGGCTGACATGCTCAGGGACACTTTGAGGTCCACCTTGTTCCCCCACCCTGCTGTGGGAATGGCTTCACCCCAAACCAAAAGGCTGTTTCTGGTGCCAGGAAAGCCTTCCAGCTGGGCCTGTGAAACCTCTCCTGCCTCCTCCAAAGGAAAGGTGCAGGCCAGATGGATACATCCTGTGGCACATCCCAGGCTGCCTGTGGGCTCCTGCCTGGATAATGCTGGCTCTAATGCATGCTGATCTGAGGCATGAGGACTGAAGATATCCCAAAAAAATCTATACAGAAAGGCTATGCATCTTACTTAACCTACCTAATCTTCATATGCACTTCAAAGCTGCAGTTATGAAGAAAACCTGTACCTGAGACTTGTGGCTTTTAAGGCTCTAGCAGTGTTCCGTGGCAAGACAGCAGAGAAGTGTGTCGGTGAAAATCAGGAATTTTTAACTGGGATGTAGGGCAGAGAATAAGGAAAGGGTGATCAGTATGGTTACAGGCTTATGAAAATACAAGAGTGGAAAAGGGGCCATCACCTACTCCACCAAGATCCACAGCAGGGCTCTGCCAATCACGGAATGGCTACAGCAGAGGACAGCAGGCAGGTAAGGACACTTGCATTCGTGCAGCTCCCAACAAACATCGGCTCATAACATTCATTCTTTTCACTTACTTGGATCTTACTTCCTTTGTAGCCAATGTGTCTTACCCCTGAGGTGGATGCTTTCGTTGGTACAGATCTTCTTCATCAGCTCTCTCTGGAAATTGGCAGGCTAAGAGAAGTTTTCATTATCACAGTCCATGAAGCGCCCAGAAATCAGATCTTGAAGGCAATCAACTGCAATTATGTAAAATTCCAGGCTGCATCCAGCTCTCCCACTTTGCCCATGCTACTGCAGCTGCATGATTTCAGTGGATCAGATCCTGGCTCTTCCAATAGAAATAAGATTAGATTTGCCCCTAAAATTATGCTTCAGGGAACACAAGAAACTACGCAGGAAAGATAATGTATTTGAGAACATTTTTAATAAATAATGTGACAAAAATTACTTTTCTGATTATTGGATCCTCAGTATGCAAAATTATGGCTAAAATATGAGGTTTCTTACATGAACATAATGAAAACATTAATCACATGGATTTTTCCTTTAGTACTGCACACCCTTTCTATGGAACCTTTCTTTAAAAATTAGCTAAATGAAAAATTTCAGTCCTCGGTAAACACCAAAACACTTTTTTTTTTCTTTTTTTTTCATTGGGGCTAGTCCTGATAGTTGTCAATAAACAAACACACATTTTTCCATTAGCACCAATGACAAAGAAATTTTATAATTACAAAAAAAGATCAGAAAACCTACAGACAGAGGACATCATTTGGCAAATTCAATGCAATTAATGCCTCTATTTCAGCTTTAATGATAATCCAATGTTGAGAGAGGCCACAGAAAAATTGGTAATTTTCTGTAAGTCCAGGAAAAGTGAGAAGTGTTTTGATTATGGCCCACATTTACGTTTGTTACTTTACCATCTGTCATCATTCAAATATTCCAAATACAAACATAGAGCATTAACAAAAAGATGAAAAATATCCCAAACAAATGCTTAACATTTTCAATAAGACAAAAAAAAAAGGTTAATAGTTACAATGGTTTACAAACAAAGTTTAGTGATTGTGCTTTTAAAACCAAAAAAAAAAAAAAAGATAAGCAGTGCATTACAAAAAAATTCATTGCCAAGATCAAACAAAACTTCTTTAAGTGGCACTTCTTCTTTAAGGTGAATTGACACAAGTAGAGGTCTGAGATTTGGGCCAGTAGCAGTTGATGGTACTACCTAATTGTTATTAAAAATGTCCATTGATTTTCTTTTCATAAGCAGTGTTGAAGCTGAAAATTAGAAAAAAGTTTCAGATAAACTTGCTCATGCTATGATTAGGCAAATAGCAATCACACTGGCTTACCTCCTGCCTATCTCAAAGGACATTTTTAATAAGACTGTATTTAATGATGAAAATGGAAAGACAAATCAAAGTACCACAGGGGTTTAAAATGAGGACATATTTACAATAAGAGCCATCTTGTCCCAAATTAATTTTACTTTCATTTGTCAAACTGTATCATCTGCAAAAGGTTAGCAAGAGACTGGCAGAACACAAGACACACACAGTCTGTGTTAAAACTGCAAGATACCATTTGCACTGGCTGCAGACCACAGTGGAACCCCGAGAACCAAAGAATGTTCTGCACCACATCCACTCTGGGGCCCTCTCTGATCGCAGCCGTGTCTCTTGCGGCGTTATCAACTGGCTCACTGGTGAACTGGCAGTGCACTGAGCACCGCCTCCTGGGGAGGAACCTCAGAATCCCAGGCCCTGGAATTCCCTTCTGTTCTAATCCTGGAGCAGCAGCTGGCCCAAGCACCTCGAAGAGCAGCTTCCCTGCCTCGGCGGGCAGCAAAGGGGATGCGCTCAGCGCTACCCAACAGGCAAGGGCTGTTCCTAAGTGAGGAGGGTTTACAAAGAAAGAGTAAAATAAAAACTAGCAATCTGATGGCATGAGGAAAAAGGAAAAATTGTACACTCTGATTGCACTGAACATTATTTCTGGCGTCAAACATCATCAGACTTGAGGCATCTTAAGTGATTTATTTTTTTTCTGATTGGATTTTAAAAGCCTGTTACAGTACATGTCGTTGTCTTCAGCTTTCTGTTTCCTGCATAAAAAAAGAAGATATAAATTACTACATGTTAACCTTTATGTTTTAAAATTTGTTTTACATACTTAAGAGATTTGCTACCTTTAAATTATAATTACTACTTTATACTATGCACAGCAGTGCGACTGTGTGTTGGTGACCCTTTCTACAATCAGTATTTAAATTAAGTCATATCATTAGGCAGAAAAAGTCAAGAAAAGTTTGTATCTTAATATCTAATAAAATCTAGAATGATAAACTGTCAAAAGATGGTGAAAGGCAATGTCATGGTGTTCTTAGATGCGCTAGTTCTTTATTTTCAGTTTTGAAAGAATTTAGGTAATGTAAAGTGCTCTTAAAATACTGTATTTTTGCAAGTTCTGGTCCGTAAGTTTTAGTGTAGTGACAATTACATTATACTTTACATGACTTGTTTTTTATGTTTTGACACACTCCTAGTTTGTTTACTTGGATTGGGGATAACATTAATGGACAGATAAATGCCCTAATTTTCCTGAACAGAAGTATTTCTGGTTCAAAAGCATTTTTTCCTGGCATCTGTCTAAAAACAAAACCAGCTTTATTGTAGTCATCTTCAGTGTTACAACTGCAGTTACCTCCATCTCTTCTTCTTCCTCTTCTCCTTGTTCATAGGCTCCCAGTACTTGCATTTCTGCAACATTCCTTCGAGCTAGATTTGCTTGATCTGCCCTCTGTCTGCCTCCTGACCCTCTTGATGACATGGAGCTGGAGGAGCTGGGATCTCTAGGATTATTTGATGTTGGAAACGTTGGTCTAGAATACGGCAGGATGTCCTCTGTATAATTAAATGCATACATTGTTATGTTTACAAGCCCAGAGATACTGTGAACCTAAAATTTCTGCATGCAGTTGATTTACTTTTTATGATTCTCAGGAGGTTTAAAGTGATGCCTGACAAGAACATGAAATATGCTACTTCCATAGCAGCATTATAGAAGCTTTCTCAAGGAAATTTATAGTCTTTACATGGTAACATTCACTACCGAAAAACTAATTCATGATTAATGTCCATTTAATTTCAATTTAGGATCCCTGGTCTACGTTCTACAGGAAAATATAAAAAAACCCAAACCTTGTAGTTTATATTCGATATGACAGAGTAGGAGGAAATGAGAATACACGTATGATATAAGGAACACATCCCATCTAAATAACGGACCCTGCATTTCTCAGGCTGAATTTGAGACACAATCAGTGGCCATGCTTTAATATTTCACCACCATCCTCTATGGTAGCTTTCTAATAACTTTCCTCTACCGCAATCCACTGGAATCAAACTTTTATTCACGTGCTCACTTAAGCAACTCAATACCCAAAGACCCCTGATGCTATCCCTAAATACCTGCAGGCAGAAAGGACCAGGCATTTGTATCAATCTGTGCAGTTGGTGAACACCTGGCATGTTTCATTAATTAGTAAACTTAACCACTTTCCATATGTAAGAGATTACTTTGATCAGGTCTGGCTCATATAATGCTGAGGAGTTAGTATCTATAGTTAATCCACAACTACTAGGGCTTTTTCACTCTTGAAACAGGACTAGGTTTCATTCTGGCCCTACTGTCCTCTCCAAATTGGCAAAATGGGCCAAGTGCCAATTCTTTGGTTGGAAAGTTAAGTTTCTACTCACAGATCTACTGTCTGATTTCACTCAGTCTCCTTATAAACCAGATTATAATTAGATACATTAAATATAACTAGACTACAAGCGTATGGTCGGAGCAGGGATACTGATCCTTACCACTCTTAAAGAATGTTTCTTTTCGGTTTCCTCAGCACTAGCTTTAATACAGGATGGGTCTAAAGGCAGGCAAATAGAAACAGAATGTTTTGTAAGCTCGTGATGAGCTTGTTTTACCCTAACAAGATCCTGCACAGTAACCCACATTAACACTACAGTTATGACAAATGGTGGCAATTCAGCAGCTCTAATTTCACATCGCCAGCCTGCAAAACTCCCAGTGACCAACACCCAGCTCTCCAGCGAGCCCCGAGCCAGCAGAACGACCTTGGAGAAGATGACTTTTTGCTGGTGCGCCGTCCCGTTTCGGTGCTTTGCCGGCGCGCGGCTTGCCGTCGCCGTGCGGCTCCGGGGGCTCTCTGCGCTCCCCCGAGCCCGTCCGTGTGTCGGGGTGCTGCCTGCCCTCCGCCCCGTCCCTGCCCTTGTAGCTCGCGCCCTTCCTGTCCGCCGATCTGTCCGTCCTCGCCTCCATGGAGGCCAGCTTGGGCAGCGCCACCGGCCGCACCTCCAGCTGCGCCTTGGACTGCGCCGTCGGGGACTTTATGGCCGGAGGGGGCACGGGAGGAGGGGGCAGATCTGTGGGGTTGAAAGAGAGCAGCAGTTACGATGGCATCCCACACTAGTGAAATTAAGAAATAATATTTGACTTGAACTGAAGAAATAGATGCTCCTGTTTACCTTCCGCCCTCCCTCTGCCCTCCTCTCTCCCCCCCAAAAAGTATTATGTTACTCCTAAAACTGCTGATGGGTATTTGTCCAAAAAACTTGAGTTTTAAAAACACAAAGGACAACCTCTCCCCGCCTTTTCAAATCACAGTATTTTCTTAAAAATCATTACGAGAAACTGCAATAAACTTCAGGCATTCGAATACTAACATATCAGTTATGGATATCAACAAAGAGTTAAGGATAATAACATAACCTTCCTGATACTTGTAATTGTCTGCTAAGTCCATTCAAGAATACAGCAGCTTGTGCTGCAATTGCTCAAGGTCTTCAGTGTAGTGAGCATTAAAAGGAAACGGGCTGAGATGCAAGAACGTGTACCAGATGCATTGCTGACATATGCAAGGATAAACTATATCTATTATTGCACTCTTCTTTTAAAATGGTAGGTTAAAATAACAGACATATCCTTGATGTCTGTGGGTATGTCCTGACATTAAAAAAAAAAAAAGCGCACCGTCAGTCAATGAAGCAACAAGCTCTCAGAGAAAAAAAAAAAAAAGGAAGAAAAGACACACAAAGACTTCTGGACTTGTCTCTTTAAATTAGCACAGCTTAAGGGGTTCTAAAATTCTGAATATTTTAAAATACTATTATAAAGCACACACATCATTTACTTCATTATATTTTTCTATTCCTGCACTAGGACATAAAAGTAGAATATGTAAAATGTTCATCAGGATACAACAGTACCCTTTGGAATATAAATGTGAAGAAAAAAATATAGGAGTTAAGCAAGGAAGTGGCAATACAAAAGCAGTTCATAAGAAACCTATAGGCACAATTCACACGGATATAAGAGAACAACCGTTAAAAAAGTGAGATGAGGTTAATATTCTCAAGTGAAATTACCAGGAAAAAACTCTTCACTATTAAAAAAAAATTAACTTCAGCATTCTGTAGTAGTGCACATTTCTACTTCCACAAAAATCGGGGAGCAGCTGTGTTTTTCAAACACCATCATTATATATACGGCTAATTCTCAATCTATTCAAGAGAATGTTTCAACTGAAATTTACCTAAATTGGGCCAAAAATAAAGGTAGTACTCCTGAGTAAGAAAAAGTAGGTATCTAATATATACATAAAAGTTCAGATATGGCAGATGCCAGACATTTTTGAGAGGTTTTCCAGTGACACAAAGCATGACTGACTTGATCCAGCCCTGTGGAAAGATGAAGCAATGCAGATCTCAGTGCTCTGTAAGCTTACTGCAAACCATCCACCACATTCAGCTGGTGACATATCTTGGAATTATCCCTGACCTGTCTTAAACAAGACTGGAAATTTTATCAATTGGCTGGACTGGGGAATGATGAAAGATGTCAAAAAGTGTGGTTCATAAGGTTGGACATAATTCAGGGAAATGATATCCTGCTGCAATAACCCCACTATCCTGGTGAAAAAAAAAAACCACAACAAAAAAACTCAAAGCAAACAAACAAAAATCCCATCAGGGTAGTCTGTTTGTTGAATTTTGGCATTTTGGGAGAGCAGCTAAAGGTACACAATTGACTATTGAGACTTAATTTTAAATATCTACTTAACACTCACTATTTGCAGGTATCTTTTAAGAAAAAGGACTGTCATTTTCAAGGCCTAATGCCTAATTTTCAAGGCATAATGTAAGCTTGGATAAACTAAGTGGCTGAATCAAAATGAAGGGGATGTTTAGATTGGATACCAAGAAAAGGTTCTTCACCCAGAGAGGTGGGCACTGGAACAGGCTCACAGGGAAGTCGTCACAGCACTAAGGCTTACAACATACTTGGCAAGAAAGCATAGAATCAGTTATGTTGCATTCCTTTGTTATCTGTAACTGCTAAACATGGTTTAGAAAGGTACTCTCTGTTCAGTACACAGCCTCAGCAGTGAAAGTCTGTAATTCCAGCCATCAGAGTAGCACTCAGACTACCTCTTCTAAAAATGTCCCGTGAGGTCCAGCCACCAAAGAGCAAACCAAACTAGTTTCACTGGGCTGCCCAGCCTTGTAGATGCAAATTTGAATTTCTGGATCACAAGGTTCCTCAGACATGTGATCTTAAGAGTCAATATCTGCTGCAGAAAGTGTTGTTCTGAAGAAGTATATAACCTCTTACATGCGAAAATACACGTGAAGTCTGCCTGAGACCTCAGAGTTGTGTGTAATATGTTCCTTGGAAGCCCAGTGCATAAGACCATGTCAATCCAGACTAAAGCTTATTGTACTAAAACATGAACTGTTTTTCCAAAGCAAGGCTGAAGATGGACCCCATCCTCACAGAACACTGTTAACAATTACAAAACTCAGACGAGGTTTAAAAAATAAGATAAACTCCGAATTAGCCTGTGGAGATTCCAACAATACTTATGCTTGAGGAAAACCTTCTTCTCAAAGCATGTCTTCCCTCAGGAGAGGACACACTGATTCAGACGTGGATGAAGATACTCAAACTCAGAAGTGTAGGCTCCTGGAACCACAGATGCTTTTCTTTTAACATAGTCTGGTCAGATTTGTCCTTATCTCAACACTTTAGGGTGCATGTTGGGCACCAAAAAGGACTGTCATAGTTTTAAGCCCAGCTGGAGATGAAATTCTTCTCAGCCACTCACCCAACGTTCTACCTCTCTTCTCTCACCCCAGTGGAATGGGGGAGAGAATCAAAGTAAAACTTGTATGTTGAACTACGAACAGTTTAACAATTGAAAACAAAAGTAAAACAATACAATAAAGGTAAATAATAATAATAATGATAAAGGAAAAAACAAGTGATGCACAATGCAATTGCTCACCATCTACTGGTCACCCAATTCGGTCACCACCCACTGACCAATGCCAGACCCCCCTTCCTGAACCCAGATGGACCCTTCTGGGTAAATCCCCAGTGTATATCTGGACATGATAGTCCATGGTATGGAATATCCCTTGAGTCAGTTCGGGTCACCTGACCCAGCTATGCTCCCTCCCAGTTTCTTCTGTGCACCTCCTCACTTGCCAGAGCATAAGACAAGAAAAAAAAAAAAAGTCTTTTGACTTAGGATAAACATGACTTAGTAAAAAGACATCACCAACAGCATTCTTATTCCGATCCAAAACAAAGCACTGTAACAGCTGCTGAGAAGAAATTAACTCTACCCCAGCTGAAACCAAGACAATATCCTGTGTCTCACACGCTCCACTCACTGTCTCTAAAATAAAGCACTGAAGAGCCCTTCTCTTGAACCTGCTGATGTAAAGGGAGTGTAGATATCCAACATCAGCCTTTTCAGCCACCCTTGGAGCCAGTGTCCAGCAGATGTGGCATGGCAGTGCACGGGCTGAATGAATACTGAAGGGAAGGAACATTCCTGTAGCCTATAAAATACAGCTTGGAACAAACTGCTTTGTTCAAGAATCCTATCCAGCTATGCAGGACAATGAACAAAGTGGTGTTGAATCTTGACTATGGAAAGGGAAGATGCATTGATATAAAAAGTTTCATAAACTGGCAGCAGCTCTATGGCACAGTAATAACTAACGAAAAGTGATATTCACTTTCAAGAACATTTTTGCAACCTGCAGGGAAACTATAAAAATCTTCATTATAACACAGTACTTCTGACTGAGAAAAATCCTTAACAGAGAGAAAAAAAAAATCCCTTTCAGAGGTCAACACTATTACACCCCTGTGGTATTTATTTTAACAGCTCAGATCACAGAGAAAATCCAGATTCAATCTGCCTCCTCGAGTACAAACTGGCACACTTCTTATTAAAAGCAAAATGGAAGCTTCTATTGTAAGGAATAAAAAATAAATCACAAAGCAACATCAAACCAATAGAAAGAACTCAGAAGTATTTGTTAAAGGTCAGCTGTGCTCACATGTTTCATTCATGTCTATGTATTACTGTTATCCTGCTTCCCATGTAACTCAAACAATTAATGGATGCCATTTCACAGCTCAGCCTACAGAAGAAACCTTCCATAGGTGTCTTCTGAAAGGAGAGATGATAATTTTCTAAATGAGAATACACACAGGAACCATGGCATAAGCAAAACAGTATTGAGGAAAAATAATCTGTTAAGCTAGTTTAACACTAAAGTGGAGAAACCACAAATAAGCACAAAAAAGATGAATTGTAAGTAGTGACCAATGAGAGAATGAGGCTTCATCAGGCAACTGTCTCTTTTAAACTCTATCAAGTTGCAGATTTTGCAGCCATACCCTGAAGAAAACAGCAGAGTTATAGATTTGATGCAATACTGAAGAAGACCCCTGGCAATATTCCAGGCAAGGCTGGATGGGGTTCTGGTCTTAGTAAGGTGTCCCTGGCCATGGCAGGGGGGCTAGAACCAGATAACCTTTGAGATTCCTTCCAACCTAGGCCATTCTATCATTCTCTAACATAAAAAGTGAATTTTTAGTCTATTGCAAGTTCATGCTGGTATGTAAAACTCAAGATTGTTCCTGACTTGAAAAAAAGCCTTAGACAGCATTTAAGATTTCCAGACACATCATAATCTGAGCTATTATTCATGTACTGAAGTTGTTTTCATGCTTTGTCTCTCAAGAAACATGGCTCACACTTACATGATAATTGGATGAACAAATTAATACAGCAAAACCCAATGTGATCTATAAAAGCTGTGGCCTGTTGCCTTTTTTCTTTTTTTTTTTTTGCTTTTGTATACATTTGCATAATTATCAAAACAATTTTCACTCCCACAAAACCTCCTTCAAGTAAAAAATTTGGTATTTACAAAATATCTCATAATGGACTCAGAAGAAAGGACTGAGAGGAGGGCAAGGATCTGAAAATTATTATAATTCAATAACAAGCTAATTTTTAGCAGAGTAAGAAATGCATTCCTACTTATTTTGTAGCTTGCTAAAATTTGCTTCATACGGAGTAGGTTTTTTTTTGTACTGCACAGGCAGAGGGAGACAAAAGTACAAATGGTGTTGGCATGCATAAAGGCTTAACATTTCCAAGTGAAAATTCGAGGAATATTTGGCAGATGTTCAACTGCCTTTTGTGAGAAATTCAGCTGCCCTGACATCATGTCACTGGTAACACAGCTAAATAACTCAGTTACGGTCTCAGCCAGTTAGTTACAAAACTGTTTAGATTTTTTTGTTACCCAGAGATTTAAAAAAGAATCAGGATTTAAAGTCTCAGGTGAACTGTGAAAGGTAGCATTTCTATTGAAAGACCCACTCAATCAGAACAATGGCAAAGTACTTTTAACCTTTTTATCTAAATGCTTACATTTCTAGGGTTTATAACAACTGATAAATCAATTCAAGACAGTTCAAAAGAGAGTATCCTATGTATATTTTTAGAAAAGACAAACATATTCTTTTAAAGTTTGGTTTTCTAAATTAAATATGTAAGTAGGTCAGTCAAGGTTGAGAAGGAGGATACATCTGCTAGTTGGTTCTTGTAATGCATACTTAGTAAACTCTCCTAAATGGCTAAATGAAGAGCAATTAAAAATTCATACATTTTAATCCTTACCACCTACTGAGCCAAGATTTTTAGCAATAAATATGAAGAACATTTCACTGCCCGGATGACTGTCAAGGAACAAAACGAGTGAGCTGAATCCCATCCCACATGAAGTAGCAACTGACTTGAACTAATGCTCACAAAAAATACAAAGTTGTTACTACTTGGACAATGCAAAGTAGATCAGAGAGCACTCTATTTAAAAAAAATAGAGTAAAAAATTTAAAAATAGGTAGTAGTAGGCCTTTTATTACTACATCAGTAACAAAGACACCTCCAGAAAGACCAACTTCTTCCACTGATTTGTCATTATGAAGAAAATAAAACAGAGAAGTTTTAAAGACTTATATATATACTGCTGTTGATAATACTCCTGGCATTTTCAACTATTCATGAAAATCTTTAATTTATTTATATATCCTCCCTGTCAACTAACCTTTTAAATTCTTTATTACACTTGTATTTCAAAGAAGTATTAGCAAGTACTAATTCAGGTAGTTTGGGAACAGTAGAAATTCTTTATATGCAATTCTTTAAAATTCCATTTTAGAGGCTGAGAAAGTAATAAAGGAATATATTTTCTCTTTTTAGCATTTGTTGAATGCTTCTGCTTTTTATTCCCCCACTATTACAAACACAAATATGTTCACTCATTATGAGAAAAAAAATCAACTCTGAATCAGGCACTCCTTTATAAAAAAAGATAAATAATAGTCATCAAGCCAGTATAAAAGCCTAAGTATATCTCAGAAAGGTCAATTGTGCTCAAATGTTTCATTCATGCATCCATATCACTTTTCTCCACCTAAGGAAAACAATTATTCTATGTTATTTTATAGCTAATTCTAAAGGGTCACAATATACTAGATTTGGCTATTACAGTGAATGGTTAGAATCTACAGTAAGGTTCCAAATATGCTTAGGCAAATAGACTGAGGGGAAAAAAATAATAAATAAATTTAAAAAAAATCAAAACCAAACAAGTCCTTCAACCTTGGAACAGGATTTTATTAGATCTGCAGGAACTAAGGCTACAATTTGCTATTCCCTGAATGACCACACTGTATTGCACTATAAAGAGGTTAGTGAAAATTCTTACCTAATTAGAAAATATGCTGAAGTAAGCAGGTGCTACATAACACAAAAGAAATATTGATCATGATTGTCAAATCTATATTGCAATATCTAATGACAATGGCTCTATGATTTAACTTTCCATAAATACTTTCACAAAAACCTGTCATCAAATACAGGCTCATCTCTTATTTATCCCTGTGTTAGAAGCAAATGGCCACATAAAACACCTTTATTTATTTATTTCTGATGTCCTAGCTATTGTGTTTGTATTGAGGCTTGATGCTCTGCCAATTACTCAGTTAAGAGCATTCTCTTCAAGAGAATAAAACCTGATAAAATGTCAATAAAATCCTGTGAAACGCCACTACAGGAGTCTCATAAATTTAACGTTTCTGGTACAGTTTTGGGATTTACACCTTGTGTTGTCCTTTCACAGAAGCAAACATGCACAAAACCACTGTAATAACCTCTTGAAATCAGATAATATTCCAGCAGCTCAGTTTGGCTGACAGAAGGGGCCTGGGCACAAGCCAAGAGGCCCAGGTGCACTGTGTCATGCCAGCATTTAACGCAGCCTAATATCAGAGAGATGCTACTGAGAGAAAATACTCGGAATAAAGTACATATAATAGCACGGACAACCACTCATTGCTAAATTACTTCTGCTCATCGTGCTTTGAGCTTTGTATTAAATTTTTTTGTCAAGTGGCAGGAATCACAGGGAGAAGTGGTTCAAAACTCCCTTCTTGTAACCCTGGATAAGGATCTATAATATTAGCCTTTCATATGATAATGGCAAATGATGCCCCTCTTTGAAAAATTTCAGGCTGGTAATGAAAGTCCTAATCAGATTGTTGTTCCAGAGAAGCAGGAGGTGGGGAGCTCTGCCCTTCTTTCCTTTTCCCTTCCCTCTCCTCCCCTTCCCCCACATCTCCCTCCTGTTAGAAAATTCAGTAAAGTTGACAAGATGGGTTAAGTCTCGGGGAATTTATCTTACATGAATTTCCAACAAAGCCCATGGATTGTTTTATACAACTGGAAGGCAGTGCTTTAATAAAAGCTGCACCACCTGAGGCATTTTCATTAAAGGCTCTCTCTAGACAACATCACAATGTTTGCATTATCATCCTACACCCCCAAGAGAATACAAGCACTACCTTTTCAGCAAGAGTTGATATTGTGTGTGAAGGCACGAGAGAAGATGATTAGATTTTGCTTTCCCGCACACAGCAATCCTTGCAACAATGCTGTGATCAGGATTACAATTCACTGATCTGTGTTGTCCACCATTTGAATGGCGATTTTTTTTTTTTTTTTTTTTTTTCAGGAAAAGACACATTCTGAAGGTTTTCATAGTCAGTCACGTGAACGAAGATTTTAATCCTAACCAGGCATTATTCTCAATGGCTGTACTATTTAAGCTATCCGGGCTCTTAAATAATGACGGTAATTAGCCGATTAGGACACTATAGAAAACAGGTGCAAGGCTCTGGAGTGGAAGCATCAATGTACAGTATTAAGGAACTCTGGCATTTCAAATGATTGAACTGTTCAGCGTGTTTAGCAACAGGAAACACAAATCACTGAATTCTGAAACACTGCGCTATCTCTGTGGAAAAATTTCACGCACATGCACTGAATGCACATTTAGAAAGGTTCACTGAGGCTTTCACCCGTTTCAGTGGACTCACCATCTGTGTAGACTTCTCTGCGCAGATGTCCTGGCTGGTGTTTTTGCTTTTTGGCAGGTCGGACCTTCTGTATTACAACAGCACTCATGTTGCTGTCAGTAGATACAGGGCTGGTGGGTCTGGGACAGTGCGATGCATGAAAATGTCTACGGCCTGCAAATGGTTACAGAACAATAGCAATTATTTTTCTTACCTAAAATAAGACCTTTCATACTTTCTCTTTTCACATCAGAATGCTCTAGCTGTACAAAACCTAAAAATACACTGTTGGAACAATAGTAAAGCTCATCCAGTTTTAGAATGAGCTGTAACTAAATCGAAGCATTTGCTATCCTATCATTAGGCAGGCTGGCTTGGTAGCCCAGAAATTATCCAGCTGCTTGGTAGCCGGTAGCTCCTGCTCCAGGAGCACAAAATGCATCAGCAGGCAAGCACAAGCAGGATTCCCACCCAGCCAGTTTCTGGAAAGAGCAGAACATTTCCCCTCCAGGCTTCCCCTCCCCTAGCTTGGGTCACACAAGGTCATTTTTGCCGTAAACAGAGCAAGTGACCAGCAGGTCTGGGGTGCAGAAGCCCCCTCTGCCACTTTGAGTGAATTTTCAGGAATGCATCGAGGCTGGATGGCTGGCATTTTATCACAGATTATTTGCAGGTATGAAGTGTCATGTTTTAAGGACATGCAGTCAGGCACATGTAATACCAAGATATAGAAATCATTGCATAACATGAACTTAACTGTTGCAAAAATATTAGCAACCGCATGTAAAAAGACGTTTTCTAAATAGTTAAGTCTCTACACATATTTACAGGAATTTATTTGTACAAAATGGATAAAATCCTGGCCCCGTGGGTAGGAATGGGAGTTTTGCCACCTACTTCAATCGGTCAGGATTTCATCCAGAATTACTAAATTACCTCCCCTCTCACTCTTCATGATGAACAGCTGTGTTGAAATGAAACAAAGGACTGTTAACTGGGAGAGGATGTCAGAAGTGGGAGGAAGGTTGAAAATCTGTGGAGTCAGGGTGGACACAGTTGTGACAGAGTACCTCTTCTCCAGGTCTGGCAGTTTAATAGGATTGATTGTCAAAACATTCATGGAACTGCCTGAAACCTGCAGCCCAGCCTGCTGTATTTCTGTTTTTCAGATGAAGTGTAACAATATCCATTTGGCCTAGTAAGGTTACTGATTACCTGTATATATATATCCAGTGCTACTAGTATCCAGTATGTTGTAAAAATGAAATATTTCAAATTTTATATGTTCAATAGTGTTTCAGGAGAAAGGAAAAGTGAAAACACAAACATATGCATAAGGCCCTGCTGCATATGCATAATGTATAATTTAAAATGCAACTCATAACAGCTATCAGAATATGAAACCAACAGAAAGCCAGTTCATCCCATAATACAACAGTAAAAGGCTGAACAGAATTCCTCAAAAAAAAATCCAGAGAAAATATGACTCTAAAGGTTTACTATTTATTTCAATAGAGAGGGATTAAATCTTCTCTTGTAAAGTGACTGAAAACACTGGGAGCCTTATACTGGGAAAAGATAGACTTCTATAATCCTTTTTTTTTCCCTTTTCATTCAGTTCTGAGCGTAAATACACCAGCAGGGTTGATGTTTGCCCATATCAATGAGACCAAAGAACTAGGAACTACTTATGAAAAACACCATAGAACAACAATTTATTTGAACTGTTTCACCACAGCTCCTTTTCTGCCTCTTCCCGACTTCTAAACATCCCAAGAACAGGATTCAGAAAGCGCCTGTGGACAGGCTCATCTCACAGTGGCCTCTTGTTTGGCTCTCCCACGGAGCAGAGGGTGACTCACCTCCTGCTGCCTCGTGCATTTGCCGCCTGGCCACTTTGAGCCCGGCGTACTCGGCGGCTGCTGCGACGGCCTGTGCAAAATCGGCGTCGGTGAAGAACGATCCGTCCGAGGAGCTCACGCTGGAGCGCCCGCTGGAGATGTTGTCTTCTTCAGAGGCTGAGCCCCAGCCATTGATCATGGACCCTGTCACAGAGCTCTCCAAATCCCCCACGCTGGAGGCGGGCGTCTGCTCCAGGCCACGCAAGAGGAGCCTCCTGTTCTGCATCTTGGCAACCTCTAGATCTGCCTCGTCCTCCTCCTCTTCTGGGGCATCGGTATCCATGTCAGACACCAAGGGCCCTGAGATGTATCCATAGGTGTGTGGTGGGGAGATGGGCCTTGGAGGAGGTGGAGGACTCACAGGTTGACGTCTGCATAAAAACACAAGGGTGAGAAGAATTGAAATCACATAATGAAGTCGGAGGAAACAGCAGATTGATGAAAATATTTTTTTATTTCCCAACAAGCTTGGCCTGCCTTTTTAAATCAAACTAATTTATATTTGAAATGCTCGGGTTTGTTTTTTTAGTTCATACTTTTGCTGTAAATCAGAACTGACAGCTATGTAGCTTGTAATCTATCACAAAGAAATCTGATTTTTTCATACAGTTCCTTTATCACTGACTTTAATGATAAAGCTGTTCATTTTCCCTAAATAACACACGTAGAGATAAGCAAAGAGTTGGTTACAGATCATGTGGCAATTATTAAAAAAAATTATTAAAAAAAAATTATTTGTGCACCCTTGAGAGTATAAGCAAAAGAAATAACTGCAAACATGTAGCTTGAAACTACAGATGCCAAACAGATGCACCTATCCAAACAGATTGCTCTATAAACATTATCTTCCCTCCACCCAGCCCGGTGATTCAGAAAGATGTGAAAAGAGAGACTGCAATTTCATCATTTTTTAAATTGATCTAGGTGATGAAATGAAATAATTTTCTACTGTAGTGTTAGTTCAAGGCCTTAGGGGTACCAAGATGCATACAGATGTATAGGTTAACAATCTTAATTTGTCAGTAATGGTACCTCCAGCTTAAGGAGGCAAGATATATAAGATATCAGATCAATGTTCAAGATTAGTTAATACTTCCCTCAGAAGCTCCAGGTAGCAACATTGCCAACAGTTCTACACAGGGCCACGGACGGTCTTTAATTGCCATTTGTCTGGCAGGAAAACACACTTTCTGTAGTAATGGTGGTCCTGTCGGCTGTGCTCACCAGGAATTTCTACTGCAGTCTGCTTTGAACAAAATTTCAAAGTAATTTTCCTGTGTCCACTTTGCCCTCTTATTATCTCATTGAGAAAATAGTTAAATCTACTCTTTTGTGTGGTGACATGCAAATTTATTTTTTACATTTTTTTTTTAATTTTAATCAATGGGAATACATGATAATTTTAGAAAGAAATGTTAGCAAGGAAAGACCTAATACTTTTAAGTCTAATACTAATACTAATACTTTTAAAAAGAAAGACCTAATACTCCACAGCAAGAGCAAATTGGATGCTCCCTGGACTACATTCATCACTGTTTTTCATTTGCTATATTAGGTACTGAACAGAATGAAGAATAGTTAGGGGTAAATATCCAACAATCATTCTAAACAGCACCCCCAAATTCCAGAAGCTGTCGCTCCCTGGAATCTGTACCTGCTTTGACTGGAGACCTTGCCCAATAAAAGTCTTACTGCCTTAATTTAAAGCTCTTGTGACAAATGTCCTTGTGATATATTTGCCCATTCTCTAGCTTTTGGTATTAGAAGACAGGCAACTGGTCACAAAATATGTTCGAGTTCTTGAAAATGTAGTTTGGCTGCCAACCTTTAGGGATAGGGTAATTGAGAGCAGCTAGTTCATGGGCACACAAAATTAACAATACTTCTTTCCCTTTATCTGATGCAGGTTCTTGCTTTAACAGTGACATTGTCTCCTATCTCAGCTCTGGGTTTAACACTGATATCACATGCTATCCCACTCAATCTTCCATTTTTTTCCCTCCTTTTTGACTTTTCCAGACCACAGGTTTTTATTTCAGTTTGCTGTATTTCCAGCAAGCTCACCAGACAGAGAAATATTACAGTACACCATTACCACCAGAATCCTATTCTAGATGCCTGGTTCTGACCAGAAAACGAAATAATACTCAGCAGAACTATGAGAAAAGCTAATAAAAAGTATGGCAAACAGCATTTCAGGCATGATTTTCACTATACACCCACCATTTACAAAACACCCCAAATCAGTGTGGAAAGGCACCACTTGGAATGTATTCTTAGTTCGAAATTATTGCCACACCACATTTGAAACAGGACCCCACCCTTCCAGAACAGGTTACAGCTGTTGAGCACAGGACACTCAATTCCTCAACAGCAGCCCTGGGTCATATCAACACCAGCAGATGGAACAAGTAGTCAGCCAAGCCTTACAAATCAAATAAATAGAATTATATGACTACTTTTAAACTGATGAGACAGATGCAGCAAAAAGAAAATAAATGTTTGAAAAAGTAAGAGGGGAAAGACAAAATTAGTCACTAACAAATTCTAAGACTTTCAGCAAAGCTAGACTTAACCATTGAAAGAGGGACAAAATAAATATGCATTTTATTTTTTCAGTTCACAAAAAGAGTAAGTTGTATGCCCTAGGAGCTTAAATTGGAGCATCCTTCCAGCTCCTTCTGCCACTACTTTTTGATGGCATTGATGGTGACCAGCCAGGGGTCTTTGTGTTGAGCATACTTTCTACTTTCCAGGCAGTTGCTGGCTGGTTATGCATGTTTATATACACCTGCTTCTATGTCTACTCCATATGGTATGTCAGGTCAGATGTCCTAATCTCCAGAAAATCACAGAGATTCTGGAAAGTCACTCATGACCATTGGTCACTTAGCTTTTCCCCTTTTCATTTGTGTACAACTAGTTTTACCTCTCAAACAACCCAGAAAATTTAAGTGATTTAAATGAACACTTCTGTGGACCAGTGTACCAGGGCCAATGGAAATGACACAAAATTAGCCATCCACTAATGAAAAGAATGATTTAAAAGACTCAGGAAGATAAGGAAGAGGAAAGGAGGAAAAGATACACAGCACAAGTGTTACCATAAAGAGTAAAGGAAACAAACCAAGGGAGATCAAGTAGAGTGGAGCTAAAGTAAAAGCAGATATAAGCCCCTTTAAAAAAAGATGCATAGCTACTGCCTCCTTAAAAAAATGGGAACCAAAAAAATGACCCAACTTTTAAAAAAAATGTTCTGGAAAATACATCTATAAATATCCAGTAAATTATGTTGAAAAATCAAAGTTCTACAGTCTACTCAGAAAAAAACAGATAAATTTAGTTGTAAGAGCCTTGCATATTGCTAAAAATAGAAATTCTACATAGAATGCTGCAGGTAAGTTTCTATATTTGTGGTAATAAAAAATATGTGCAAACCACTGGAGGAAAAAGATAATAAAAGCCCATCATTTGGGATGAAAAAAGCTGTGCCTTCTTAACAAAAGCCAAGAGATGTAAGCATTATGCATAAAAAGGCTCATTCAGAATTCACTGTTTTATGGGAGAGAAGCTGTGAGAGTTTATATGCAAAACAGCTGTAAAAGCAACTCAGAGAAGAAACAAAATTTCCCTGTAGCAAATATCTGTCTTTATTAATGTTGGTCATTCCTTTAAATAAGGTTAGATGGAAATGTTAAGAAAATTTTGCAAGCAGTAATTTCCTGTATTAGAATTTATGAGAGGAGGAAAATCTATAGGTTATATAAATTATATATTTATATATATTCATAGATATTGGTGACAAGTTAATTGCACAGTTACTGTGAAATAATGCATGCTGTTTTATGGTAATAATGCAGTAAATCTATTGGAAACAATGGAACTGTAATTATATGGTAAGCTGTGTTAACGATACCACTTTAATAACCCGATGACTGTGAATTTAACTTATGTCAGCATCGTACATACCTTAAAGTGATATACTGCATTTCTTCCCATGGTACAATAATAAAGCAACTTAATTACCTATTTCTTAGGTTAAAATAGTTCTAGCATCCTGGATTAGAAGTTAAATAGCAACAGAATAACGGGGAAATTGTTGGCCTCACTAAATTCAACAGGAATTTTCAGTGGGGCTCAGATGCCTCTTGTCACATCTCTCTCGCTACATTTGCATTCACACACCTCCGGTCAGGTTGGTGTTGTGTGTGTCCCAGATCCTCCTGACAGTCCTGTAACATGGGCTGGAGTTCTTCCTGGGGAGAGGGGGTGAGAGTGGCAGTTGACTGATGGCTATAGGAGACAGCGGCTGGAGAGGAAGCTGCTCCTCGGACAGGTGGAGTAGGACCTCGCTCATCTTCTTCCTCTTCCTCTAGCTCATCCTGCTGCAGATACATCCTTGCAGGTGGCACGGGACAAGCAATTTCTTGGTCATAGCTAAAATTAATTTTTTAAGAAAATAAGGACTTAAATTTGTACTGTGTCATTAGCATATCTGATACATGTATTAACAGCCCAGAAACAAAGCATTGTTCTCTGCTCTTGAGAACAGCTCAGTAAGGATGTGCTGAGTGGGTGCACACCACTGTCAGTCACTAGGTGCTCTCCAAATTGCCACACTACAGCTCAGGAGCAGACCAGTTGTGGAGGAAGGTCACACTGCCAGCTCGCAGGGCAAGTCACACTCCAATTAACTAGTGATTAAAGCAGGAGGTGGACAACGTCTTCCTCTTCCTTACCTTTCATCCACTGAAAGACTGTAATCTTCGCTGTTGCTGTGGGGAGGTGGATGTGCTGGAGGGGGTGGGAGAAGATCTGCCCAGTTCATGCCAGCTTGCTTGGGAGCCTTTGGGGTCCGAGCACCCTTCTTGTGCCCTTGACTCCCTGGGAATAAAAGGCAGCACATATTTGTAATGCTTTGAAGACTCTCCTCAGTACTAGCTATGAAAACCAAAACAGCTCTAACTCCCTTCCCAGGTGCTCCTGCATTCTCTGAGAATTTACTGCTTTGCTCAGTTTGGAGCAAATTGGAATTCCTCCTTTTGACACTAGTTTGTGCTTGTAGCTTCTTTGAAGAATTGATCTACATTTTAAGTGGTTGACTTTAACCAGAAATTTTACATAGCATGGAAAAAAAACCACGTGGGATACAAAACTTTAATTTTTTAAATAAACAGTCAAAATGCGATAAAACCATAAACGAATTTTACAAGCAACGTCATTAAGAGTGAGCTTCCTACTTCTGTTAATTAAAGATTATCATCTAAAACCAATGAGCTGTAGACATATTTTCTGAAGTGCCTTTATCCTATTTAATTGCCAGAATCTAAAACACAATATGATACAGATATGATCTATTAAAGTTCTACTGTTGCATTAAGTCACTGAATATAGGTAATTTGTACTTGTCCACTGAAACATTTTAGGCACAATGAAATTACTACTTTTTAGTCTAAATGGTAGGTGCAGTTGAAAATAATTGCTGGGAGAACTAAAATAACAGAAAAAAAAAAATAAAGATCGATGAAGTATTTCACAAATGTTTTCAACTACTATTACTGGAAAATTACAGCTCATAATAAAGCAATGCAGCTTTAATAGTTCAAATAACTTTGAAAAAGGCCAATGAGTCAGGTGGTCTCAAATTTTAAGTTTGGAAATATGGAAATAAAATGGCTATCATGAGAACTGGCTTAACCATTGCTCCTTGGTAGATATACATTTGATCTTTCATTGTTATTGTTACGACTTTATTATAGATAAATTCCCTCTTTGTAGATAAAGTCACAGTGGTTTAGAGTATGTTTTAGAATCCTTCACATTTCTCTCTTAAACTGAGGCATGATTTTATATCATCACAGTAAAGCGTTATATACGTGATTAAATATACTGCAGTGAGATTTAGGAAGGTTGTTTTTTTCACTTCTGCTGTCTCAGATTTTCCACTCTTACTGACAGTAGTTCTGATTATTACAGTCCCACTTTAGCTCCCAGATACACATTTAGCTATGTACAATCGTTTTTGTGGTATCTCAGTATATCTCTTGTCAAGCAAGACACGATCCCAAGGCGACCTGCATTCTGTATCCTAAGCACCATGATATACATGGTTCAACCCAATTAATTTATTACTTTGGTCACCTTTCTTATTTCCTGCGGGAGTCCTTGGCACAGGACTAAAAATTGTTAGAGTTATGAATAACCCTAATAGGTATCAGCATGGAGAACATCACCCTCTCATTTTTAATTTGCATGGTTCATACCCCTGAGATGTTTCGTGCTGAATTTCAAGTCTTAACATCATTGAGCACAGGCTCAGCACCACATCCTGACCTTTTAGACAGAGGAATGGGCAAAAGGCTGTCTCCCAGAACAACACCGCTGAGCAGCTGGGAGAATTGGGAGCTGGGCTTATCTCATCCCAGCGACTGAGAATTCAGATCATCCAGAGGCACAGCAGGGCCCATCAACATATTTATGTCTCTGCTGTAACCCGGTCAGAATCGGTCAGGACAAAGCACAGGTTGGGTAAGGCAACTGGACTATCAAAGGCAACAGGAGAACAGAATGGGAAAAGTCTGCATCTTGATTAGTAGATGTAAAGTTCAGGGCACTCCTGACTGTGACCATAACTCACCCTGGAATTGGTTTGATGTAAATAAACACAGCTTAACTACCACATTTACAGTAAAGCCCCAAATCGAGCCTATGTCTAGCTTCTGGTTTAGCTCATATGCCTCTACCAGAAATCAGACCTGGAGGTGAACAGATTATACTACAAATATAAAACATAACTTTTGAATTAAAACATATTCTGTGGTCTCCAAGTGCAGAGTGCAATTTCAGTGCTCTGGTCAACACAAAAAGCTGTTTTGTTTCAAGATTTTTACTAAGAATTTTTAGATCGTTTGTCCAGGAGATACCAATGAGAAACAAAATTTAATTATGTACCATCTATATCTAAATGATGCACAAAAATAATTTTCACATATAGTGACAGAAATCTATAAAAACTTTATGTATGCCTGATTGCTTTTTTTACTCAATGATATACATGGGTTTAATTTACAAAATGAAACACTTCTTAAAGCTGTTCTGTTGGGTATCACTCAGCTGCTGTGTTATCTTGAGCTGGTTCATGAATTGGGTAAGTAGACCCAAGAGACGAGAAAAAAAGTAACTAAAGTACCAGGAAGGTAATACATAAATTATAATCTTTTTTAGGAAATCCAGGAATCTGAGTTCACGACTTTCACATTTTGGAAAATCAGTTACTTTAACTGACATTTAGATGACACTAAGCAATTATGAGGATGCAACAGAAATATAGGCACCTACAGGGATGCTGTTCAACATCTACTGCCCGTGGATTCCTCCCCACCACTCCTTCTCTAAGCCCAGTAAATACTGCTGACCATGGCTACAACATCCAAACACCACAAAGCCTAAAGCTTGGACAACACTGCAGGTACTCACCAGATGTACTACTGCCTCTGTCTGAGCTGTTGTAGGATCCACCTGTATTCTGGTCATATGACTGGTTGTAGGGAATAGTTGGAGCAATGTTGTCATTTACTCGGTAATCTGCAAGTTTAATGGTATGGTTAATGCTGCCCTTCAGGAACACATCTACATTTATACACTTGCTTTAGAACACAGAGTAAGATCTCCTGAAAATAGAGAACTAGAAACAAATTCATTTTGTGAAAGAAAAATCATCCTGCAACTATGTTTTATTTTTATCTTGCCTCTTATTTTAGGCTTAGGGGAAATCATGGGAACTTAGTAGCTGCACAGCTGAAATGCAGTAAAGTGGAATTCTATGCACAGGGTTTTCACATAGCCTCTGCAATGATCAAACCTCCATCTATCTATCTATCTATCTATCTGTCTGTCTGTCTATCTATCAATCACCTTGACTGATAGATCAAATGTGTGAGCATTTCACATACAAATACCGTCACCTTGATGGATTCTCCACGGCCTCTGCCTAATTTATGCATGCAGGGCAACCAATGGATTGTGGTAGCTACTGCTGGTATTTCAAAGGTGACACACCCACATAGGAATCAGCTCTGTATGACAAGGGCTGAAGGATCTGCTGGAGCAATAATGCAGCTCCAACTGAATTTGGTTTACAACAGAAGAAGTCGTTGTTTCAGGTCTGCTGGCTCCAAGAATATTTTTATTTACACTGGATCATGTAGGTTCTACAGGTAGGGCCTTTTTTGCTAACACCTGTTACCATAACTTTGCTCTCCAGTTCCAAAGCACTTGGTATACACTTATAACTTTTAAATTTAGATCTGGCAACTAGATCTGTAAAACTTCATCAAAAGTAAAATATTCATCTGGTAGAACAATACTCTCATGCTAAAAAGCAATTACAATTTACAGAGAACAGAAAAGAGATAAGTTACGCTTCATACAGCAAATAAAACTACATCATAAACAGAACCACTGGACATAAAGTAGTGACAATGAAGCACAGCATGTAACTCATCAAAATGGTTACTTCCCATCACAAAAGCTATAGGTATAATCAGCAGCAAGATGGCTTTGACTTAAGAAATGAGAAAACCATGATCAGAATATTGACTCATAAAATAGCAAATCAAAACAAAAAACAAACAAAACTAAGAATTCAGTCCCCATCTGCTGCAGAAACGTTTGTGATAATGTAAGCATGGGAAAAAGAGCAAAATGATAAATTCCACACCAGAGTGTATTCTGTAATAGTTTCTCAGTCTAGTTGCATTCCACAGACCGCGCTGAAGCCCTACATACCGCATATGTTTACACAGAGGATAAACAGTAAATCAGCACTCTGAAATATGTATATATGACTGTCAGCAGACAATACTTTAAGGGGGCCTTTCCACACTACAATATGCTAGAGAATATGCAGCTGTAATATACACAGTTTGAAAGAAGCAGTATCTTCCAGCACATAAAAACCAAACACGTTTTAATTCCCAAAGAGGTACGTAATACACAGTTCAAGAAAGAGAACAATTACAAAAAATACAGCTTTCACCCTCTAGTAAGGAGCCAAAACCCTTGAATTTTCTTTTGGCATGTTTATGTCAAGGGAAGGTGTGACATTTTATATTGCCCTTTGAACTCCTCTGTGAGTAGATGGGTCCGGCAGAGAAATCAACATTGCTGTAATGAAATGTTTCTTTTTACTGGATCACTTATCACTATGCGATCACTTGAGTTACAACAATCCATGCAAAAAGTTCCAAGTTAGAATGGGTCCAGCTCCTAGGGATACTGTTTTGCAAATCAGGTTATTAAAAGAGGTTGCATGGTAGCCCGGAGGACTAGAAAGAAGAAATCACATACCTATTTCTTTCAGCTCCCACACAGTATATTAAAGAAACATGCCTTCAAGGCCTCAAAATCACATTCTGATGTTTCCCGTTAACACTGAAATCAATTTATTTTTAGCTTCTGGATCCACAGACTTCAGTCAGGGTAACACAGGAATTTAGTTTCCAAAATTGTGTGTGGTAGCACTGCCTCTCAATTTGAGAACTGAAGGCTTGCTGGGAACAAGTCTAAAATGAATTGGATCACTCCATTTGTGTCCCCAGTGTACAACACAATACAATTTTACAGAGTTTGATATGCAAAATTTCATTCGTTTACATGAACATGTAGATTTAATGAGTCTCCATCCACGACTGGGAAGAGTGGGTTGACCTATTTAAAACTTAAGGTAGAGTATAATGTGACTACCATGCATCTGGCTTATGAATAAAATATCTGGCCTCTATCCTAACCAATCCCTTAACTACTATTAAATTTAAATTCATCTCATATCCATAGGAAATGTATTTATTTAACTATTTTCTAAAGATACAACTTGTTATTTTTTACAATAAATTCAATATCAGAAAGGTTATCATGGTGCTAATTAACTTTCTGACACTGCTAACGGTGTATCTCTGAATCTAGAGAGGCAGAAGTCTAAAAGCACCACAGAAGCCTGTAATTGCTGAACCTGAACGCTTTAGACTCCCAGAACCAGAAGGTCAAAACTCCTCTGATGCCTAAAGAGGAGAAACAAGCTAAAAGCTCTTCACCTTTGTTTAATTTGTTTTGCTCCATAATGTTGTACTGTATGGGTGGAACCTCTTGCTTTTGCTGAACAGAGGGTTTCCAGTGTTTCTCATTCGTGTCCCCGCTGCCATTGTTAACATTATTGCTGATATTGGACTGGATGAGCTGAGTGGTGGCATAAGGAGTGGGCTGCCCAGGCTGGCTGACAAATCTTCCGTCCTTTAGATTTGGACTATTGAAGGTTTTCATCTCATTGATTTTGTTGCTGAGGTCCACGTCCCCATACACAGTTGACTCAGGCAACATCAGGTTTGTCTGCTTGTTGTCCAGCTGATTGTTGTAATTTGCTATACAATCGGCTAACCACAGAGGAGAGAAAAGAGAAAAGGTCATTCTGTTCGCTCACACCAGACTTTCCACGAAACCCCCTCTAACATTTCCTCACTGCACAACTACATGGCTTGAATCCATGTAGCAGACACACTGAGGCAGAGATACTGCCATTAACTATATAACTTACAGAATATTATTTACCTTATACACTATTGCTCTTAAAGTAGAGTTCACTGTTCTGACTCACTGTAAATTCAGACCTGCTGAATTATATCTACAATGACTTACCTTGCTGAGCTTTTTCCATAGTGGCCATGTAAACATTCACCTTTTTTAGACATTATTCTCATAACAGTATCTATATTCAATTAGTAATTGTGATTAAAATCAGTTGCATTGCAAGGAGAATTCAACCAAAACTTAACAGTGGGAGTAACTAAATAAGACCATCATCTCATGTCACCTCAACAGTATCTGGACACTCGTGTATTTGTGATAAGAAATAGGCATACAACAGGTTTTCATAAAAGAGACTTAAAAATTATTACATGTAAGAGAATTAAAGAAAAACAGTACAATGTAAAAGGTAACTCAGTACCCAGTAGCAAGTCTTTATTTGATCACTGTTTGCTTGTACAATCGTATATTTTAACTTGAAACAAAAAAGGCAGAAAAGCAATCTGGAATTTTTGCTGATTTTCAGTTGCTTTGGATATTGCAAAATACGTAACAGCACAGTAATACATTGTCCTGTATGCTAAAGATATATTGCATAGACAGCATGAATTCATTCTTCTGACATTTACTGCATCCTGAGACCACCACTTATTGCAGACAGTAAATTGACATGTGCTGATGCTCTGGCCACTGCTGCATGAAACAGTGTCCCTGCCTTGCCATGTTCTCTTGCACTGCGTGACAAGAAGCCCACATATTTTTTCCTCTCCAAATCCAGTCCACTGGGAGAATACTGAATGAAGTAAAGTAGTCTGAGGGTCAAGAGTTAGAAGGCTTAGTGGTACTAGCATTCAATGATCCTTAAGCAAAAATTCTCATCTTCCAGTTGATTAATGCATCAATAATTACATAACACTCGCCAGGAATATAGTTTTCCTCTTTTAAAAGAAGTGATATTTATGCTAATGAATTTGATTCAAAACCTGAAGTCCATTACCTGTGTCCACAATGAATTTACTGGAGAGGATGCCAAGTCAAACTACATACAGAATTCAAGATTTTACCATTACTCTAAATGAAATAACTAGCAAACAGAGGATTTTCAATTTCAAAAATATTCCCTAACACGTACATATTTTTAGAGATATATTACCCAAGAAAGGGGAATAAAATAATGCTTGTGTAAGAAAACCACCGATCCACATTTTCAGTAACTAAGGAACACTATCAGAACATGCCACATAGAACTTATCACTGCACATTTCATGCCCCCCAGCTTGTGAGTTTTTTGGAAGGTTTTACTGTTTGATATATTTTTCCTTCTTATGTGAGGTGTTATTTACTGCTTCTGTTATTTATTGCTTCACAGTCTTCAACTTCTTGATTTCTAGAGTTTAAATGTTTCATTTCTCTCACCTACTGAAACCATACTAGTCTTTCCTCCTTTCCAAGTCTATTGTATTATATTGGGCAATTATATATACAGTATATTCTTCACTCCTGATACCTCAGGCTCTGCTACAATATCCTTGCAGAGTCACTTATAGCATATTTTTACCTCTTTTCATTTGCAGCTACATCTGATTTGTGTGTAAGGCAATATAATCAATACAGTATATGCAGTAGGTACATTTTTTACATAGACACATTAGAATTCCTCATAACAAGTACTTAAAACTGGTTTACCTATATAACAGAAGATTTATCCAGTTAGATTTTTTATGGCATCTACTTTTGGAACAATCAGTTCCCATTCTGTAGACTTGGAAGACAGTGCTGTACTTAAAAGAATTACAAATGCAGCTACTTGGCATATTCACAGTACTGAGGGGATATCCATCACTGCTGCTTCAGAGCATTAACCAGCCCACGATGACAGAATTAAGAATATTTGGCAAAATTTCCAGGAAAGAAGAGACCACTCCGAGCACATTGTCTGACCTGCAAGCTCCAAAGTTCTACTTGAAAGGAAGGAAACACTTTGCAACAGAACCAAGCTTACTATGAAAGCTAAAATGAGGGAGAATACACTGCAGTTCAATACAAGATGCCATAACAGGTTGCAACCATCAAAAATGTGCCTTCTCTTCCTTTCCTGACTTTGTTAGTTACCAGAACTTTCTATGTCTGCCCCTGCCACAGTAAACTATCCCTGAATCACAAAGCTTTTTATACAGGTACTGGTGGACGTGATATCCCCAGCCAGAGTGAGAGACAAGTCTCTAATGCCAAAATCTCTCACCTTGCTCTGAAGCAGCTGGCACTACTCACTGTCAGACAGCATTACTGCAGGAGATGAATTGCCATTACCACCACTCATGAATTCCCAGCCATTTGAGCTGGTTTCACATTAATTACAGGAGCTAATGCTGCTTGGCACTTATGCAACTTCACATACTCTCCCTCTGGCTTGCTGGGACATGCTACCAGTAAAAACCAGTAGAGACACTTGCAGTGGAAAAGACTTATTTCATTCCTCACCAGCAACACTAGGTTAAACCAAAAGGAACCTTGTGTCTGTTTAAAACAAAATGTGCAACAATTATCACTCTGAGATGTATTTCCTCAAATGCGTTCTATAGAACTCATGAAGTTTTCTTCCAGAGCTCTCTGAGTCCTGCTCAAGCTCCTAGGAACTACCACTGAACCTAACATTTTGTGATTGCTTTAAACCTAGCATTTTGCGATTGTATGCGAAGTTAACTTCTTTATTCATATGCCCTAAACAGAACACCAGCTATCCAATTTTGCTCAGAACGGCACTCAGAGTGAAATTCTGAGTGTGCCAAAACAGACTTGACTTTGTTGTAAGCATTGTAGAAACGTTTTATTTCTTGCTTCCCATCACATCCAAACCAGAAGGAAAACCACATTAGCATCATTTTGGTATTTCTCCTTCTCCATCCAAGCAACAAGGATGCACAGAACAACCCAAAAATGACCTTATCTGCTCTATTCAGAAGCCAAAATGTATTAGTTCAGTGTAAGTTTTGGCAGCATTGAACTTTGCAGGGGCGCCTTAAGCATGCTACAACTATCCACAGACTGAGAAAGGATCCAAAAAGGGAGCACAGGCATAATCATGACATAGAGGACACACTATATTAAGCCTAAAAGCATTGAAATAAAAACCCAAACAAACCGCTCTCTCAGGCATTAGAAGCACATACTCTGTAAAGAAGATTCCTTAGCAAGGTAGAAACATATCTAACCTGGTCGACTGTACGTTGTAAGGTTGCTATCACTGTTGCCATTGCCAGAGGCGCAGCAGTTGATGGAGCAGTCATTGTGATTGTTCCCTGTGTTAGGCCAAGTATCTGCTAACCACGGCTGAGTGGCCGGTTCACTGATGTTTAGGAGTCCAGGCCTTTAAAAACAAAGCTTGGTCATTTCAAAAATAAAACAAAAGCATTTTCATATTGCAGTGACACTCTTCCCAAACGGTGAGATATTACAAAATAACACCAGGCACCAAAAAGCTTTACCACTGAAAAACACAGCTTGATTCAATTACTTAGCATTTTCAAATCTCCTGTCTAACCTGTTTCTTGCTAAATCACTCAGGAGTGAGCACTCAAGGGCAGCATCAGTTCATTTCACTGGACTACACTGTATGTTGGTGTGCAACATTTACCTGTCACTTTGGTTTTCTTTTGTTTTTTTTTTTTTTTCTCTTAGGAGGTTGCACCTTTATTTTTCTGCCCCTTCACCCTTTCTTAAAGAAAGCAAGGTAAAAAAGAGGAAATTGGGAAATTGGCAAGTCAAATAAACAAAAAATTCACACATGGAAGCAGGATGGATATGCATAAGTAAGAGTCAAATTGAAATGTGAATATTCCCAAATTCTTTGTTATTTACGGAACGAGTTCTCACTATCAGATAGTACTACTGTGGTGCATCAAAGGGAACAGCAGATAACAGAAACCTCTGTGGCTTGGGAGCATTTGGATCTCACTAACCATGCTGAGCAGGTGACACAGACTTGTTCATGAGAAAGCCACTCAGCTCCTAAGAGAGTTTGAGGTACCTGGGAATACTGACTGCCTGAAAAATATCCAGATATGAATGCTGCATCCTGGCTGCATTTGGAATGAAGTGTAATCCTGTCATCAGCAGAAAGAAACAGCATTCCTTGCTTCCCAAGTGGCTGAATTGTTGTAGTGAGTGTGAAAGGCTCGCTGCTGAATGTTCTATAGAATCTTTGGTGGCTCTTCAGTCTCCACGCTAACAATGCAGTAGCATGTTAGTCCCACACAATTTAAAACTGCCTTTGATAACTAAGGTGCTTCTAAAAAAATAGATAATTTTAGCTACTGTCACATACACATATATGAACACAGTCCCCTTTTCTTGGGATTTAACAGGCAACTTTCCATTTAAAAAAGCGCAGAAATTATTTTCCATATTATTAGATGTGATCATCTTCAAAAATAAAATATGCTAATCCTCTTAAACTGCAAGTTGAAAATACAAGCTGCATGCAGTTATTTGTGGGGGATAGAGTCTGTCAGTGCTGCAGGCTTAAGTCATAGACTTAGAATGACATTTAAAAGATCTATACATATATGTGTGTGTATATATTTCTGTGCTGCATATGTCATCTGACAATTTAACATAGGAGGTGATGAGGCTTGACTTGCTGTCAGGCTTACAAACCAGACAATATACATTCAGTAAAGAAGTTGGTTTTTTTTTTAAATCTGAAATAAATATACAGCTGTGTAGGCCAGTTGATTTGAAATTCACTGCTTTTTCCCCTACACTCTGCTCTTACAAAGAACCTACACCTCAAGGTGTTTAGAGGAGACAAAGCATCCCAGAACGTTTCAGCACTTTCATGATCTGTGTACTGGATTTTTGCACAAAGAATTAAAGATCCTTTGATTCTAAAATTTATTTTGGATTCACACCTGCTGTCATGTAAGAAATGTGATGTGATATATATAAGCAGACGAGAATTCTACTAATTTTCTACTAATTTCCATTTAGGTGGAACTGGAAGCAAGATATGCTTGCATTACAGCTATATAGCCCAGTGATGATTTGAGATCATAATTTCCAAAGATCTTTAACCTTGGCAGCAAATTTCTTGACTCCCTGAATTACTGGATGGGGTCTGAGGCAGGGGTGGACAGAGCCAAGTGGTTGTGTGGGTGCTGGCTGGAGTCAATCCAGCACAATTACCATTACTCAAATCCTGTCTAGAAAAGGGATTGCCACAGAAATGGGTATTTTTTTCAGCATTGCACAAGTGGGGATTACGTTGAAATACATCACCGTGACATTTTGAAATCTGAAAAATGCTTTAACATGCTCACATAACTGCACTTGGCAAAAGTGCTAAACCTTTCCAAAACACTGCAAATATAAAGTAAGGAAGTGAAAACTTTAGGTTTGGATATCAGAGGATGGTTTCATATGCAAAAAAACCTTTTTTTTTTTTTCTACATTGCAGAACTGTGTTTCATATTCTACAAAATAAGCTACATCACACATGCTGTCAATGCCATACATGCAAATGAACAAAACCAGCACAGATGTTTGCACCTTGAATCAATTACATTGTGAGATTCTGGCAGTGCTGCTGAACACTAGGACAGTAAAACTGAAGTTGATTCTCTAGAAGTACCAAAATTACTGTGCATCATGTAGACACTTGTGGGTTCATTTCTGCCCTCTACGTGAGAGTTCTTCATCTAGACTGTGCTAAGGGAAGAGTGAGAAAGCACAGTGACACAAAGAACACAAAGGATGTTAGCTGAGTATCTTTTTGAACAACCCTCAGGGAAAGAGAGGGTTCGTCTCTCTCCTCTCCTATTTTCTCACTTTCCTGAAGTAAGGGCAGCAACCCAGTGATTTACAGATTTTTCCATTCAAAAATCACATGGCAACTGTTCTGCAGGCTTCCCTCCATGCTCCTATGGCCATGAGAGCACAGCAGGACACAGTGCTGGGCAGAGATATCTGCAATTCCCCATAATATGCCAGGTCCAGCTGCAGCAGGAGCTGAATAGTTTCACCTCTGCACAGCACTCAGATACACTCAGAATGCTTTACTTTATGCTTAATCTTCACAATTACCTAATATTTGCATGGTCTTGCAAATTACAAATCACAACAGGCCACTTGTGAACAAGAATTGTTGCAGGATTTTGTTGCCAAGCTGGTCTCTGAGATTTTAGCATTATTTCAGCATCATGCCAAATCTTTGAATGTGACCTAGGAAAAAAATGGTGTGCTACTAAAGCACCACTGCTCTGACCTGCCTTTTTGCTATAACCATTATTTTTCTTCCTGAAGAAAACTTCACCCCTACAGAGGAAATGTAAATTACTGTTTTCTCCATGGCCATTCATTAAGTAATAACATAAACCCAGTGAACATGCTTTAGTTAAATCCTCAACCTGGAATGGACTTGGTTCTCAGAGTGGGTGGTTGTAAATTTACAACCTGCTTCCCTCTCCGTCAGTGTCCCATCTATTTTAAGCAATGCTTTAACTGTTTCGCATTCACAGAGAGATTTTTGTTCTTAAATTGTCACCTTATAAGCCATTTATGTCTTCAACAATTTTTTTCTAATAAACGTTTTCTTTCTTTGTAGTATTTGTGAAGCAGCTATACTTCTTAATCTTCATAAAGGCCAAGACTTAATTACTTTAACTCCCTTAATCAGGTAGTAAGCCAGGTCTTTATTTTGAGGTTAAAGCACGCCCTCTGCTGCTCATTTTTTGAGATGCAGTTTTCACAAGTTAACAAAGCTGAAAATATTTCAAATAATGTTTTGGAAGCCAACATAAGAATTCAAACCACATACCCTCCTTCTAAACAGAAAATATATGGAAAAAATGTATACATTAATATAATGAACTTAAACATATTTCTAAAGGTGATTATTCTGCCATCACTTACAAGGACAATAGAACTCCTGGAATCCTTAAATTTATTTGCACACAATTTATACCTGTAAGAATAAAGCACATAATTACCTGCCTCCACTGCTTACGGCCTCTCCTCCTCTCTGATACGTTACTGAAATAGTTAAAGATAAAAAAGAAGGAAAAAATTTAAAAATCATCCAAGACTCCGATAACAGTATTTATTTTGCCTTAGTTTCATTTTAGCAAAGACGATAATTGTGCATTGTTTATACATTAATTCTGAGCCTCATTCTGCAAGCTACTGCTTCAAGTCCAAGTTTAGACATAATACTTGTGTTGCTTGAAAACTGCTAGTCCTAGCCCCAACAGGGTTTTATATTTCAGTTCTGTTCTGAACATACACACACACACACACACACGTATCATTAAGAAAGCAGGAAGCCATACATCAGGTTAAACTTATTCTTAACATAACTCTGCTGACTTCAGTGGAGTTACTCTGTGGAAGAATTTAGGTCATATATTTATTTCATGAATGGCTGGATGTTAAAGCTTTGCTCTACCTTATTATTTTGGCAAGATTAAAGAGGTAGCACGATTCTATAACAGACCTTACTTCCAATGTAAATAACGGCTCATTACAGCTGAAGCTACTGCAAAAACAAATGCTCTTTCTGAATGTTACTGTAATAGACGCAGGGAACAAGCACAGTCTAGAAGGCCACAGAAGCTCCACATTTTATAACATTTTACAACTGGATTCATAAATTATACTAAACAATCTAAAATTTAAATATACAAATCTTGGTTAAAAAACAGTCTGTCAGAAAGAACACTTTCTAAATTAGACGGAATAGTTTTTTCTAGCATTTCAGAAGTATTCTCCACTAACAAACTGGATGTCCATATGCATTTGTTTGTTGGTGTGGATTACATATCCTTCACAGGAAGCAAGATGTTTGAGAAGTTAGCTTTCAGGATGCAAACATCCAAGAAGAAACAGGGCTATAAATTTTGCAGGTTTCCATTGGCTTTGGCAAAGGCTTAAGGAGATTGCCTCCTTGCAGATGCTGATGGATTCTACACTTTCCAGCTAGGAATGTGCTGAAAACAAGCAGCCAAATTCTGCTCTTTAGAACTCCAAACTGGGAGTCTGCAAGGGAGAGATAAATGCTGGCAGTGATTACAATAACAGGATTAAAATGTAGGATGCATTCCTACAGGTAAGTCTTTTACTGCACGTAATGCTATAGAAGGGAGCCTGGCTCCATTTAACGTCCAAGCATGACTGAGATTCTGGATTGAAAAACAACGATTTTTTTTCTTTTAAGTGTTTTACATGCTTTATGCTTTTCCTGATTTCTTCTTTAAAAATCTCAGGGCTATTTATTTTCCAGCTCTGACATATCTTAAGAAACCCTGATATTTTCTTTTAATGTTAAGAATCCAATGGAAAGAATAGACATCAGCTTCCAACCTCTGCAGAATTTCAGTGGCATGCTACAATGGATGTTACAATAGAAGCCCTCTGTTTAGCCAATTAAAGTAACAGCAAAATGATAAAGAGTTTGAATTATTCTCCACTGAGGCACTCAAAGGCCTTCAGAAACATTGAGGACCACTCTGGCTCATGCTGAACAGGAAGCAACTCCACTGAACATATCAGACTGACTTCTGAGAGCAGGCACTCTGCAGTTTGATTAAAAGCACGTGGGTAAGACTTAGCCCAGCACAGCCTGCTCTGTGTGGGTGAGTGCAGGCACACCAGGTTTGCTTCCTCTGTGGTCCAGCCTGAAGGATGTAACTCAGCTGCTGCACAGAGGCCACACCAGCACAGTGCTGATTACGAGCTAATATTTATTCCCTGGGAAACTGTGTGTGCAGAGGAGGGGTGGGTGGGTTTCCCCCTGCCTGGATATACACGTCCTGCAAGTCTCATAGGTCTCTTGTGAAAACGGAGGACTTGGAACAAAGGAGGAAGAAACAACCTGTCTGTTCACACAGGCTGTAGCTAAAAGAAAAGCAGAATGTGTACAGATGTGTACAGAATGGGTATAGAATGTATTGGATTTTATCTACTGCAGAGGATGAGCTGCTCAGCTGCCAGACTGTAGGACCCATTGAAGGTCAGCTCTACAGGATGGAAAGGCTCTCATGGGCTCTGGTAGGCTACGGTTCAAATTATGTCATATTTTGCACATTTCTAAACAAAATGAAACAGAAGATGATTTTAAACACATACTGAATTTGAAATGCACCTCTCTTTAAGCTGAACAGGATAATTACTTTAAAATACCATTTAAGGCAGCAAGCAAAGAAATCTAACTGCTGTAACACTTTGACTTTCTGTATCTTCCAAAGCAGACAACTCTGAGGTCACTGGATTAATGCAGATTCAGAGGAAAGAAAAGGAACAAATATTTCACCAACTATAATCTCACTGAATCCCTTTCAAGTCAGCATCTGGGCTCTGCTAAGTCATTCCTTCTCCATCAGAAACACCTTCTGCATTGCTATATGTGGGAGGCCACCCTACTCCCTTGGAATATGCAGGAAGAGAGTCCAGGTCGTACAAACTGACAGGATCATGCTACAAAATGGCATGCTGGCGTGGAATGGTGTGCTATGAAATGGTACACACAAATAGAAAATATTGTCAGCCACAAAGCAAATGCACACTACTCAGAGAACAAATAATGATACCTGTCAATAATGACACTGTTTAAAAAAAACCCTTCAAAACAGCTGGGCTGGTTGGTTATGTCAGAAAAAGAGAAATAGTACCACAAACACATGCTTAAGTAACAAAGAAGGGGGGAAAAGTGCAAATATATACCTGTTGGTGTGAAGGTAAAAGACGGGACTGAAAAATCAAAACAAAATACAAACTGGTTATTAAGCTGAAGAGAGAAAGGGAAACATACCACATTAGTATAAATCTAGCAGACAGCTGAACATAAAACAAATATATATAACTAACCTACTAGTTCAGTCACATTGATACAAAAATAAAACTAAAATTGCAATTCAGAAAGAAGATTATCTCTGCAGGTATTATTCTTGGGAAAAAACGTAGCGAGAAAGCAAAAAGCTTGATATTCTATTGTGCTCCTGAGGGGATGAGACTGTGGTTTAGCCTTTCAAATCCCTCTCAGTTTGGTATTTTGGTTTTTTTTCTGAAAATCCTAGCACAAACAAAACCTCCACACTGTTAATCATTCTAGAATGCCAAACGACAAATTCCTTAACAAAGCCTTATCAAGGTCCTATTGAATCTTATCTGCAGTTCACTAAGTAAATGCTCATTACACTGAACTAATAGGCACACTTAAGTATTCAGTAAGGAAATAATAATCATAAAAAGGAACAAAGAGAACTACTGTTTTACTGCCTCTGAATCAAGAATGGCACCAACTCTCACTGTAATAAAGGCACTAAAATCTACTGCAGCAATTAATTTTTGTTTTCAGATATGATACTGTTAAACAGAGTTATTATCTTTCTTTCTTAAATAATCACCAAAAAAACCCAATCTCCCTAGATATAACACATTTCTACCTTCCTACCCTTGGCTTTATGAGGGAAAGGTTAACAACAGAACAATGACACTGCTTGACAATCTTCTCTCTCACAGCCACTATAAATCCTCTTCGGATCAATAGGGTCTCTAATCCAAAAACAGAGCACCAGCATCTGCTCTTCCTATTAGCACATGCTCCCCCTCCTGTTGACAAGACAGTATCGTTTTCTTCTCACTGATGGCAGAACAAGGCTAACATTGCCCTTTCTGATCTAATGACAGCAAAAGGTAAGAGAAACAATCAAATATTCACTAAAAACAGCCTGGAGACAGAAGGTGATCAGCAAAGCCAGCACAGAAAGAAAAGGTTCTGGCTAAGAGAACAACTTCTTAATCTGAATTTTTTAAGAACTCTAAAGTTTGTGGGGAGTGCAGTGTGTCTTGTTGTTATAACTTAGGATATGTTGTAGGTTTGCCCCCTTTTTACCAAGCCAATTTATTTCCCGGGATATGACACTCCAGAAAGAAAGAAAAATGGAGTATTTGGCCATTTCAGGCAGCATTTGTAGCAAAGCTTTTTTTGCGGGGGGAGGAATACTATTGTATTTTCTTTCAGCTAGCCTTTTCACATAGTTAAGTGTAATTTAGTTAAATTCGAAATATAGAACCATAGTAACAAGCTTTCATTAAAATAGAATGGGCATTTAAACCTGAGCTATTCTAAAGAGAATCAAGAATCTCAAAATAATTTGCAATCACAGGGACAAGAAAAATAATCTTAAGCTACTGTCTCGTTACTCTTCTGTGAGCTAAGTACTAAACCTAGTTTAGTTTCTTAAGGAACTGAGGAAGTTCAACTGAAAGAAATCTTATTGCTACTACATGAAAGAATGACTTAATTCTTAGGGCTTCTATTAATAAACTCTTCCGAGTGTGTAAGACTGCTAGTACAGTATGTATGTGTGGGAGTAGTGAAGTATTTTAACAGATGACAGGCCTGAAGCTAAATATAAAAATAAATAAATGCAAGACTGAAGAAAGTTTGGGCTTGCAGTGATGAGTTGATAAACTGCAGAGTGGCAAACTACTTTGCAATTCATATTTCACTAAAGATAGGTTTTGTCTTTGAAGAATACTTGATACCAGAGATACATAACCTACTTTTCTGTACACTTCTATTTAAACTCCCCCCAAATTACACAAAAGATATTTTTACAGATATTGAAAAACACAGCTGTTTTGAACAATAGCTGATGTCGCTGAAGTAACCATTTTTAAGGACAAATTGTATGCCTTTTGCTTAATCATAGGTACTGTTGAAAGCACAGTGATGTTAGTGTGATAGAGCTGTAGAAAGGCAGTGTGGCAGCATGCTATTAGTAAAACAAAACAGCGCAGGCCAGTGCAGCACTACGTGGGAGCTGTCCTGCCTAAGAAATCCCAGCAGAACACAATCAAGGGTGCAATTCCTTCCCCATTTCCTTGCCTGCAACTCCACTACAGCCACTGCAGTCACTGGAGTCCACAGTGAGCCCTGGTACTTTAATAGCACGGAGGACATCGCAACTCCGCATCGCTCTGGAGGTACTTCCATGTTTCCACTCACTCATTTGCTATTTTTAGCACTGCTTCTTTTACATGGTAACGTATGGCTGCTGTTTAAAACCATTTGTGTTTGATTTGCCTGTCTTGCCCATAACACATTCATTCTTGGGGACTAAAGAATGTAATCTCGTGACACCTTTCATCCGCAAAGATGTGTGCACCTTTTAAACCTGGGCGTCTCTTCTGATCACTACATGTCAAAATCCCTGTAGTTCTTCAAAAGCAGGATCTCCAATTTTCTGATTCATTCCAAAATTTATGGTTCTCACTCTACAACTGCCTATGAGTCACTGCTTTGAGATGCAACGAACTGTAGCTCATTGAATTCAGCTTTGATTTCCAGGCTTAACCTGCAAATTATTTGACCTGGAGGACTCAAGTTTTTATTCCAGAAGATCTTCCAGGTAGAGATTCTAGTTTTGTTTGTCAGAGAGTATACTGCAAAGCACTTCTTGATCACTGACAATGTGATATATAAGAAGTATCAACAACACGAAATAACAGGAAAATGAGGGGAGCTTTAAGTTAACCCTACTGCTGCCATTCTAACTAAACACATATGCAGGATGGGATAGCCGCAGAAGTCAGCCCCAGCCAAGGGTCTCACAACAGCCTTCATGAAAAGAGTCTTGGAAAGCAGACTGACCGTTGGGCTTTTGCAAACAGCCACACTTCCCCCAGAACAGAAGAAATCCAAGTGCCCACACCCAAAGTGTTACTGCAATGTACACCACTGTTAGCACTCCCAGCAGCAGGCAAAGCACTGAACAGGGCACAAGGAGCTGCCATCCACTTCAGGTGGTTCCTCTGCAGGTGATACAGTGTCAGAGAGCACATTGGAAGCTCCTGGCCTTAAACCCATCTTTACATTTCTCATTTGTAGGAGTATCTTTATGAAAAGGTACTCCTAGTATCAGCCCAAGACTTATGCTTAAAGCCAGACTTAGCACGTTAGGTAAACACTGCTGCTCTCCGCACCGGCTCCCGACCCACACTTCATGAACGTACTGATGTAAGCTGGTAATTCCTGATTGGAGCCTGAGAAGAACAAGAGACTGATGACAAAATAAATAGGCAGCAAACAGGCATTCAGCAGCCAGCAGACTGAAATAGATAATAGGGCACCTTTTCTGATACCAGCGTAAGTACTCGTGAGTCCATTCCTCTTCTTCCTGTGGCGATACAGCCAGATGCTGAAGACCATGAGGATAATCCAACAGGCTGCACCAATTCCAGCAATAAAGGCAGGCTGCTTTACTACATCAGAAATCTGCTGGGCTAAACTGACTTGATCTTCTGAAGACACCGGGTTTCCATGAGAATCTGAAACAGAGACACCCATAACAGCCAATTAATTTGAATGAACAGCTGTAAAAGGCAGAATGAAAAGAGCTGACATAATTGCAGTCCACTTTCTCAAGGTAAAATCCTTAAGACTGCTCTTCAAAGTCTCACTTTCTACAGCTCTAGAAGTGGTTTGTTTTCTGTACAGGACAGGTTCCTCCAATATCACTGATTTTTCTTTGCTCACAAAAGCTACTTAAAGAAGGCTACCAGGTATACAGATAGAAAGGCTCCTAAATTACAAACCTGTGGACTGCTATTTTTTATTTTTCTTACATTTAAAAAAAACAATATCAGCTTCAGAAAATCAGCAAAAAACACACCAAGTGAAAAAAAGCTCTAGTATGAAATATGAGTATCAATGTGAATGGGTATAAGTCAGCTCCCCAAACATTCACTCTCAGAACTGACAATCACAGTTACAAATTTAAACTACATTCACATGACGTTGATATTGAGGGAGATATTTTAATCTAGCAGTTCTTGACAGATTACTTAAATCTTGTATTACACAGTCTAATGTACTACTTGCAGTCTCTCAGTCTCTCACTTTGACCTCAATTAAAAAAAGACTGACTATTTAAAAGCATGTAGAAAGCAAAACTACAAAATAACCAATCCTGTCCCCTTAAATACAGATAAAAAAGCTAAAGGATAACTGAAAAATTATTTATGAATTGCTATAAACAGCCAAGGATTAGTAATGAACAAGCAGTGCCTTTCAAAGCCAGTTTAGCCTTAAATAACCCACATCAAAATAAAGAACATGCAATTTTTTTCCACCGACTATTAATTAATTTTTTTAAACAGAGACAGCACCTTTTAGATTTGGTCTTTTCTGCTCTTTCTATACTGAACTTTTGCAGGAACCTTCTAGGTACAGTCGTAAGACGACCCAGTTAGTGACCAAGCTTTCTGACTGAAGGGAAGCAACTCAAAGCCAAAATACTGCCTTCCTGATGCTTTACCATCACAGTGAGTGCTCACTGGAAATGTCATTACTGCACAGGGTGAGGGCAAGCATTCAAAGCTGTGACTCAGAGCGGATATTGCTTTACACATTCCACAGCTTGGTCTTTGAAATACCCACTTTTACTCTGGTATAATCCAAGAGATAGCCGCTTCATGCTATTGGTGGTGGCATCAAATTCAGAACAGGAGATTTGTGCTTTAAGGAGAAAGGTGCTGTTATTAATGCTATTAATATGAACTATATAAAAAATGTAAACCTATTTCCTTAAAACCAGTATCTTTTCCCTATGAAATAAGCAGTGAATAAAATTTTTTTTATGATATCTTGCATTATGCCAAAATAAGCCTACATAAAATGAAAGAAACTGCAGTACAAACAAGAGATGGAATCACAACAAAATATTTCCTCTGGAAATGGATACCTTTTTGAATGGAAAAGGTTAAATTAATAACAGCTTCTTCCAGTGAAGGATTCCAGATTCCAGTTTTTGCGACCTTGAAGTCAAATATCTATTTTGCCGAGACATCACCCCTGCCTTTGACTGCTACCTTATTGGAAATTTTATTTCATATTTCAGCTCTCTTTATCTTCTGTGATCCTAAGTGCATTGCCTAGCCCAAAAGTTCACCAGGCAGACTCATTCTTTTCTTACTAATACACTCTTTGTGTCTGCTGGGTTTATGGATTTCACGCCTATTTGTGCAAGGTTAAGATGGGTTGCTTCAGATTTTATGGAGACAGCCAAGTGAAGTTCCACACAAGTGGCCAGATGGGCTTAAATGTATAAAGTATACTGTGACCAATGAATTAAAGTTGTCATCTCATCTTTTGTCTCTCTGCAGCTGAGGCCATATTAAGATATGAAAACTTGCATCATCAGTCTCCTTTTCAAAATGAGTAATTTCTGTGTTTTTAAACTGCTACAGTCCCTTCTACAACTTAATGGAATAGAATGAAACATTTATGGAGAGCCTCTGGTCCTGAATAAATAAGAGTAAAAAATATTTTTTGTCTCATCCTTGAATTATGTATTTTAAAGGAATAAACCCAGGAGAAAAAATAATCACAAACTCAAAAACCAAATAAGAATGTTTTCTAAACGTGTCAACAATTCAGTCATACAGACAGTACTTTCATACACAGTTTGCATTGTTCCATCAAAATGTGTCAGAATAGTATAAAATCCTGAAGAATCTCTGACTGTTTATTATCCTAATTTTTAATTAACATTAATTTCATGCTATTATTTTACCTGTCATTGCAAAAATAATGATAATAGTGCTAAACTTTATTTTAAGAAATTAGGCTTCTGGCATAGAGACATTACATAAGCTGGTATATATCTATGCACACGGGAAAGAGAAAAATGCATCTATGTTCACATACAGTCAGATACACAGCATAAGAGAAGAGGAGATGGAAGGGGTTTCAAGAGGTCACATCTGACTACATCCTACTCCTCCTATAATTCAAAAATAGAAAGTAAGCTAAATATAAAGAGAAGGAAATTTAGTGACCTCCTCATCCCTAAAAACTTCCAGGAAGATTATCTTGGAAGCCTTTCTTTGAGAAGAGCATCTCCCCTCTCCTTAACAGACCTGTGAGATCCTGAATGATCAGTCTTGGAAATAACTCTTGAACTAAACAAAAAAAACCCACTACTTTTTCTTCATCCCAGGAAATTTCTGGAACTTTGGCTGATATATAGATGGTTCATAATGAACATTCCTGTTCCTGCTTGCACTCTTCAGGGAGATGTGCCAAAACAATAAGTGAACATAAACATTCTATGGCAAAGTGCATCCCACTGCCAGAGCAGCAGCCGCAGCATTTAATGTACTTGGAAACACCTCAGAGTTGTTGGAGCAGCTCCCTGAAACCAGCATATTATCACAGTGACTCATCCCTTCTTCTACCCCAAGATAAGAGCTTTCTTTTTAATCACAGATACTGTTGCTATGGCTATTGCGCACAGGCGACTCGATTTGGATGTCTTGAAGCTCCAAGTTTCAAACTTCAATGGAAACTAATTAGAATTTATATAGAGAAGAACTGGGACCTCTAATCCTCTAATGTTAAATATTCATATAAATAATAATAATAATGTGAAAGGTAACATTTAAGTTGCTAAATGATAAATAAAAGATTAATATCCATTTATGATTGGAATGCCAAAGATTCAAAAAAGACAGGAAATTCCAGGTTCACAGGTGTGCAAGCAACTTAACTTTGCCTTGTACATTTACAATCTATGGAATGGTACTTTTCCATATGTGTGTCTCATTCAGTATACAAAATGTACAGACACTGAGTAGGAATAACTAAATGGTGTTGACATCGATAATTCTGGCAATTAAAAACTTGCAAAACACCTGAAACCTGTAACATACTTTTTGAGTGTTTTCTCATATATATGTGCATGATGCAATACAAAAATTATTTGGTGAAATATTGCCAAGGTAAGAATATGCCATTTTGTCTCCTTTCTAGATGTATGTTTCCCAAACTGATTAAGTATCAATTGTGCACTTCAATCTTTTAATGTACAGCTTGAGGTGAGAGCACCAAACTGATTTGAAAGGGTTTGCTGTGAGGGGTAAAAATAAAGATTACTTTCTTAAGTTGTTTGCAGGCCACAAACAAAAATATCAACAAAAAACCCCTTACAACTATCACACTCAAAATACCTTAAGGGCTGACAGAATAATATCCTGAAGGCATGCTAGCTAGTTCACAAATCACATCTCCTAAATGAAGCTATTAGAATAATAAAGATTCAATGAGACTTTCTTGTGTTTTGTACACTTGAGACACTGGTTGAATAATACACTCAACATTTACAGTAATTGTGCAGACATCTCTTAACAAATAACTGCATACCACATATTCACACAAATTATGTGTTTAAGAATAACATTAACTGTAGTTGTGGGGCTTCTCAGAGCTGGTACCAGAAACAAAATACATCACAATATGTTCCAATGTCACTACTTATCTGTCAACAAGCATAGGTAATACTGCCAAGCTACCACAGGCAGTATCCCATCACTCTACAAAAGCTACGCTAGAGAGCAGCAAAAAATTGTTTGCTAATTCTCATCTTTCTGTACAGACCATTTTTGTAAACAACGTCTTTAAGTTACATATTGTGACAAGAAAGAAAATGTTCTATTGAAATTCTATGACTTTGTCTCTCCAGAGCTCATTGTTATAGGCAAAATATAGTGAACTGTGGCTAGGTCTCATGAAATTTTTTTTCCTTAACACCAAAGCTTTTTTAGTCTTTCTTTATGTAATATATCATCTTTTCTTTTAAAACAAACAAACAAGCAAGAAAGCAAACATTTTTTCAGTTCTTGGAATCGCACAGAAAGCTTTAAAAGGTCATTCAAAAGCCAAGAGGCAAATTCAGAAGCTTCATGCAGGGTGTTTTAAGGAGACACATAATTTTTCAGTTGATCTCATGATTTTATGAATAACAAGCAAGTTATTTCGTTGGCTTGTCCCTGGTGGCACGGGAAGTCTGGGGTACCACAGCTCAGTGAGCTGCTTCATGTCAGCAGAGACGTGGAAAATGAAAGAGCTCCGAGATTACAATTTGTACCTGTCTTTGTAACAGGTTATCTGCGTGCACAAGGTCATTTATCACAGCTCAGCTGATGCATGGGACTGAGATTGCATGCCTCAGCTCCCAGGGAATCCAGGAAGCGTCTCCTGTCCTCCCCTCTCATTCTGGAAGGCGGCCCCGAAAGGTGAAGCTTCCTCCCGTGACACATTCGGCTGAGACTGCCCAGGCACGTCCCAGAGTCACAAACCTGGGAGCATCCCATGTGGCATACAGGATCAGAAAAGAGACCCAGAGCCAGCCACAGCCCAGTCTCATGTTTTTGTATGAAAAGCACATTATAAGGAGATAGATGTTGGATTTTAATGAAAAGTTCTTATTTAAAAAGTGAACCTCAGAATCACACGGTATATTCTGTTCTCATAGATGGAATTCCTATTTATATATGTATATTTTTTTTTTTTTAATGAAGGATTGCACTAATTCAGGTATGAGGAAAAGATTTCCTGAAGCAATAGTTGGGAACAGTGTGAGAAATCTAGTAGCTTGAAGGTGTCACACAGTTCTAAGAGCACATACACACAGCACATCAGGACTGTTTCAAACCTTCTAGGAGGAGCATCTTTAGTCCTCTTTCCTCCCTCTCCCAGGCCTCCCTTCCCTCTCTCTGTAACAATGTAATTTATTGCTGGTGAAAAGCGCCAATTGATGACATCAACAAATTAATTTTCTTTCTTCAGAAAGCTGCCCAGGAAAGTCTGCTCCACCCCCACGCTGGGAGCACTTCTAGGAATCCAATTCCTTGAGGGGGCTGGAGGAGAACTTGCATCACAGGGCAGAGTTGAATAATCTGCAGCCATTTTTCCACCTGGATGATTTAGGTTGATCTGTGCTTCCAAAGAGTGCTAGCTCTTAAATTTAAGCACTAATTTTCAGCAGCCTCCTGCAGTTGCTGAAAGGGTTGTGGCACTATCTAGATATTTCATCGTTCTGTTTCTTGTGGCATGGATCCCCACAAGACTCCTGTCGCCACATCCTTGCCATGTAACAACCAAATTATGGGATTTACTACAGTACACCTAGATTTGGCCACGCCATTTAATTGGAGACAAGCAGTGAAAGCAAACTCCAACCATAAGGAAATACATGTATTCTATCAGACTTGCACTTCTGAACACCTTTCAAGGGTGGGATCACTTCTTGTTTCCTAACATAGTGCCAGTAAGGGCCAGGAACCCAGAAGGGGACAAAAACCTTACCCTGACAATCTAATTTGTTTCTTTTTCCACTTAATAAAACTTCAAAGTGATTAAGTTCTGTTATAAAATTCACCTTCATTTAGAATTTGCTTATCATTCAACAAAAGGGAAAAAAGAAGTGATTATGGAGCCTTTGGTTTTGAACATTTGAGGTTATCCTCATAAACCTCAATAATGCAGAATTTTCAAAACTTAAGCCACATAGAATAAGCTTGATTTTGACTGGCTATAGAAACCTGTGAATGGTAGCCGGCTGTTGGGAGGAACAATCCAACAAATAACTACATGGTTTTCCTGTAATAATTCCATATTAATGGAATATCATACGAGCAATGTGCAATTTAATTGTAAAATCTCCATCAATGTAATTGGGAATATACCTGTCTAATTTAAGTAAGCTAAAGATGGCCCTCCTTTTAATTTTAATACCTAAGGAAATGTACAAGTAATTTTCCACATTAGTTGCTCTGTCTTGTTTTCACATGCTCTTAATTATAGATTTTTAAATACAACAAGTGAAATAAGAGAGTAGATCTACTAATGATACAGAGACAGACAGAACATAAAATCCAAAGCAACATGCTGAGCTTGCTTTCATAATTATATACTGTAATGATAAGGTATTTTGCTCCAGGCATAGTATAAAGCAGCATATGACTGTACTTAAAGCTACTTTGAATAATCTTCAGCTAACCAATAGCAAAGATGCATTTTTCCCAGAAACATCCAGGAGCAATATGTCCCTGGTCGACATTTATGACAGCGATGTTTGGTGTAAGTGAGATTAGAAGGTCAAATTGTAGTAAATCATTTGTGTATATCTTTTTTCCTGTACTCAGGTTATTTACTAACTTTCACACATAGTTGATTTTTATTGTGCCTAATTTTAGGATGCTTGTTTTTTTGCTTCAATAATGATAAAATCTGGACAAGACAAATTACATCCCTAAAGTGGATCAACACCTAGTGATTCATACTCCCCTAGAAGTTTTATTACACCAGTCTTAAAGGGTGAAAATTCACTTTGAAAAGTCAACAGCTAAAAAGCACTGCTGAACCGGGAGATTAAAAAAAAACCCTCTGTGTTGTTTTAATCCCACCTTTAGAACGCAGTTCTAAGGCAAGTTTAAAACCAGAAATGCCAAAGCCTGCTATTCCAGAGATCAAGTAACACTATCTATTTCACTTGTCTTGAAAGTATTTCTGGTGCCATAAAAGACGAAAGCAAACAAACAGAAATCACCCCAAGCCACAGGCAGGATTAGCAGGAAGCTTACCTAACTGGATGAACTGGGGATCGCTTTTCACTCCGGGTCCTGCCCCGGTGCTCGCAGCCACTTCCACACTGTATCGGATGCCGGGCACGAGGGAGGGGATCACCACGGAAAAGGTGGTTCCGTCCACGGTCTTGTTGATGTGGTATCTGCTTTCATTGCCCAGGCACCAAACCTGCGGGGAAGCAAATGCATGGCACGTGTAAACGTTCAAAGTTCAACGCTGAAGGGTAAGAGGAAGGAAAGTTGACACATTCTTTTCTTCTGGATGAAGAAATTCACACTTTGTCACCGTTCTAACATTGGCAATCGAGGATTGCTGTCCTAGGCCCTCTGTGTATACTGAAAAGATATGCCTTGTTCCAAAGAGCTGCTCCAGCTACCATTATTTGATGAGTTTATCACAATTCATTTAGAGTTCAGCAAGTGCTAATGAAACTACAAGCACAGAAGAAATGAGGCAAGCCCCATAGCCAAGAACTGTTCACATAAACAACAAAGTAAGAGCACTCAGTTAAAGGAATTTGCAATTCTCTTCTTCAGGAATTATGAGTCACTCAAGTGCAAAAGCAAGTCTTTGATCACATGATATCTTAAGAGAACTGATGTTATGCTGGAATCCAAAAGGTTTTGGTTTTTCTTTCTTTTAGATGGCAGTAAGGGGCAAATATCAAGTAATAAGCTGTCTTCTATGTGAGACAACAGCATAACATCAGATCTCATTTTTTGGTTAAGACCAAGATACAAGTCTAGTAACTTCAAATCACAACTTCATATATAACATCAATGACATTAAATGGCTGGGAGAAACAATATGATGAGATATCTTTATCTCTTTAGGCCTGAACCACTGATGTGGCAAATGCTTTCAGGAGGATGGTTGAACTCCCAGCTGCTATTCAAGGTAAAGTAGCAGCTAATCTACATCTGCTAAAAGAAATCCTGAAGCTGTGCCTGTTTCCTTTTTATGCCCTTTTCACAAATGTATTGCTCTACAAAGAACATTTATCCAGGAAGTTAAATTAGTTAAATTCAATACTTTATCTGTAAAGAAGCAAACTTGGCTGAGAACAGCAGCATATCAGAACCTGGGCCGATTGTACATGAGAGGGAAGATTTTGCTTTCAACATATGGAGCTCCTAAAAGATTTAGTACCCAGATAGCTGCTTTAAATCCCTCGTGGAATTCTGCTGCTGGGGAGATTGCCAGGTGAGGAGGATAGACTTTCACATGTAGAACAATTGCTACACCTCCTTCTGTACAGCCCTTTCTGCCTGGACACTGGAAATTTTATCTCACCTTCAGGACATTGAAAAGACCCTTTTTCCTCCTCTGGTTGCCACGGACTGAAACAAGGCTAGTGGGACACTGTGAGGATGTGAAATGCATTTTAAGTTCCTTTGAAATTGAATCCCAGCACAGGATATACATAAGTGTTGCTGCAGAGCAGGTCAGAGCACATGAAGAGAATCTCCTTTGTGTATTCTGATACTACATAGAGACTGTTTCAATCAGTGCTAGGATTAAAACTATTACGAATACTGCTCTTGAATCCTAAAGGATGGTCACCAAAATGCTCTGATATAAAGAAGAACTTGATTAAGTGAGGAACAAAAGACTTACATCTACATTTTGACTTAGGTCATTTTCACAGAAATTATTACTGCTACCATTGTAAAATTGTGCATGTGCAAACAATGAAACCCATTTATTACGTACTTGTAATCATGAGCTACTAATTCAGGAAAAAAAAGTTTTTGTTCTGAGGTGTTCAAGTACATGGAGAAGTGCAGGAAACAAGAATGTCAGGTCAAACATCAAGTTCAGTACTTGCCATCCTACATTTGAGTGTATATATACATAGACAAGTGAAAATGAACTTTTAGAATATTATAAAACAAGAATGAATTCACATTATAACAGATACGTAAGTGAAGAGAGAATTTGTATAACAAGAGAAGTTCTAACTTTTTGTTAGGGAGGGAGAAAATTACTTATGCTGTGAATTTGAATTTCTGGGGTTTTGTGTGTGCTACTGACAAATCTTCCATTAAGATAGTATCCTTCTTCCTATTTATTTTATCCTTTAACTGAAGTAAGTACACTCTTGCCTCTGATCTGAGGTGCTGAGAAAATAATGAACTGCCTCACATATGCATACCTTCTTTTTTTTAATTTTCTGAGGGAAAACAGAAGATAGAAAAAGAAAAGGGAAAGAAAAAAAGAGAAAATTTCACAAGACTTCTATCTGAATTTTTTCTTATTATTAGTTCTTAATCTAAAATCAGCAGTTCTGCATTTCTTTAGTTTTTTTGACAAAACCATTAACTGCATATAGCTACTTAAGTAGGAGTAGCATATATATTTTCACAGATTTTTTTTTAATGTCTGTTTTCTGTCCATGGTGAGAAGCACAAAGGAAAATAATGGCATCAATGTAAAAAATACAGATGCAAAATGTGCCACTGTGCCATCTACTGCTACATAAGCACTACAGTGTGCTTGCTCCAGCACCTGGTAGCCTGACACCTCAAAATCCTGGGAGGTGGGGTAGGGATTATATCCACCCAGAAATGTTAATTTCCTGACTTTTATCATTGTGTCATTGCAACCTTAACATTCCTCTGATGCAGTTTCTTGTTGGAAATAATTCCATCTCTCCAGCTCAAGATCTATCTTTAAATGAAGTAACTTCACAATTATTTCTTCCAAAAACATTATATTATATATGTGAGACTAGGCCATAAAGAGGTTTTTTTTTTTAACCAGTTGACCAGGTTCTGAAAAGGGTTTTATTATTCTAAACTGACCATGAAGCTTAGAAATCTCTTCCTTTTCCCATTTTTACTGAGAGGAAAAAAATTAGAATGAGTTTTGATGGCTAGGAATATATGCTTATAGCACTGTGTTTAAACCTGAAAAATAGCCAAGACATTCTCATTTAAAAGATTCTCTCAATGATGTGCATTTGCATGGGGCTAAAACCAAAGCTCCTGCCCTTCCATGGCTACAAAGCTTACTTGATATCTACATTTAAAACATCTCTAGCTTGCTTAGGAAAAATAAACTTCATTTATTTTGCTATGTAAATTATCACCAAAAAATTTGAACTGCAAATACAGTCAGTGTTCATAAATGAAAAACAAGCAATAAATATTTTTAATGTACTTTCAATTTGTTAAAAATTAAATAACATAATGAGAACTGTGTTTGGAAGAAAAGAAAAAATTTCTATGCACTAATAGATTTTATTATCATAGAAGCACATTCTTCCCTTGAAAGTTTTCCATTTGTTTTAACTACCCAGTTACGCATAATTTACTCAGATCTTAACACTGTTAATTATTATCCCTGAGCTTTTCAACTCATTAAGCCTGTTTATATTTACCACCTTAGCCAGTGTCTTAGAGTCACAAAGTGGTTCTCAAACAGGTATGATTCCCTCTCTCCTTGTGTGTGCATTTCCCAAGTCATAATGAAGGCAGGGCAGGAGCTGTTTTAATTAAGAGTGTTGACCCTTTGCTTTGATTTATGGAGGCTGTTTTAATTGCCTTCCACCACCTAGGCAGAATCACTAAATATCAAGTTTGATTCAAAGCAGTGACTTTCTCTCCCGTTTTCTCTGAGTAACCAGAAGATGGAGCCAAGCATCCACGAACAGCCCTTCCCTCCCTCTGCCAGGGGACCAAGCCATGCCAGCAGTACCTTGTATTCTTGAACCATCCCGTTCTGGTTGTCCTCAGGGGGTGGCTGCCAGGTGACCACGATTGCTGTCCCATTCCCATCGTTCTTACTTACTGAAACACTCTGAGGTGGAGCACTGGGAGCTGTTTGTTTGGAAAGAAGGTTGGAATGGTTATGTCTGTCACACCCACAAGTGAGTTTGTTTAAGTGGAAGACGGTTTCTGGGCTCTACAAATGCAATGTTTTGTGCTCCACCCTTCACTGAGGGCACTTTGTGCCCACAAGATAAAATTATACAGAAGGAAAATGCATAACCCAACAAGCAGGCTCTGAGTTCTGCTGTAGTTTTGCTGTGCAGGCCAGGAAAAGTAACACTCCAAATTGTACTCTCAGATATCCATAATCTGCATGTCACAGTTCTGGGCACTGAGTTCCTCACTGGTCTCAAATCATCTCACCCAGGATCAACAGTTTTGAAAAATAAATCCTATATAGTCCCCAGTCTAACTCTCAGTTCCTCTAGTGTGTAAAAAATAATGAGTAAATACAAAATGTATTAAAATCTGGACAGAATCTATTAGTATCAACATATTTATGATAATAAGAGTTTATGTTTTGAATTTGAAATAGTCCTTCTAAAAAGTGAATGCTTAACTGATGCTTAGGATGCATGCAACTATGCACACCTTTTGAACCACATGCAGCAATAAACTGGAGCAACACAGCATTTCTAATGGAGGAGGAAGATAGAAAGGGAAAGGTTGTACATCCTAGCAGAAGCACCAAAATCTCTATTCAGAGGCACTGGCCACCTTGCACACTTATCATGCCTATGCAGCAACACAAGGAAGAGCTTTATGAACCTTGTCTTTTTAGCACATGTATGAGATGGAAATACATAATTTAGTCCACTCTATCTGTTGCCCTCATTCATCTTTCCATTCTGCCTCATTTATTGATCCACATATAAAAGCCTTCTAAAAACCACGGTTTCCATTCCCCCAGCTACACTGCTTTGATGATTTCTGTGGTGTCTGCTATCTACTCAAGATAGTGATTAGCAAGTGCTTGAATCTAACAGAAGTCGCTTGTGACCAGCCCATGAACTCTGCAGGGAGGAGTGCACACACTGCAGGGAAGATAAAAAAGCATTTCCCATTGTGTGTTGGAGGGGATTTTTGCACATCTCTCTCTCTCTGTCTCTCGTGCCTGGCTCAGAATATTTACTTCTGTGTCACCAAACAATTCACATAATGATCAGTCTCCTCTGCCACAGATTGCTGCTCTCAAACAGCATGCACTTCAAACAAGATCAAATAATGAACATATCAGAGGAAAGCCGGCCAGGCTGCTACTTCAAAAAGGAAAGATGAAGACAGTCTAGCTCCTACTTGCCTTCTTCCAGGGTCTTTGCAAATTTCACTTCACTATCTGCTCCCTGAAACTCATTAAAAAAAGGGCGGGCCTTGATTTCGTAGTTTACACCTTTCTTCAGCTCCGGAATGATAACACTGTTTTTGTTTGGAGTCCTCACTTCAAAGATTAACCACTCTGATTCTCCATAAGATGCTGGTGTAGGCCGGTACAGGATTTTATATCCTTGAATATACTGGGATTGCTGGTCCACCTGGCAAGACAGCAGAACACAGAACACATCCATAAGCAGACAGGAACCAGGGGCAATGCCCGGGACACAGTGCACGGCCCCTGGACCATCCCTCGTGTTATTCAAAGTAAACATCACTGCCAAAGCAGATAAAGGCTCCTTGCATCACAGCAAATCACAGGCCTGATTCACAAGTGCATTAATCTCTTCAGTGCTGGCAGAACTGTGCTGATTTCCCTGGATTTAGGAAGGCATTAAAGGGGGATAATGAAGTTGTATAATATGCCCCAGCCCCGGGGAATGGACAGTCTTTGCATCTAGGGAGCAAAAGAGCTTGGCACAGGTCAGACTGCTGCCCACCTGAATCTGCAGAGCAGGGCTGGGCACACGGGGAAAGGGGGATTTACAGTGCCATGGCTCAGGGTGATGATATGGAGATCAAAGAGAGAGCCTGTCAACTCTCCCAAGGTGTGTAAACTTTTCAAAACCCGTGAAATGAGAACTGCTTCCTGCCTGCTTCTTTTTGGAGAAAGCAAATTGAGAGGGCGGCCAGCTGGGACTGTCTCTTTTGCTGGGCTCTGTCAGAGGGCAGATCTCTCCAAAGACGTCCCCCACCTCCACCCACTCAGTGGGAGGCCCTCTGACAGAAGGAACAGGCCAGGTTCCAAGAGGGAACATAAAACTCAGCGCGGTAACATGGATGAGACTTGGAAAAGCAAATTAAGCTGATGCTCAATGGTCCTGAGTGCTTTTCAAACTAAATTTTATACCAAATGTACAGAGAAAGAGATCTGAGTGTAATCGAGGGCAGATACAATATGTTTGGCTATAGCTGAAACAGAAAGCTACCTTATACAACTGAGCTGTTGTGGAGCATTCACTATCTTTTTAACTATTGGTTTCAATTTCTGATGAATAAGGAAGTCCAGTAACAATCACAATAAAATTTTTAAAGATTTTCCTGTTTTCAAAAAATCTCATACAATGATATAATGAAACTATGTGCTTGCAATTTTAATCTAAAGAGCAACACATTTCATTTTTAATAATCACATAAAGAATGCATGTGTTAGCTGAAACTGAGGTAATGCTTATTTTTGAAATTGCAGAGAAGCCACAGGTCACCCAAGAGACTGACAAAAGCTGCCTGTCTGGAAAAGGTTGTTCTGTAAGTAAAGGTCAAACAAAATTTGCTGGGAACCTCAAAGATGTTTTAATGTATTAGTTAAAACAGGAGATTGCCTGCTGCAGGTGGCCGTACTGCAGGTGAGAGTGTAATTACTGAGCAACACAGCAGATATTACTGCAGGATGGAGGAGCCCTGGGCGTGGACCAGGACTCCTTTGGGCTACAGCTCTCCTACGAAGTCAAAATGCCTTTTGTTCCTGTTCACAATATTCTGCTATGGCATGGCAGGAGCTACAGCCCATGCTGTCCCACACTATCCTTGCCAATATATTGGAATGGTCAGATGGGAGTCCTACAAAGAACTCAAAGCTCACCCCTTATGGTTTTATTTCTGTACATGGCATAATTATATCCCAAACTTTTCCTGAATTCTGCATTCCATTTTAAAACTGATCTTTGAGTTACATTCCTCACTCTCTCAGTTCCTCTGCTATGTCCTCCACGTGGCCAACTTCCTGCCTTCCTGCTGCCAGAGCAACATCAGTGTGACACTGCCTTTTTTACCTCTTCTCCCTGCACCACGTGTACTCAGCGCATCACAGGAAAGGATAGGTTCAGATGAGGCAATCTGATTTTGGTGTGTTTGTCAGTGTGTCTGTAGAAAGGAGGTAACACTTTCAGACAGAATTGTGCAGTATTTCTCTCTACAGGTGACCGACAGACAGGGAATTGCCCATGTTATCTCATTAAGGGACTGACACACGTCCTACTGAAAGCAGTGCAAAGGCTTCAAATTATATGACTTAGGAGGGCTTTGATCAGTCCTTTGGCTTCCAGAGGAGGACTATGAAACCCCCATCTTATTGTAAACAGCACTCTCTATGGAGACAAAGATGGAGAAAATGGGTAAAATCTAATGAAGCAGAAAAGCAGAGCACAAGTAGCACTCCTCCCAGAGGAAAAAACATTTGCAAGCATACAAACTACTCAGCTTCTTAAAGTGTGGCCCCGTTGCAGTCGCAGCAGGACATCTCAGCAGTACATGTAGCCACCAGCAGGATACAGATTTGTACTCACAGTCCAATGAACTTCAATTGAGGAGGAAGAAAGGATAGTAGGGTTGTGCAGATGTAGCACCACGTCACCCAGCTCTCTCTGGACCTGCTTGTGATCCACACCTTGACTTGTTGGCGGAACATCTGCAATAATTTAAGATTCCATTCTCACAATTACACGTGATTATTGAAATAAGTACACATAAATACAAATGAGTATGTCAGAACGTGTATTATTCTATCACTAATGAAGTTGACCCTAAGTACCTCCTAATCTTGTAAGAAAAACTACATGAAGCATTTTCTTGAGCAAATCACCAATGTTTAGGTAGTACCAACTCAAGACACTGCACTTCCTTTGACAGAAACGTGAGGGTAATGCTGCACAAAAAGACACACCACACTCTACGACAGCTTTGGTAACTGGCTGCAGCAGCATCTCTTTATTCTTTCCTTCTGGGAAGAGAAAACATTCTATTGCCCACTGCCAGTTCCAAGAGACCAGGAAACCTATTAAGAACAGCAAAAGTAGAAGCTGTATCTTTAGATAAAGTCATGACAAACTTACTTGGTGTTACCACAAAATGATGTTAACAATCAGAGAAAAGATAAATTAGTCATATGGCTGCAGCTTCTGCAATGGCAAGAGGTTTCTGCAAGCAGGAGGCAAAGCCCAGTTGAGGGTTGTCAGGGTCATCTGCTATTTGGTCTATCCTATAGCTGGAAGGATTATTCATATGCACAAAGGGACAAATTCCTCTCAAAACATGCAATAGCATGATGAAAACATGTATTTTTTTGCATATTGAGCCCTTGGAAAGCATGTTTAGCTGAAATTGAATGACTGTCAGACATGTAAAATTTACAGGGAAATCACTGAGAGTATCTAAAACATGTCTTATGGAAAGCAGAGTAACAGTTTCTGTTCTAGGTTCACATCTCACTCCTTGATCACCTGACTGGAAACAAATACCATGCTGACAATGGCTAAAATGTTATGACCAGAAATTCATGAAAAGTACTTGCAGTGATTACTGTTGGGGTTAATGTGTAGTCAGTGAGTGATAAATGTGGATTCTTAGCATGCAATATTGGTAATAACAAAAGAACAAAGTCAAAAATGTCCTCCACTGAGTCACTGCTATATCCCCATGTAGTATGTTCTGCGAAGAGTCCATTATAACACTATTTCCCTCCTCCCAAAGTTTGAAAGCATTAAAGATAAAAGCTTCTGTTTTGGGAGCATTGCCTAAATATCACCCTGCTTAGAATGCAACAGGAACGCCAGTGGAATAATTAGTTCTAGCTTTGCTAGTCAAAAGAGATGAGTCATCCACAATATGGATCAAACTATTCACAGGCTCAGCCATTTGCACATCTGTGCTATAAAATCATGTGTGTGCTCTCCTGTTTCGGCTCCAAGCTTCCAAGACAGGGACTGTCAGTGGAAACACCCATCAATGTGGTTGTTAATGTTTGTAAAGTGCAGGGATGAAGGTAGTAGGAAGGTAGTGCTGAAGGGATGAAGGCACTGAAGGTATTAATCTACCTTCATCTTGGTTTGTGGACTGAACACGCAGTTAGGACAGGACTCTACAACGCTTGAGACAAAAGTGAACTGGGAAGTTTTTGCTTAGCTAGACCACAACTTAAACATAAATGAAATGGTATTGGAAGAAGAGCAGAACTGCTCTAAAGGACCTGACACTTGATTACATTTCCTACAATTGGAGAAAATTTTATGTCTTAGTTGTTATTTTCACTGAGGTATTGTGTGGCTCTTGGGTTTTCAGGTCTACTAGGTGCCCAGAGAACAGTGAAGCTTTTCCATGTCATTATAAACCATTCAGTTGAGTTAACAGAAGATTTGCTGTTTCTTAGAATGAGGTCAGTAATCAGTTAAGTTTGGGACAGGCACATTCCCATCTCCAGAAATGAAACTACACTACATGAAAAACAGGCTCGTGCAGCTCTATTCCCGGAAATCAGGAATCACTAAAAGGTTATTAAATCTCTCCTGGGTAACAGACTTGGGAACCTGTGCAATCCTGATTTTCCATGGGGCTATGAGTCTGCTGTCCATACATATCCACTGAAATTGTCACCCATCAGGAGAAATGCATAATACCAAAAGACAGCAATGTGGAACTGGTCACTCCCCAGGGGAGATGAGACAGACTTGCTTTCAGACCAAATACAGAAAACATGGGAAGTCACCAAAGAAAAACGCTTTGTTTCCTTTAGAGAACTTCCTTTCAAAAACTAACATGTACTTACTTATGCAAACAAAGAAACAAACATACAACACACAGACACTCTTAATAAGCCAGTGGGTTAATTTCTCCAGTAAGTAGGAAGATCACAAAAACAAACAAACAAAAAAATAGGATCTCTATCACTTTTTCTTTGAAAAAGAGTGTGTCTAGTTTTCCCCTTCTTAAGACTCTAAGCTTTTCTACAGGAAAAATGCAGGCTTCAGAGTTGCAATGCATTATTCCCTGTACATCATCCTAAGTGTCATTTACTGGCTACAGTGAACACAAAGATAGTTCAAATTCTACACAGCTGGACTCAGTCCATAGCTGGACTTCAGTCACAGTTGGAGTCAGTGGATGACTCCTTCATTCACTTCTACCCAGACTTTTCTTCCACTTGGCTATCTGTAAGCACTGCTTTCTACCCTATTTTACTTCCAACAGTTGTACTATGGAAACACTTGTAACACACTGCCAAAACCTCTTTGCTGGTTCATGATGCCAAATTCCTTCAAATTTTCAACTTTTCTCTTTCCTATTGCAGCAGAAATCAACTTAGATTACATGCTGTTTCTCTCCCTGTCTCAGTCTTAAGCCTTATTTGATTCACTGGGCACAGTAATAACATTTCCATGGAATTTGAGGATTTGTGTGGGAACTCAAAAAAACCAGGGATTACTGTGGTTGCTAGCAAGAGTTACCCTGCAAGTTGTAACTACCTTTGGATAAGAGATACTAGGGTTCCCTTAGGCAATGCAACATGCTGTCAGAGTCTGTGTTACACAGAAATGCAAGTTTAAACAGTGCATTTTACTGCAGTATATATTATAGTCAGTATAGGTAGACAGTCCAAAGCTACCAGAATTCCTGCATCTGGTATTGCTTAGTCAACTTGTGACAGCTGCTGCGGACACCCAAAATGTTCAGTATCAAAACCTTACCTTGAGTTTTCACTGGATCAGATATTTGGCTTGGGTCGCTCAGCCCGTATGCGTTAGCTGCTCTCACAAGGAAGAGATAAATTGCATTAGGTTTTAGCCCTTTAACTGCAAAACTCTCAGTTTTCACATTTTCAGCCACAGTTTGCCAGCTGCTCCCTGATGCATGGCTAAGGATAAAACACACAACAGCAGGTTAGCACGTGGTTCTTTAGCAACACATTACATGTAAACATACAGACAGCAAGATCACACGAGACTCATGTACCTGAAGGCCTCAATTATGTAAGAGGTTGGTGTTGCACCTGAATTCAAATTAGGTTGCCATGACAACGTTACTGTATTTCTGCTGACATCTGTAACCTCGGGCTTTGACGGAGCACTAGGAATCAAGTTTGGGTCAGTGGGTCTTGGTGGCTGCACTGGGACTCCAAACTCTGACAAAAGGAGAGAGAAATGCTGAGCATGGACAGGAAGCAGCCGTAAGCTAAAAGCCGCTCACATCTGCACTGGCCATTTTTTGACAGAGTCAGATAACTCCTGCATTTCAATTTCTGGTTTTCCTTCATGTATTTTCTCCCCACAGAGGAGCCCTACTGGATTTACCTTGGACCTCTATGAACGCGCTCCACGTCGCTTCCCCACTGGGGGTTGAGGCAATGCAGGTGTACCGGCCGGTGTCGCCCAGCTGAACGGGAGAAGAGGAGAGTAAATAATTGAAACAATCAGGCACTCACTGGGCTAGAAAAGCAATTACAGCTCTCTACGTTCCCCCATGAATATGGATAAATGTATTAGCCTGCAAAAACTTCGCACCAGAAACTCCCCCCCATTTGAAGTTACGATTTTGACAAAACAAAAACGGGTATTTATTTCTTAGCAGTCACAAAAGAATTGGAAATGCTGCAGATTCTAACTGAATGTTAACCATTCTGTAATGAGCAAACTGAAGGCCATTTCCTGTAGCATTTATTCCTTACTTTGCAGAGGTCCTAACAAATAAGTTGAGAAGGAACTCAGATGACAAGACCCCATGCAACTATCAACCTTCTACATAAATAACACCCAGGGATTTATCAGGACTGGAGCACTGGAGAATATGTCATCCTTAAAGCAAAGCTTAAATATTGCACAGGGTACATACGAGGCTCCCTGTGTTAGTATAAATTTCACTCTACAGCAGACCCAAAAAAGAATCTCCATATGCTATCCTCATCCAATTCTGAATGTTGGATTATTTGTCCATATGTGACTTAATCACATTTCAAAAGTGTTTCTTTTTTTCTTTTTTTTCCCCCAAAAGAAATGCTATCCTCCTCAGATCCCACCCTCAGCAGATGAACTGAATGGAAGTGATCAAAAATCAGAGATTCAAGCTCTAAGCCAGTCTAACTTGTAATTGGCAGCAGGGCAACTATAGGGAATATGGTAAAGTGATGTATTCACCCTAACCTAAAAAAAAAAAAAAATTACTCCATTTCAAACCACAGAAAAGATAGCAGAGAATGTCCAGTATGCTACAACTTCACATTTTAGAACATTTTAAAGTGTGCAATGCATAACCAGCATCAATACTGGCCAGGTACTATAACTCCCTGAGGAAGCCAGTTATTTGACAGGTGGTTAACCATTTTAAGCTATGTTACAATGATGAGTGAGCATGTTTAAACACTAAAAACTTCTGAAAAAGCTGCGTACATATTACTGAATATGCTAAACAAAGGTTTTCTTTATAAACATTTGAATTAACTAGATCATTTTAATCTATTTGTACTAAAGCCCAAATAATGTAATGATTTGTCTTACCGAAATACATTCTCCTTCATGTTTTAAGTACCAAATAATTCCCTTAATTAATACCTCTTTACAGCACGTTTCATTATGAAATTTGAAATAATGTGCTCTAGGCAGGTGTTAAGCACAAAGAATCTACTATCTGAACACATGAAGTATCAAGTATTTTAGTATATTTATGCAACCTTTCATTAATTCTAAACATAGAGTTTACTACATCAAAAACACCTGGAGGGTGAAAGCACAAAATGAAGCAAAACAAGAAAACCCATCTGCCAGTTCAGGCTACCTTGGCATATCTGATCTGCAGTGCTCCCGTCTCCAGTTGCTTGATGCGAGAGTCTTGGGTGGAAACGAGGATCCCATCCTTTTTCCAGAGGATAGTGGGCATTAATGTGCCTGTGGCCACACAGTTCAGGACTAAAGTACCATCCACAGCTACAGTCTGATTCACAGGACCCTGCCGAATGACAGGGGGAGGCCGGTCTGCAATCACTGCCAGGAGAAACAACAGCAAAGACATTTCTGCAACTGGAAGCAATTTTCTAATCATCTAAGCAAAAGCAGTTGCTTGAGGCTTTGAAACAAACTAAAAATAATTAAACAAGTAATTAAAGTTGGAGGCATGCATTATTCAAGGCAGGGCGCATTATAATGATGCACAGCTATGATGTTTAAAATGATACACAACACAGTATTTTCAGAGCAGAGAAAGTATTGCATATTACACACTGCTATCCTCCAGGCATTCTCCAAGTCTGAGCTCTATATGAAGTGATAATGGAAAGAAAAAGGACTTTCCAGATTCTTGGACCAGGCACAGATTTTACCTTTTCCACCTTTCACCACTGCCAGGCCTGTGTAACACAGCTCATACTTCCAGCATTTAAAGAACGAGAAAGAGGAGGTAGGCAATCAGGGGATAACCTCACAAATGCCTACTGCTTAAATAATCATTTTTTATGTGCCACCAACTCATTTTGGTGCTGTGTCCTAATTGTGAGATGCCCAGCAGTAGGGTAAAGCAAACACAAATGGACAGAACCATTTTGGAAAGATTTCTCCTATTAAATATTTTTTCCAGTAGTTTCTGACTTTTATGATAACTTCAGAGCCACAAAGAAAATCCCACAATTTTAATTCCTCTTTCACACAATGGAAATTAAGTGCTATTGATGGATTATTTAATTAAACTGCACAGAAGAATATAAACCAGTATCAGTATTCACAGAAAAAAGAATGGCAGTCTCCCATTATCCAAAACAGGTAAAAGTTATCTTGCTGTGTTGCAGGGATCTGCTTTACCTGTACCATCCAAGATGACATGGATTTATGATCTGAAAATAGCCATAATTTTAAATGTCATAAATCTGTTCAGCAGTGGCATTGGGCTCACGTAACTTAAAAACTGGTTTGGTAGCTGAAATATATACCAGAAGTTCTGGTAATTTGGGAACATCAGATATTTCTAAATTACTTTTCGTAACAACAGACAGGATGTTAGCACTGTTTTTTCTGGCTAAATTCCAACTCCCATAATTTCATTTGCATGTTCAAATGACACTCTGTTTTCAACTGCATTATTTATCCTTTAGTGCTTGTCCCAACCTGCTGCTACACCCTTTAAGGTCATTACAATCTTTCTGTGCAGAGACAGACAAAATTAGCCCACTTATAATTTGCATTTGACAAGTTTGTAAAGAACTTTGCAGTTGGCAAAGGTAAGGAGTTGACAGATCTGTGCTTTGTAGCAGAAATCTAATGACACTGAAATTCATGGCTGGTTTAAGTCCACTGAAGTTGATGGCAACTCCTCCTACCTTTAGGAAAACCATTCATAAAGGTATTCTAATACTTTACAGATATTCAGTATATTCTGCCTTCACTTTTATAAAAGTACCAAAAACTGTCCCAAGACATTATAAAAAAAGCATCTACCCATCAGATCAATCCAGAGAATATAGCAAAGAAAATGCATTTAAACTGATTATTTCCAAGTTCAGATGGCATAGGTCATTAGCAGAAAACTGTTGTAAATTTATTTCTCACCCTGCCATGGCCTTCTCCTCATGAAAAAATAGAAAAAAGAGGATTAGGAAATGTGGCTTACAATTTGTGAGGAACCAGAAGGGATGTAGTCCTATTCCTCCTATATCAGTCCAGGGGGAGATAAATAAACAATTGTATACTACAGGTGCCCTACATGTTTCTAGTACTTTGTTATTTCTAGGTTTTCTGTAGGGCAAAGGGCTATTTAATGGGAACTCTTCTCAGACATCTTCCCTCTGTGCAAATTCTCTTTTATCCTCTTCCTCTGTAAATGCTAAGATTAGTATTTTCCCCATGTATCTCTGCTGTTAAAAATAAGAAGTATTTCTGATAATTGCCAAACTGGCCTCACACCAGCATGCATTACTACTTGTAGTCATTGCTCCCTGTAGCTTTTTCATCTTCTATTTTTTTCTAACTATTCATAAAAAGGGATATATAATTTCTGTGTTACTCTGCTGATCTCCATACATGCTGATTTTTTTTTCCTTGCTAAAACACAATATAAGGAAACAGGGAAAAAAAACAGGTAAATGGAAGTGCTAAGCAAATGGCCACATACTAAAACGGATAAACAACCAGGCAGCAAGCAATCTGAAAGTAAATTAAATCCAGTGGGGGAAGTTAAAAAAGAGTCAGATAAAAATTAACAGATCTGACAAAAATCCATACTCTGAATATACTTACCAAATACAAAATGGAAATATAGAGTTACACATCATCCAGAATTGTAAGCTCCTGACAGAGATGGCCAAAACAGGATTTTTATGTTCAAAGAAACATGCAATCCACATTTATGCAAAACAGATTTCAAAGTAGTGTCACATCACTGCACTGCTGTCTTCAAATAAAATTAAAAAACTTGGAAATGATAAAATGAATCTATGATTACCATCTGTAACTTCCAAGTAGGCTTTTGTTATGATACTTCCTGCAACATTTAAAGTCTGGCAGATGTAGTACCCAACATCAGATCTCTGGACATTGGTGATGGTGAGGTCTCCTGTCTGGGAAACTGAAAATCGGCTGGATGACTGAGGGGGCTGGTATGAGAAAAGCAGATTCTAAAAGATGTACAGGAAAGAAAGCGGGGGAAAGAATAGGTTAAATAAATTCAAACATCAATAAGCATAACTTTAATATAGCTAAATGAATTAATCTTTTCATATTATACAGAAAATGTTCTGCTCTTCATGTCTTAAGCCTGTCTATACCACAATGTGAATAGTTCTGTAGGATCTTTTAATGATGAAATAGGTGCAGATATGCACACAGAATTGTGTAAGACTTTTGGGATTGCTCTAACACTCTCTAGGATCAATACTGGACTTTGCACAAAGTGTAGCAGAGTCTAGCGAAAATGTGAAATGTACAGATACTACAATGGTGCAAGCAACTGTGGTGAACCTCAGTAATTTGCTTTAATGATTTTTTTTTCTTAGAACTTGCTCCAGGGCATTAGTTTGCTTTCATTTAAATGCAGATGGTGGTTTACTTATCTGTATTTCAACATTTGCCTTCCTACAAATGGAGCAGTTTTTAAAAAAAGAGATGCTCTGTAGGTCTCTCAAATAGAGAGAATGCTTGTGTTTTATGAAAAGTCTTATAATACTGAATTCAATCCTATGCCTATTTAGATAGTTTGGGTATGAAGCACCTATCTACCTCTGGCTGAACAACTTGTGAATAGGAATACTTTAAGATCACAGAGAGTATATTTATCTCTTTTTCTTGGCTAACTACATTTTGCATTTCCAAAAATTGTCCAAAGGAATGGGACACAATATTCTCCAGTACTAGAATTTTTTGACCTCCTCTTTCATGTCTCTCAATCATCACAAGCGGACACCACTCAGCAGAGTCCAAAATGAGTGAAAAAAAAAAAAGTACCTGACAACGTGTTGCAAAATGAATAAGTAAATAAATAAATAAAATAAAAGCATAATATAATGCTATATATACCACTGAACATTATAATCTAAATTTGGTCAGCAGCCTAGTTGTGCTTAGGTATTCAGACAGAAATGTTGTAAATAGAGTAAAGAAGCCCATCTCCAAGTGTTCTCAATTTCTCTGACTATTGTTTTGTAACACAAAGAACCCTGTGATATACTCTTGCACCATTCATTCCTTCATTCACAGAAAAACCAGAATCCTATATTCCTTCTTTCCTTCCAATAAAGAATACTTTGTGTCACATCCCTCCTTCAAAAGATGACTCTGAAAGAAAACTGCAATTCTCTTGCTGTGCTATATTGTGTTTCACCCACTGGCTTTCAAGATTCTTTACAAAGAAGATGAAAATAATTTTCCCTCCCATTCAAATAAGGAACTTGGGAGAAAAAGTGACCTATTCAGGTATGGTCTGTCAGTCAACTGATGGAGTGGGAAAGTAGTTCTCATCAGCCCAGAACTTGAGTCCTGCTCAGGCAGTGATGCAGATCAATGCAACAAATAGTTTAGTTTGCCAGCAACTCAAAAGCACATGGCAAACTAACAGTTGCACCATAAACCCAGAGCCAAACTTCCTGAAAATCTGGGAGCGTTTGTTTGGGGGTTCGACCAAATTTCAGCATGTCATCTCTCCATTTCTTAAAAGTTCTCCCTGTTAGGTGAAATAGATTATCAGAGTAGTGAAACATGGAAGGTTTCTAGGTGATTCACCGATTTACATTTTCACATTACGTTACATTACATTTTTATCTTCATGGAGAAAACAGGAGACAGCAAACCACGGATCTGTTCTAGCAGGACTGACATCATTTAGCATGCACATGCCTTAGAATAAGCAAAAAGTAAGTATCCAGCATCTCCAAGCTCTAAACCTGTTTTCTACATCTTTAAAACCATAATTAAAATACTTTTCTCTCATGTGAAATAATTTCTTGAAGAAAGTGCCAGGAAGGAGGACAGAAAGGCTGTTTCACCTGGCTCCCTTCTCTCCTCCAGAAGATGGCCGGCTGGGGGTTTCCAGTTGCTTCACACTGGAAAGTCACCGTTCTCCCCAGTGCAGCCACCTGGTCTCGAGGCTTTACAACAAACTGTGGAGGCTCTGAAAGGAAAACGTCAAAAATAAATAAATCACACTGCCATCAGCTGATTTGAAAGAACAATTTGCCCCCTGAGTTTTAATGGTATAAACCAGAGCAGGTAAGTTTTTTTAATAAGGAGAGGCAGCACAAAGACACATCAGTCTCTCACAGCCACAGCTTCAGCATCACTCAGATCATCTTTTCTGTGTCTGGACCTCCCAATTAAAACTCTGACTGTGCAACATGTGCTTTTAGTGCTGACCCAGTCTACAAGGAAATAAGTCCCACCAGCTTGATGAGAAAACTTGCAGAGCAACAGTCACCAATACAAACAAATCTGCTACAATTTGGTTTTAAAAGGAGGAATAAGGCAGCAAGCCAGAATGGAGAAATCTTTGAGGGACAACTGGCCCAGAGGTCACACTTTGTTAAGGACTGCAAGACACACTGCTGAGTAACTACAAATTCAGGCTTACACACACAAAACTCATCATCTCTGACTTAGGAAAGCTGAGGAGAGAAAAAGCCCTTAAGTGCTTATATAAGAGACTTTTGATGTAATCATGATCTCAAAAAAACCTGAAGTCAAAAGCCTGAGAAATACTATTCAAATTAAAACCACTTAAAATCTCCAGTTCAAACACACTGGGAAGGAATGAATTTAAAGGAACAGCAGAGCTAAATGTCTTCCTCATTTACATACGCAAGAGCATGTTCAAACAAAATATATATGCAAATGAAGGCAAATTTGAAACATCTGCTCAGCCTAACATTATAAATACTGCCAGCATTGTTTGATTTATACTGACTTCAACAACCCCTTCATCCAGTAGTAAGTAGAATGTCAAAAAATCATGTCAGTCACATTTAAAAAAAAAAGTATAGATGTCATATCTTGGTAATGCTAGCACCGAAAAAAATCTAGCATGTTCTATAGGCTGTTCACTCTTACTTCTTGAAAAATGTGCATTAAATCAAAGACCATTTATTTAATAATGTCCAATTCTTTCTGATCATCTACCTAAAACTAATTATGATCTCCCTCTTCTTTGGATTGAGAATAAAGGGGATGTTTTGTATCCCACTTTAGGAAATCAAATTATTTTGATATTTGTTTCCTTTTTTTTCCTTGTGAACACTGATGTTTTCACAAGATTTTCCTTTAAAAAGAGTGTAAAATATGTAATGCAAAGATGTGTTTTCTAAACATCAAGTAGTAGTGGCTTTATCTAGAATAAATTCAGTAACACTTAAGTAATTAAAAAAAAAAAAATGCTTTCAGTGTTCTTGTGGGCCTATTCTTGCAGTTATCTGTTCCCCATGCCTTGTGTCTGCTCCCTGGTGAGTTCATATCAGAATATATTCTTCCTACACCCCTCCTGCTCTGAGAGGAATTTTTGAAGCATAACACTACTGTCTATATTTGGATGCAAATGCTACCTTTCCTAGCATCTCCTTAGATAAGAAACTATGGAAAGCGAAGCTAAGATTGACCTACTGTAATTAGCAGACTTCAAAACATTTAGCTCTGAAACGTTCAACCAGCACCTTGGAAGAAGATGTGGGAAGGCTTTGACATGACAGCATGTTTCATTTGGAAGGGAGAGAGAACGGGCTGGGGGTTTGCCACGGGGTTGTGAGGCACATGGGGGGAAAATGGAGATGAGGGTGAAGCACCTTTGTTATGCTGCTAGATTCTAGTAACAAGAATAAATTTAGCATACAGTTCAATTTAGGGCTTTGCTGGTTCTGTGCTAGCCTGTGACACAATGCCACACAATATGGAACTGGGGGTTTCTAAACCCTAGTGCAGAAGATTTATGAGGTTTCAGGTTTTGTTGAACTATAACTATATAGGTATAACTATAAAGTAAATAAAATGGTTCTGACCACTGGAGAAACAGCTGGATGGTTGTGATTATAGTACCTCAAGATGACCATTCAGGGACTACTTAACACAAAAAGGAAGGGGGAACTTAGTCTTATAGGCAGCCATCGTAGAATTTTTAAAATATGAATAGGTATATCTTTCTCTAGCTATTACTCCAAACAGAATTCTAATATTCTATCCATATTTTGTATGGATACTACTCTAAAAATATATGCATATTGCCCATATGTGTATTATTCTAAAGCTACTGCCATTAAGGTAAATAATAAAAATCTTACTAACTTCAATGTTAGAAGAATTAAACAGGGTTAAGTGAAACTATTATCAAATTCCATTCTTTGTTAACTGTACTGGAAGCTTTTTCACTGCCTTTTTTTTTTTTTAGTATCAGTTTGATTTCACACTTTGGGTCACATACATGAGGTACATGATGACGAGACTGAAAAAGATGCCAAAGTAATAAATCCCCGTAAGAAAATAACAACTTTTATCCTAGAAAGATTTTAACCAAACACAATATTTTTAGCACACTCTGAAGTTCAACCAACCCATGAAGTCACTGAAGGAAGGAGACATTAGGATTTGACTTGATACATCATATAAAAACAGACAGAAAATTTGCAACCCATTACCTTTCTCTTTGCCATTAAGTTACCCATACTTGATGCAGAATTTATTCTGTTCCATGTGTCTTGCCAATAACAAGTGAAAGATGGGAGCTGAGTGGTTGGAGGACATGGAAGGGGATGGATGGGAAGGGAAGGAGAAGTTCCCGTCACAGTGATACGATGACTAGAAGATGGCCAATAAAATTTCAACTTACCAGACACAACTAAAAACAAAAACAAAACAAAAAGAAAAACATGGAATAAATAAAATTGAACAGACATGAAACAAAGCAAAGAATAAAGCAAAACTGAAAAAAAAAATTAAAAAAGAATGAATCCTTGGTAAGGACCTTAGAAAGCAAAAACATATTCTGGTATATGAAAAGTAAGTTTATAATGTTGAACAACATTTTTATATTTTGATTTTTAAGCAGCAATTTCTATCAAATACTGTAAGGAAGTGGAAGGGAAAAATGGGTAACAGATCGAAATGCTGGCCAGGCAGTCTGGGTTCTACTCCAAGCCTTTCTAACAAAATTATGTGTACCTTGAGCAATTTTTTTTTTTTCACATTATCATTATTCATCTGCATCAAGATCTTTCCATGGTAAAATTAACTTAAAATCTCCAGTAAATATGAATCTGCAACATTGCTGAAAAAGAACAGTAACATTTACAGCCTTTCTAAAGCATCTAAACATTTACAAATGGAATATAATTTTCTGAAGCTCATATCTACTAAAAAAGAGAGTTTATTAAAAAATTAATAATATGCTAAGGCATTTAGGCCACACACAAATCTCTTTAGTACAGGATTGCTGTGTCAAGGTCATAAGGCTCACTATTAAACTGTAAATGCAAAGTAAACCACAATTAAAACTAGTTTGAAAAGATTCTTAACCCTTTTCTTTGTCCCCCAAACCTGAATTTCATTAAAATATTCAAAACCAAACATTTATTGCAAAATACTATATTTTTCAATGGAAATGATCAGTGGTAAATTATCAAATATTAAGTTGTCCTTCAACCATAGTTCAAAATTTTCATAAACTTTGAAATGGTTCAGATCTTGGCAAGGTAACTTTGTATATAAAAGAAAGGCATGTTAGAAAGTATTCCAAACTTGTATCAGTGATGAAAATAACATACTGAAAATAAAAAGCCAGAAGTAATGCATTTTGAAAATATACACAGATATTGACCAAAAAAAAAAAAAGTTAATTAAAAAAAGGTTAATTGGTGATAATTACAGATAAGGTCCAAGAATATATAATTTTTTTAATGCATGCTACACTTTGGTCTTATCACTTTATGTTGAGGGTAAACCAGCTCTTGTTCAGCATGGGCACACTTTTATATCAAGCAGCTAAGCACTCTCAATTATATCCTCTGATAAACACATGCAGGAAACCAATAATATCCACTCCACCAACATTAATTAGGCATGAGGAATCCTGGCCTCCTGTTCTAATAAATACAGAGGATTCCAGGTGTACTATGAAAATGAAGCAGAAAGAGAATCAGATAGAATATCGGAATCTGGAACATGCTGGAGACAAGAAGCTGCAACTGCATTTGCCAAACCCAGATCAACCAGATCTGAGTTTTATAAGAGATCTTTTTTTAAGGAGATAATCTCTAAGAGTGGAAGTTTAAATTACCGTTTTCCAAAGATCTGAGTTTTAAAGAATTATTCTGGATGTGCACTAGCCTTCTTTAAATGGTATTTCTCAAAAAGAAAATCAGTGTGGATTACTCTGCTCAGACTAGCTGTAAGTCTACAATTCCTAAGAGCAGTGGCCAAGAAATGCTACACACAAATTCCTGACAGAAATCTGCTCTTTCCTAAGATTCAGCTCCCAGGTACTCTTGTTCAAGTGTAACTCTCTATATTTCCCAGTAACCATGCTTTTTAACCGAAAAGCTCTTTATTAAACTTGCAATTACAATCTGACGTGCTCTGGAACTAGAAATGATTCCCCACAAAACCCAACTCACTGTACATGAAGCAGTCTGATAAGAGACTTAATGGAATGCAATTCTTGCACAGAGAAAGCAACTCTAAATTATTATTATTTTTTTATTTGTTGAGTAGCGCCAAGAAGAGGAAAGTTCAGCCCTCTCAGCAGCAATGCAGAACTGCTCAAGTTCTCTCCTGTAAACTCACTGGAAAACGCCTAACAGACAGAAACCTGACTCGGGTGCTCAATTATATTTCTACAAATTAGATTAACTTCTAAGCGCTGAATTTCGCCTTTTCTTTTTTATTAGACATTTCTTACTGTAGGTCAAAAATAACCCTGTCAAGCAAATATATTTTTTTGCCCACCTGTGAAAACAGAGGGGATACTGATACATGAAAATAAATCCCTCTAGAAACAGGACATCACACTGGTTGCAAATCTGTGGAAAGGGCAAAGGGTGAAGTTTCGTAGAAAAATTTGAACAATTCTGTCAGAGGGATATCATGTGGTTTAAAAGAACAACAATAATAGCAACATCTACAAAGATCACATTCTTAGTTTGATTTGCAGGCTATTGATATCTAAGGTTACTAAAACTGAGAAGCAAATAGTTTTTTCTCTATTATAGCACATTTTATTTGACACCACTTTCAATTATAATGTAAATTAATTTTCCCTGTGTTAATCATGGCTTTTCACATGGCAATTAGGTGGAATAACCTGTTTGTAAAGACAGGAAGTTAGCATGTAAAACCACAACTACCAAAGGAATAATATTTTTGCCTTTCATATAATTTCCTTGACATTCAAGGCTTTTCAGGGAAGACATGTCCAGTTGCTGAACAAAAAACAAAAGAAAAGTGGTTTCCAGTCTAGTGACGTGATCTTTTAATGCCTTATTCTTTCCAGCAATCCTATCAACCTCACTGGGACTATTGGTATCATTAAATCCATTCACAGGAGTAGGAATTTACAGTTTTAGGACTTAAACTACAGCCCAGTACAGTTGCCAGATGTTAATGGAGCAACTATTACATTTGACAGATTTAGTTTTGTAGGTTCACATGATAATCAGCTTGGAAGCAACCTCGGAGGTCTCCATTCCAACCTCCTGCTCAAGAGGGTCAGCTACAGGGTCAGTCAGGGATTGATGCAGTCAGAGGCTGAAAAACTTAAAGGAATAGCAGTGCACAGACTCTGGCAGCTCACTCTGCTGCTTGGCTGTCCAGCCAGTGAAGAAATGCCTTCTCATATCCAGCCTCAATCTGATTTAGGTTTCAACTTAAATCCATTGTCTCTTGTGCTCCCTCCATGCACCCGCTGGGATGAGCCTGGGTTTGTCTCACCCTGGGGTCTCATATGAGACCTCAACATGCTGTGTGCAATGCCTACATCTCAAAAAGACACATGTTGTAGCTCTCCTCACAGAGTGAATGCAAATGTTGATCTAGTGTTTCTCTAGAACCCACCGGTTTCCTCATACTTAGAATAAAATATTACAGAGTTGCATCCATTTCTTAGTCTGCCATTAGGCAAGTTAGAAGCTTCAAGTACCCCATTCTTGATAGCTTGGTAGCAATTATCTATCTCAAAAGGAGTAAAATTGTAGAAATTTTCACTTATGTATGCTAATAAGATGCTTTTGAGATCTTGTGGTCCAAGGTGGTATTTAACTACTAAAGAGTATTTTGTTCAGCATGTTTTCTACTTATTAATTATGGTTCTCACTGTTACTATTTACAGATATCTTCCAGGTGCTTGGAAGATATCCTGTTATTTAACTGACACAAGTTGAATACTTTTGATTGAAGCTTGATGTGTTTCACTTTTGATTATTTAAAAAAACTCTTCATGTCTTCAAGGACTGCTGGACACTAATCAGGTTATTATAAAAGAAGCAAGAAAGTATAACTCTACACCAGAGAAACTAAGCAATCCCAATTTTCAGGCCAATAATTACACACAACAATCAAGTTCATATCTGAACTTTAGCTTCTGTATAAATGCTTGGCCATCCATTATGACTAATCTAGAAAATGGCAGTCCCAATGAAATTTGGATTCCTTTCAAGTAATTTTGAGATATGTTAATCCCAGTTCAAGTGAAATATATCAGAGATTGCATGTCCCTGTAGAAATGAAGTGGTAGGAAATGGGACAGGCATATGAGCAGATGTGCTGGAGTAGACAATGGAGTGAGAAGCCAGAATTTCCACTGGGATTGGCAGGGTGCAGACTAGACAGTGAGAGGGGAGAGCTAGCAACAGAGATAGCACAGATATTGCTGTGTTATCTGTCAGGGAGCTGAAACCCAGCTGTTTGTCATCTTCATATGAAATAAACGGGTGAGAAACCCACAGTTTATGACCTCTATCTGAAATGCGTGGGTAGAGAAAATTTGGGTACTACAGTCACATGTAGAGGAAATGTAAGAGTCTGGTTATGTTTAGCAAACTGGTCAAACTCTGACTTCTCACACCTTAAAAAACAAATGAACAAGAAATCCTGAACAATTCCAAACAAAAACTCTGCAAAAAGCTGCCAACATCTTCTGTTAAAAAATGTGTTTAATTTCTAATCTTGCAAAACTCTGAAATCTAATGAAATACTTTTTATGTTCAAATATCTGAATGAGGACCATTGAATACCTCCCTGCAACACGACTACCAGATATTTATGTTGGTGTTTTGCAAAAACTATTATTAATGGAGATAGTTCAAGACAATGTGCCATGTTCCATTTCCTATCTGGTGATTTGTAGGCTATTTGTTCTTATCAAAGCAATCTGAAACTCTCAATATCCTTGATATGCACATCTCTCTGCAGTCATTTGTGGGAAGTATCACTTTCTACAGAGAAATAAACAAAAGCCTGAATCTCTTGTCCTGAAAAAAATATAAATGCTGCCATTCAGCTGCCTCCTGGCTTCAGCCTGTGAAAAATACGGGAAAATAACACCAGGTACAGTACAAAAGAACTGGGGTATATCACTTTCCATCCTCCCTGGACTCTCTATTTTCAGCTGTCACTTCTTGTGATCTAAATACATATACACACAATTGACATTTTCTGGGGTTTTCTGCTGAAGTTCACATTCATGTGAGACCAGCCTGGGCCACCCTTACTCACCATGAATGCTTTCACAGTACGTGGTCCCAGAGCACCAAGTTTGACACAGTGCAGCACAACGTCTGAGGAAAGGTCTCACAGTCTGGCGCCAAGCACGCCACAGCCACAGAGCTGAGGTAAAATGTTTACAGGAGATTTTTGATGTCTCAAATCAAGAGATGACTTGTAACTCCAAACCCCCAGCAAGGGAGTGATCGTGGTTTATTGTATTTATGACAAGTGAAAAAAATTCTGGTTTAGATTGCTGCTGATTTGTCAGATAAGCACTTCTTAACTTTAAAGGAACAAGTGACTACAGTAACTTTAAATTTACCAAACCCAAGAAGATAAAAATCTGATGGAAAAAAAATAAATTATTTCCTATAACTGTAATGTGAAGAATGAAATTAAGACAGAAACAGGTGACTCACTAGTTGGAAAAATAGTTCCGATATTAAGAAGGCCTTTAGAATTAGTGAAACCCATAACAATGTTTCAGGTTCACAGACAGAAAAGTTAACATGGGGAAAATGTCAGTATCAGTTAGGTGCTGCTTTCCTCAATATACTTTCAAAGAGTTTTGTAGCTTTTTAAATTTGTATTTATTTTTGTTTACAATTGATTCACATTCCCTCTTCTGTCTGAACACTGAAAACCAGTCAGGTTGCCCTGGTTTTGGCTGGGATAAAGTTAATTTTTCTTCTTAGTAGCTGGTGTAGTGCTGAGTTTTGGATTCAGTATGAGAATAATGTTGATAACACACTGATGTTTTGGTTGTTGCTGAGCAGTGCTTATCCCAAGTCAAGGACTTCTCCTGCTCTGCCAAGTGAGGAGGGATAGAAGAAGCTGGGAGGGAGCAGGGCTGGGATAGCTGACCTGAACTGGCCACCGGAATGTTGTATGCTATAGAAGATGAAACAAGATGGTCAGTATTTAAACTGGTGATAAGCAGGTGGGAGCTGCTGAGCACTGTTCAGGGGCAAGTTGGTCATCCTTCAGCAGGTGGTGAGAAATTGTACTGTGCATCACTTGTTTCTCTTGGATTTTTTTCTCTCTCTTCATTACTATTACTGGTTTTGCTATCATTAGTTTTATTAGCATATTTTACATTGTTTCAATTATTAAAGTGTTATCTCAATCCACAAATTTCTGGGTTTTGTTTGTTTATTTGCTTGCTATTTTTTTTTTCTGATTCGCATCCCCATTCCACTTGGTGGAGAGGCACTGAGGGGCTGTGTGGTACTTGGTTGTCAGCTGAGGTTAAATCACAACATATGCTGGGCAGTAATACAGAAACAGACTGGTTGGAGTTTATGCCCTGTACAAAAAGTGCCACTCTCAGGGTACTGAGGGGCTGCCACCTGCACTTGTCACTGTGCACTTCCTCCAGAAGCCTCAAGACAGCTGCAGCCTGGAAACTTGGTAGTCACATCATCCTGACACTGCCTCTGCCCAGCAGGGCAGGATATATTCTCTCATTCTCAGTGCAGGGCACATGCCTGGCAGGCTGGATTTAGCCTCTGGACGTGAAGCCCAAAGGAAAAGGCCGGCGCCTGTGTGCACTCAGAGAGCTGACGTGCTCCAGGGGAAAGTGGTCTGAGCAGGAAAAAAGGCATGTGTTGCTCCTTGGTGCTGACAGGACAGACAAAGCCTTGGAAGTGTAAGTGCTTCTGGAGCTGCTGCACATACCAGGGAGAGAGGCAGGCCAGGGTAAGGCTTTGGAACACCCCTAAACACGGATGTCATAACACATGCAGCCTGGTATCTCAACATCACCAACTGCAGAAACAATTTTAGAGATGAGCTTCAAGCACCACGGATTCACAATCAGTGATTCTCCATCCTGCAGAAAGCAGGAATGTGCCTTCTCCCAACTCTGCAGTGGGAGCAACAAGCAATTTGTTTTGAGAGCTTGTTGTTTCCTCTATTGGCATTAATAGGTCTCAAAGCTTCTTCCTCTCTTGGTGGTTTAAACTCCACCTTCTGCTGATTAACACCACAAGATCTGTGCATTAACTAAACCTCCTGCTTGGGTGCTATTCTCATTTCAAGAGCAATCAAATGGCATTGACTTCTCATGGATTTCTGGCCATTCTGACATTTAGTTTAAGCTGAGAGGTGTTTCCTTCCTCAACTCTGATTCAAGAGGCTGGACAGTAAAATCTGGCTCTGTTTCAGTTGTGTATAAGTCATGTAACTGCATTATTTTAAGTCTGATTTTCAGAAGGAAATGAATTTTCCCTTTTAAAAATCAAGATGAAAAGGGCTACACAAGTGTGCATGTTTGTCTATGTGTGTGAGGAACTCACTGCAAAAATTTGTGGGAAGACAACAGTGTGTGAAATGTACTCATATAATACTTTCTACTTTGCAACCGATACTAGCAAAAAATCATATTCTGTCCTCCTGTAGGATTCAATTAAGATTTCTATGATAAAAAACCAAAAATGTGGAAAAAGACTTTACAATGCAGCTTTAAAGGTAGCACTTCTCAGGTTAATGCATGTAGTACACAGTTTAAAATGTGTATAAATCCTGTACTCACTGCCTTGAGATGACAAAGAGAAATCTGAAATATGGAGGGTAGAAGACAGAGAGGGAGAGAGGGGGATTTAAGATTTTCCAGAAATTCCTCTCCTAGTTTACCTTCCCCCTTCTTTGCTCTGGATCCTCCTAAACCACACTATAAACCAAATGTAATTTAGAGAGCACTCTTATGATGAGTCTAATTCCATCTATTTGAAAACCAGAGCAATGTGGTACACTGTAAAGTCCTGCTTCCCAGACTTCTCTTTTCAGAGAAGAGTTGTCCTCCCCCGTGTTTTAAATGAACTGAGGTAATTTTAGGCACTGCTGCAATTTAAATAGTCGTGGCTACAAATATTTATACTAAAGCCTTTTCAAAAGAGTGAAAAAAAGATTAATTTTAAATAAACTGTGCAGAAGTACAAAAAGTTTATGATAAATAGAGACTATTTGAAGAATTCTTAGGATCTTCTTACTGCATTTTTTGACTTATAGTTGAAGATAGTAGAGCTGAAAAGGAAACTGAGTGGGATTTTTTTTCTTTCCAGCTGTTTATGATAGCACAGAGAACTTCTTGGAAAGGAGAACTTGAAATCCATAGCAACCTTCTTATAACAAGTTAAAGCTATTTGTGAAAAGTGGCCAAGGCCCATGATCAACGGATACCAACACACACTAAAAATGGAAGGACAATAAATCTCTGCAGTGCACTAACTTGTGATCATTAAAAAATGTTGGTTTGGGCATGCAGTACTCAGTGAGGAATACTCTCAACTGAAACACATTATTTCAAAAGAAACCTGGATTTCTTCTCATGGGGATGCCATACCCCCCACTTAGAGACAACCCAAGTCTACACTAACACCCCAACTTATTTTTCAATAAAGTTAACAGGAAGCTAACTGTGACATATTAACAAAATTTAATTACAAGGAACAAAAAATACAATGTGTCAGAATTCTATGCAAGCCAGACCATCCACCACCTACCAACAAGTTTTACTGTCCTGGAGGCAGAAATGGGAACAAAATAGTTTAGGAAACAAGGATGATCTACAAAAATAAAATAAAGCTAAAAAATTCAGGGAGACAGCCTGGTTTTCATACAGCTCTCTGTCAAAAGATGACAATGCTATCAAAAGTTGCTGGTAGTCTGAAAGGGCCATCAGACCTTGCTGGTGGATGACTGAACAAAACCAGAACTCTCAGGTGACTCCCTTCTCTGTACTGAGACCCAATGTGTGACCTTAACTGTGTAAAAAGCGAGAGCAGCTGGCTAACATGAGGAGGTGCAAGTCCTAAGTGGGCTCTCATAGGCCAGAAAAAGACCAAAAGAGAACAGAATCCTCTTCAGTGCTGAGTTCAGAGAGCATGGAGCAGTTATGAGAACAAAACAAGCAACCTGGTGCATCCAGACAGCTTTGTTTTTGTTTGTCTGTCCTGCCATCCTATTTCATACTTCAAAAGACAAAAAAATAAGTAATCCCAAACTTTGAGAATTAGTATGTAGTCATAGGGACAAGAGGAACACGCAAATAGCTCCTGCAGAAAATGACAACAGTTTACATATAACACTTCAGCCTGAAAAAGGAATTTTTTTTCTTATACTGGAAGATTCTGATACTGAGCCTACAAGGCAATCAAGTCCACATATAAAGACAGAAAAATTCTTTATTACCAGTTCTTGAGTGTTATTCAGCACCTAGCAACAAAGCATTTTAGTGTTCAAACAAAACACAACTCATAGTAACAAATGGTACTCAAAACAGCTTATCAAAATACTGTTTGAATGCACTGTTATTCAGCATTTTAAAATTCTCTGTCTTAAGACCAATTCAGAGATTACTGATGCAACTAAACTAACAAAAGTAAGGGGCTGTACTGCAATCACTGTATTACTCACAGGCTGTGAACTAGACAAAAATCAAGTGTGTATTACCTTTTTTACAGATGTTTAGCATAATTTAATAAAGCTGACAGTGATTTCAGAATGAACGTAGAGCAGAAGTACTGTCTGCTGAACAACTAATTAAAATTATTATTCCTTGCACTCTAATTTTATTCATAAACCAAACAATCTTCAAACTCAACAACTTGTAGTAAAATTCTACTTTGTCTGTTCCAAAGAAAGAATTATTGAAACGTTATCTTTAGAACAGCAGTCACAGTAAGTCTGCAGCAGTGAAACCTGATACAAAAACAATTGCTTTTTCCACAGCCATGGGATTTTGGAAATTTCAGGCACTAGAAAAGAGCCTTCACATTTTGATACTTTTTTTTTCTTAATTGAATGCTGAGGTATTCTACACAGACCCATTTGCTTCAATTCTCTGCACCGAATGATTAAAATGCACATTTTTTTGAGAACTATGGAGTAAATAAACCCCTTCTAGCAGTAAAAAGCCTCTAGCTTCAACTTATTTCTGTAGTAATATTTCTCCTAATTATCTGGACGCCTGTTCTACATGCTTAAAAGCATCTGTCTCACGTCCTTGTTTCAAAGTACCAAACTGGAGGTAGGAATCTCAAAAGTTTTTATGTGTTATTTTCCTGTCAAATATTGCTGGCACTGTTGTGAGATTCTATGTAAAAAAACCAAACCAAACCAAACCAAACCAAGCTAACATCTATTTAGCACTTAAAAACCATGGAAGCAGTTATTTATTAAAATACTTACAGATTCCTTCTTTTATCCATATTTTAGAAATGCTTCAGGAATCTTATCGTTCATCACTTGCATCAGTAAGACAAGAACCTTCAGGGCTCTAATCTCTTCTTCAGACAGTTTTCTCATTTCCTGCTGATTAACTTTTAAGATTTCTATTCTTTCACCAGAAATTGGTGGCAGTCAAGCTCCTCAGATCCTTGATAGAAATCTGATGTGCTATCAGAGTTTACTGCAGTCATTAAGGGGGAAATAGGCTCTTTAAGCTGTAGAAATCACAGGAGATGGTCTCCATTCATCCTGCCAAAAGTTTACTAATTAAAAAAATCCTGAAGTTCATTGGACAGTCATTATTCTTCCTTCCTTTTTCAAGGGACTGAAGGCAGAATATGGCATCAAATCAGTTCTTTCAAAGCAAGAATTATTGATTTGAAGAGAGAGCATGAAGACAAGTTCAGACTTAAATCCAAATCCTAGTTTTAAAATTCCAGTGGTTAAATTCACCCCTAAGACTGTGAAGGGTTCACTACAATGTGTAATAATTGCTGTACACCTCAACAGCATTTCTGTAACCCCATACAATTCTGAATTTTGTCTTTTCTGTTTTAATTCTTAATGCAGTTACATTTACAGCCAACTTATAATGTGTACCAGCAGCCTGACACAGTGGAAACATTTCTATGGTATCACATAGATAAAAGAGCAAATCCTATGCCTTTATATTCTGAGTGGTATTCTCAGCCCTTCCCAGAAGCCTTATCAAATGAATGTCTTTTACTGTGCGCCTTGAAGCTACCTTGCACAAAGAGGAGGTGGAAAGAGGAGGAAATTCCAGACCTGAAGCATGTGCCACCTTTTCAGATTAAAATTCCTTGTCAGTTGACTCATACAGCAAGATGACAGCCAGGAGTCACTTATCAAAAGTTCCACTCTCTATCTACCTTGCAGACAAGCTCTAAAATTAAAGACATTATAATCTAAAAAGGCTTAGTATCAGAGATTGCCACTGTAAAATATGAACTGGCCGGTACAATTTCCACAGGAATTCTTCTTTTTTCCTGCCAAACAGATAACACCGAACGTGTTTAGTGACTTTGAATGGCAAAATTTACATTTCACACTTCAGTCACTGCTGCAGTAGGTTTAGGTGTAGGTTAGGCAGGGTCCTGTACCAAGTATTGCACACTCCTCCAGAGCCACTGCTTGAGCAGGGAGAGCTAAGAAGAACTCAAAGATTCCTGCTCACTACCAGTCTGCTGTGACTGACCACAGCCACCTACAGCCAGTGTTGGTGTCACTCTTGTGAAGTCCTGAAGTCAACTGAGCCACTTGAGCTGCTGCTCCTAACTCCTGCTGAGTCTCATCTGCACTGTCACTGCTGTGATGGCTCCTGGCCAGCTGCAGAGCAGGGCTGCCACTGCAGCCATAACTTTTACTCGTGTGTTTCAGAGAGAACAGCTCGTTTCACCAGAAATTATAAACTTATTATAAAATTAGACGTCCAAAAAAGCCAAATTAAGTACTGGAAATGGGAGCAAAGCAAATGGAAGCAGGTGAGAATATGTAAAACCTTTGGTTCTTAGATTTGCTTGAGAGCATTTATCGTGGTTAATTGTGGAATTTGCAGATTTTTGAAGATGCCCTACTTCCATTTGCATTAATGGTAAAACTAATTCTCTTTTAGTACTGAAGTTCTGAAGTATGCATTTTTATTAATTTTTTGTGTCTTAGGAACATTGTTTTCAATTATACGCATAATAATGAAATATATATTACTATATTTCCTACAGTCCTGCTTTGAGGCATAAAACTAAGCAAGTCACATAATAGAAAACTACACAAAACATGAAACACATCTTGCATATATATCAAATACAATAAAACATAAATACAATAAATATATCCAGCTTGCTTAGTGCTAGAGCAAGAGAGAAGTCCACTGGTTCCAGTGATGCCATTTTTTTGGCCATTTTTTCCTTTTCTGAAGTACATCAGCTACTTGGTGAAATACAATGTGTTGGTAAAATATATTGTATTGTGCTCTGGGCTGCTTCCTAGCATTATGTATTGACTGAGGTATTTATTTAATAATTAATCATCTCCTGAATGAAATGCTTCCACATGTATTTAGCAATGTCTCTGGATGTCTTACAGATGCAGTACACATTGCTGCAAAATGAAAACAGAGGGCCGAACTCTCCAATTTTAGGTATGTGGAAACAACATCAGGATTACATTTCCTTAACTATTTAATTTTCCAAGGAGACAATAAGATAACTTGACAGTTTTAGGGATGGAAATGCTTCTAAGCTGCAGGAGTAAAACACTAAAGGAAGAATTCAAACTTCACTACGTCAATACAGAACTCCAAATTTGGTTTATGAATATGGCTGAAGTCACAGTAAGAATGTAACATCTGCATGTAGGAAACACTTATGATCCCCAAAGTTAGGAGCCTGTTCAGAGGAAGACAGTGATTCCAAAAACCAGCATCTGTGACGCCAGTGCCATGAGCAGGAAGAACATAAAAATGGAACTGATATTCCCTCCCCTCTCTTGTATTTCCTACAGTTAACAGTTTATTACAGAGAGAGAGGGAGAGTTGAACTATCAGAGCTGACAGCCCAGGGACACGGCCTGGGCCGGCTCCCAGCTCAGAGGCAGCGCTGTGGCTGTGGCTGTGCAGCGTTCCCGAGAGCATTCCCAAAACAGGGAGCCCTGCAGGGCATGCATCAGGAAGGGCCTGCTCCACAGAGCAGGGGGAAAGGGTCCTGTGGGATCCAGAGCAGCTCCCTGTGCTGTTCACCACATCCCATCCACACCTTCCTGACAGCTGTGTATCTCAATTGCCCTGGTGCTGCACGCTCCACCTTTTAGTGCCTCAGATAACCCTCTGCAGGAGAGAGCACGCTCGGGGCAGCCACAGTGTGAGTGGAAGTGATGAGCAGAGAAGAAGATAAATCCTTTCCTTAGTGCTGCCAACCCTGAGGCCCCGAAGAGCACCGCCTGCAGCCCTGTCTGCTGTGTGCCACGCTTCACTCCCAGTCACAGCCCCGCGGTGCAGACACTTGACAGATGGGGTCTGTCCCTTTCCTGACACGGACACACGTCTTGGGTCACCACTGACAGCTCTCATGGCACAGAGTCTGGCACAGGAACACCACAGCCTGTTGCTGAGATGCTGAAGAGGGAAAAAAGCCCAAACCAAAGCTCCACAATAACCCTAACCTTCTCAATCCCACACCAAACCCCCTCCTGGCCCTTTGCGGAATTTAACATCCCTGCGCAGTGGCAGCTGTAGTGTCTGAGGCTGTGACAGGCAATGCAGCCCTCTGTCTACAAATAGACAACAAAAATAACTCAATTTGGCACAGCAGAAGACACACTGACTAAACTCTACAGTCAATAGATCATGTGGTGATAACCAAAAGTGCAGAAAAGATTTGGCAGTTGCATTCCTTAAATCACCCGGAAAAAAAATATCATAAAATCATAAAAAAGCAGCGAACCAACCAAACAAATTCAAGGAGCTGTGTTTCCACAAACAGTCAGAGTGATCTTATTTTAGTACTGAAACAAGATCAGTCTACTTTTCTAGATATAGCATAGTGAAAAAGCTGGCCCTTTAGGGAAAAAAAAAAAAGTGTTTTAACAAGGGAAGAGGAAAGGATGGAAAAAGAGAAGAAGTCAGAAAAAGGAGGAAAAATGTGAAAAAATCTGAATGGAAAATGTATTTTCTAGAGGAGTATTTTTTTCCCTCACATAAAACTTGGTCTCTTGGATATGCTAATAAATGGATTTTGATCATAATTTATTTCATTACCAGCTACAAATCGTCTCTACACATTACAGTTTCTCACATCAATCCCTCCTTCGCAGACATTACTGCAGACAAATAGCTCAGGAGGTAATCCATTCACACAGGGAAACAAATTATGCCATAACAATATCCTCAGAGAAAAGCTGCCACAATGTAAATATCTACTGTGCAATACAAGCACTTAAAAATTAGGATCTCGATGAATCAGGACTTCGGCTATGATCTTGTTTCCTAAAAATACCAGTTTATTATCAAAAAATCTCACTCAATTTTTAACATCTACATACTTAGGTCATTTTATATCTGTTAGCACCATTATGCAGAATGGGATTTTAAGTATGTTTTTGGTTTTTATTTTGAATAGGACAGTGGAAGACTGGAGCTACCAAGAGTTTATTTCCAGAAATGTAACTGCTCAACCAGTCATTAAAGCAAATTTTCTTAACAGTAACATTTTACAGGATTAACAGTTGATTTAAGACATGATTTTCAGAATAAATCACCATTTAAGAAATAATTCAGTCTTTTTCCTTTGAATAAACTGTGCTTACTGCTCACAAGTTTATCCTTTATTCTACAACACTGTGCATGAGAGCTGGTTATTTTACAAACATAAGGTATGAGTTTTGATGTATAAACATCATGGTGATGAACAAAACAGAGTAACTCAAAATTCTTGGTTTTATGAGAGCTTCAACAAAAGAATTCAATACTTTGCTAACAGAGGGACACCAAATGTTTCTAGTGGAAAAAGGAGAGCAGGTTAAGGACAAGACCTTTCCTGTTACAGTAAATGTGTCAAAATAGAGGTCTGTTACCAAATAAAATACTTTTAAGCCTATACTTCCCCAGAACTCCATAATGACTAATTCCCACTGAACAGAGAAAAGGACAGAAGGACCATCAGTGCCCAGAAAAAAGCATCAGGATGACATCATTGCCTGTCTGCTAGCCAGGGAAGGAAGAGAGGGATTATCTGAATAGTGAACATCTGGATTGTGTATATAAAGGCAGTGAAGGATTTTAATACATATTAGTTCACTGAGTTCCACTGAATTTTCATCTTACAAAGAAACAGTAGTGCTACACGCTTTTATAATGAAAAAGCAACAGGAATTCCAGTGGTCTGGGTTAGTGTATTAAGAGACACACAAACAGATTTATCATTCACTGCTTCTCTACTACATTTAATTGAAAAAACTTGGCAGATACTTGAACTTGCAACTCTTTCTTTTTAAATTAAAACAATGCACCTTAGTAACACTGACTTTCTTCTTTCTGTGTTTCAGATACAAAGATTGCAAGCGACTTGATTCTGAACTTAAAGAACTGAAATTCAAAACATACTCAGTTCTCCATCCCAGTATTGTAAAGATAGCTTAAAAAAATCTTACATGTGAAGTGTTTCCATTTCCTTAAAATACAACTCCAGCCAAATTTGTATTTTCATAATTTTTTATCTCTAGAGTTGCTGTACAAAGAAAAATCAACCTTATTCTACCATGACTTTATTCAACTTTATTCTTTGCAAAGAAACATTCTTACCTTGAACTGTTAGAGTTGCTGATGCCTCAGCTTTTCCAACCATATTTTCTGCAACACAAGTGTATGATCCCATGTCTCCTGCCATAACTTTCCTGATTTTCAAGGTATGATCATCACGGATTTCGTATCTTTAAATATACATAGCAGTTAACAATGAATAAGAATAACATTACACCATTTCTGTAAAGGGTAAAAACATGGGGGATTTGCTTTCAAATATTCTTATTTCAGTTTTTCTCATAAGGGGAAAAAATATAGATAATTATAAATTGATAATGTAAAATAAATAAAGTTTTAAAACCAAAATATAACCAAGTATTTGAAAACCTTATTCTGATATTATTTGCACACAATTGCAAAGCCCTAATGCAGAACATCTTAATTGTTATAATTCTTTTAACAAGTAAATACAATAATATTATTCTCCATCTGAAGTAAAGATTTTTTTTAATATGGTTGAAAAGAAAATATCATTCCCAAGAAGATCAGAATTGCTTGAAAGTCAAGATAAATCACAATTCATTCTTTTCTTTTTCCTAAAGAACAATGTGGCCTTTTACCAATTTCTTTCCTTTCATCACCTTTCTCTCTTTTTTGTATAATGCAGTCAATGTGTTTCTATTTATGTTAAGTAGATTTTTCTCCTAAAATTATCATTTTTATTAATGCTATGGACTACATTATCAAGAAGCTGGACTTGTTGGACAAAGCCAGCTGTTAAAGGGATTCTACTTTCAGTCCACTCCCCTGAAAGTTTTTTAAACTGATAATTAGGATTTCAAAGTAAGTAAATAAGTATTTAATCTATCCCTATATTGATCCATCACAGGATGTGTTTATTTTTAATATGATGTTTTACTTCTTGGCCTGAATAACAGAAATGACAAAAAAATAGGTTCATTGGAAACCTAGTAACAAAAACATGTATAACCAAGGCAGCTTTCTACATTGCCAGACTACATTTTATATCCATTGCAATTCCAACATATACTTCTTGAGGTTGTAATCTCTTTTACTACTTGTTATACGTTCTCCAAAACTTTTAGTAATCACAAAAGACTCTTTAGGTGAAGAATTAATCTGTATCTGATATAACTGGTTGAACTTGGTTATTTTACGTTGTATTTGTCAAGTGTTGTCACAACAACAACTTGGAAAGGCCCTTCTTAACTTTCAACATAAACTGTAAATTCAACTAGAGCACAGTGCTAATTAGAAATGTTTTATTGGATCAAGCCAGGCCTTTTGTATTCAAGACAAAGAAATGCTAGCTGTCAGTCATGGAATGGCCCCACCATGCACCAAACTAGATGCCACAAAAAGGGTAACTCCAAGAGGTGGCACCTTGCTTTTGGCAGCTCCCCGTCATCCTTCCTCCACCTCACTGTAGGGACGGGGTCACCTCTCGCCTCACACTTGAACTCCGCACTGTCATCCACAGTCACTGCCAGATTGCTGGGTCTCTTCACAAAGGATGGTCTCTCTGAGGGGAAAGGAAAGGAAAGCAAGGATTAGTGCAGCAGCTCTCTGTGTCCAGATTGCACAGGATCTCCGTGAGGTTGCTCACAGGCCTCAGCAGCAGCAAGCATTCCATGCAATAATTTCCAGTGCTGCACTAGAAATTATTCTTTCACCAGCACACATGAAGTAAAACAAGCCAAAAATACCCCCTAGGATGTCCTCTCTGTAGTGCTATCCCTGACTTAAATTGCAGGACATGGATGACCCAAGTCCTGGCTCACCAGAGTCAGATGAATTGCTGCACACTTATGCTCAGACTTTCTGGAGCAAAAGGTCATCTCAGTATAGGCTGTGGTTTTTTTGGTGAACCCTGCAAATTTCAGGAAAGGTATTGATACACTATTTTCTACCTGTAACAGGATTCAAAGCTGTAGGTTACTGGGTTATTTATACCTTCAGAGTTCCACACCAGGCCGCACTGCAGTGAGGTTTGCACGGTCCCAAGGATAAAAGCGCTTTTAAACAATTTGTGGAATATTCCAGGAATGAGCTATCTAGAAGAGCAGCACCAGATGACAAGAGCATGTCCATAAAAGAACTGGGAAGGTTTAACAGGAGAGTCTTTGGCAGGTTCTTTTGCTTAAGGCAGATGAACTTTTCGTCTATAAACCTATGAAAGCTCTGAGGGAGTTGAGAAGGCAGTTGCATGTTTTGACTTGCATGTACTACAGATATAAATATCATCCCTCTGGACTGCAAGAGTCTGAAGCCATCAGCACCACCAGGAAGTGTGAATACCCAAAAATACACCACAAATTTCTCACAGGAGTATAACACGACCAGACAGAAGGATAAAGAAACAATCCCATGCTCTTCATGTCCCACATTTGTGTTTGAAAAAAGCAGTTCTAAATATTAGTCTGGCTTTGCAGACATAGAGATTCAATATTACAAAAACTTCATGGTTCAAAAAGGAAATGTGAACTGAACAAAACCTTATTAAAAAAGAGCTTCCTTTATTCTCAAAGAATAGTGTCCAGACCAGCTGGACACTTGTGTTGTAGAAAACTTAACTCTGCTGGCAGTGGTAGGAAATAATGTTAAATGAAATAGCAAGTTGATCTTTAAGCTGTCAGTTCTAGCCTGAGTTCATATACAAGAAGTGAGAAATAAAACAGAGATCTACAGACATAAATCTAACTCTGAATTAAAAAGATACAAATACAGACAACCCCCTACCCTGGCCCCTTTCTTGTAGGTGCTGAAAAAAATGAAATCTGAATGTAAGAAAAGAACATCCATATTAAACCTCGGAGCAGGAATAGTTTGGGGAAGAATATTTAACTTAACTATGCAAGAGAAAAAGGACTGATCTAGTAAGTCCAGGACTGCTGCCCAACTGCAAAACCCACAAGAGGCATATTGTTCTCCAGATCCATTTCCTAAGGGAAGAGTAATGGACTTCCATGAGTTTTTGTCTGCCCATTTATAACACTCTTATTCAAATGCAGAAATGGATAAGGGAAATCAGCACTGATTTAAGAATCTATCTCTGTCACATGATTATTTGGTACATACAAGGAAAGCTTAGCAAGGATCACTTTGAAACTTTCTAATATTACAGTTTCTGGCATGCAGTCCTCCCTCTGATCTAAGGCAGAGACCTAGAAGCAAAAGTTCAAATTCTAAATAACCAAACCTCATAAATACAAGATTAATGTAGAAAAATTTTAATATATGAAGTCAGCATATTTCTTGTACTTTTTCACGCATATCCAAGTCTGAGTTGAAAGAACAAAGTGTATTAAAGATTTCTAGACACAGGCTGGTAAGACATTCAAAGCTTTACTGCCCCATTTGAAAACAAAACCTCGCTAGTTTCCCCAGGCTGAAAATCTGAAATATGTCTGAAAGGAACAAGAGGTAGGAAAAAGCCCCTCTTACAGGTGTTTAGCAAGAGTAGTATTTCTTTCAGCCTCAGTTAACAAACAGTCCAGCCCTGGCTGGCAGGAGAGTAGTGATGGGCTATTAAATAGTACAGATAAATAGGAGCCTGGTGCCAGGACTTTACTCATGTAATTACAACTTACTTTCAAATTTAGATTTTGCTTGGAAGTTCTGAAAGTCTATTTGACAATAAACTTCCTCCCCTAGTGCTTCGAAAGTGTTTATACAAAACCAATATAAAACAGTACAGGGGATCACAAAGTCTTCCTCAGCTTCTAAAGGATTACACACCACTTTCTTCCCGGATATTCAGTTTGAACAATTTTAAGATGGCATAAAACCCTGTTTTATTAGGGAAACCCCTGCTTCACATGAAACTCTGAACAGGTCTTCAAGCTGCCTGAGTCCTAGCTCAACAATGTAGGGAAGACAGATGAAAATGTCAAAGACAGACAAGACAGGTCTTAAAAATGAATTTAACAAAAATAAAAACACCAACAAACTACTAGCACTGCAGCAGCATTGTGATGGAAACCAGTATGCCGTGAACTAGGGCTTGGATGGTCTCGTCCTGTAAAGATAAAACACTTTTTTTTTTTTTTGCAGATACAATCAAGCTATCTCAAGCCTCCTCTTTTTTAAAGTAAAATGGGACATATTTTGTAGGAAAACCATCTAAGTTCTCCTATGCTGAAGGAATACTGAGACTGCACTTGGACTTACAGCGTCCCTTCTGATGGTGCAACAAAACATGTAATTTTGAGCTAAGCTCAGCTATCTTAAATGAAAACATATTTTTGGATGCTCAGAGGGACTATCAACAGGATCACTTGAACAAGCAGATCTGTTGTAGATTTACAGCACTCAGCATATAAATGAAAGGATAATTATTCCAAATAGAAATTTAGAGTAATGCTCTAAACTTTCCACCTTACTCTCCAGTAAGGTGGAAAAATTAAGTTTCTGCTTCTTAAACTAGTTAATTTTTGTTTTGCTGTTACTTCACAATACTGATCCAGTCATGGACACTGGAATTATTTTCAGTTTGAGAATTGAATACAAAACCATCTTATAATAGGAGAAATTGTCCCAGGTGGGCTGCAGAGCCATTACCTTCCTTCTATTTACTAGATCACAACCATGAGAAAAACATTTTCAGCACTGAAAAGGAAATGGATGAGAATAATCTTTAGAGAAAGGCTTACTATGAAAAACAAAAGATGGACAATTTCATCAACAGATCCAAAAAGAGTTCTTACCTAAAACAGTGAGCTCTGCAACTTCACTTTCACGTTCTCCAACCATATTTGTTCCAACACAAACATATTTGCCAGCATCATTCTTTCTTGTGTATGTGATCATAAGCTTTCCTCCTCTGATCTAGGACAAATCAAGGATAACAAAAATACTTTAATTGTCGATTTAATAATAATAATAATAATAGCTTTTAAAATATTTTGTTACAGATAATAGAACAAGCCATCTGTGGTTTACCATATCACATAAAAAAAAGTGGAAGAAAATACTATTAGACTAATTTCCTTCCCTTATGCAAAAACCTTGTGTTTTAGTTTTACAACAGTATTTTAAAATCTCTGAGATTTGGATTCTTGTTAGTTTTTTCTTCATTCTGTGTAATGTAATGCTGGCTGCTCACCAGCCTGTTTAATGCTTGTTAGCCAAAAGGACTACAATACCTTCCCATGTACTGATATAATCAGGTGGAGAGTAAAAATTAGCACAAGACATAAATCTCATTTTCACATCAAGTGCTGCAATTACTTTTTCTTGACAAGAAATATGTGCATGCGATCCTGATGCTGGTTGTGCTCATCATTATTCATGAATTTTGTGTTTGTTTTGATTTTCATTTCTTAAGGAAGTGAAGGAAATACTTTATTCTTCAGTTCTTCACCTTTAAATAAGTAAGTTTAAAGGCTGATAAGCAGAGGAACGGAAGCAATTATACTCTTACTGGGAAATGAAAAACATTCTGCTCTTAATTTTGAATTCAGCTTTTGAGAGATAATGGAATTCCAATAAACCCCAAATTCGAAAACACACCTTTTTGATTCCAGATCTCATTATGTTACATAAAAATGTACATCAAATACATATGAAAATATCTAATCTTCCTTTAAAAGGATTTACTCTCCTTTTTTATTGACCAAATTGTTGACCGAGTTTCGAAGTTCACCGAAATGCAGCAAAATTTGTGTAGGCAGCTGCATATGTACCATGTTTACTTTGATAGACAAAGCAAGTACCTTAATTACAGAAAATACATTTTGAAGTGAACATATGCTTATGAGCCAATCACTTCTGAAAGCCATGCAGTTCCAGGCATGGGTGGAAGTAGACAATAAATAAAAGCCACATATGAAGCTACATGAAAGGCTCTAATGTGGTCAGTGACAAGGAGGAGAGTGTTCTCAATATGAGGTATTTAGCTCGAGTTGCCTGCAGCTAGAAATCTATCCCTGGAAATTTGACATCTCGAGCAGCATTGGGCTGTGATTGTCATTGCAGGATGTACAGGCACAAAGATGACAGTCAGTTATTGAGATAAATGGACACGCACGTGGGGTGTAGATAGTGCTGCATACAAATTTCATTCTGTTGCCTTTGGCACTCATTGCTTGAGAGCACAAGAGATACATCCTTTATCATTCAGAAAGCTGGTAATGCTGAAATTTCAGTGGAGATTTGAGGCATGAGGAATAAAAAAATAAAGGTGACCTGCAAACACACATTTTTCAAGAATCTATATGCATTTTTAGATTGCTGACAGCCTGAACTGGTAAGCAGGGGAAGAGAATGTAAAATATAACTAGAAGTCTATTGATATTTATTCTTGTTTTACATCTCCCTAAATCACAGAAAGCAAATGATTTTAAAAAACCCCAATTTTTGAGGGACTTTCACTTGCAATTTGGGGTACTTGTATATCCAGATACATATGCAGAAATATATACCTTTTATGTATGTAAATTCTGACCACACTAGATAGAACAGAGAAACGTATTTATACATCACAAGAATTTGCCAACTCACCTGACGATTTCAAACCCATGTACACTGAAATCAGCGATATTTGTGTATGTCTTCAGAGTCTAAATCCTAGCGACATTCAGCAGCATTTGTGCTCCTCTTCATTTTATCACTCAAGTAAATCCTATTCAAATCTACCACAATATGACACAACTGCATATCTTGCACAAACTGTAACCTTAAGCAAGAATGATCCTAGGAATTTTTTGTAGGAATGGCTACAAGACTCTCTTCAAAGCATAGATGGAGAGAAGCATTAAAGCAGAAACATATGAAAAACTAAAAAGTCACTGAAAGCTGTTTTCCTTGCAAGTTATTTGAGATTTAGATAAAGAAGGACACACAGAGGAAACATTCCCTCATGGATGCTGAAGCAGACTTCCTAAGATGTGACATGTATGCTGAATGAGACTGTGCTTACATGGAGTTCTGGATGCATGTGCAAAGGGGTTTCTTTTGTTTGGTTGATTGGTTTCCTTAAAACATGAGAAGGGTTCAGAACTTTAGCTACAATGACAGTTATTCCACATGGAATTGTGATAAATTACACAGCTACAATAAAACGTGCCATGACTGAATGTGGAATTACACCTCTGCAACTGGAGCAGTCACAGATGGCTAGAAGGAAGTGAACTTCCCCTGATGGGCAACTACCTAAATTCTTCATTGCATTTTAAACAATTAAGTATCCACCATCTCAGTAAGACTGGCCAATCCCTTCATTTCAATATGACATTGCAAATGAAAACTGCAGCAATGAAAAGTTTATGTTCTCTATGTGCAGTATTTCTTCCTAATAGGCATTCCCAGAAATACCTATGGACCACAGACAATGGCTTTAAGTAAAAAAGTACACAATGGAAGACATGCATGTTAAGTTTGGTAAGAACACAAAGAATCACTGCTGAATTTGTCTTACTAAGTTCATATCCACTATTTAGAGCGGTAAACAGTCAAATCACCTTTGGAGACAGTACATGAAATCCTGCAAATTACAACTATTCATAGTCTGAGTATACTTAACAGTTAATGAAGGCATTTTAATTTGAGTGCTCTGGCTCTTTTCATATTTTTGCCCTTGCCCCAAAATATACCAGCTGAACTTCACAGCAGCAAATGATATAATGGTTTGCACAAGTGACAGGCAGTGAGTATACCATAACATCTCAAACCTCCTGAAGAGTTGTGACCATGCTGAATATCAAGAGAAGTGCTTTATTCCTAGTAAACAAGATTCAGAAAACAGTTTTATTCCACTACTCTAGCAGATGTGGTTGGGTCATGGGAAAAGAATGGCTTTGTTAACTGTCAAAGCTTCAAGTCTAATTCTGAAAGTAAGTGTCATGTTTCATTTATACCAAAATGAAGTCAAGGCACTTTTTGACTTTTCATGCCTCTTCAGGATTTTGTTTTGTGCCTACACGCAATCTATCAGGGATTTGCAAGAAGGATAATACAAGAATAGCACTGAATTCTAGTAAGAGAAAAAGACTGATCAGCATTTCACAGATGAGCTTCAGCTACATGTAAGATGTACAGATTATTGTATGTATGTTAAGAAAATACATGATGGTATGGTGACTTACAAAGACTTTTTGAAAGCTATTTTCTATGACCTGCCTGCCTGACCATATTTTGTTCCTCATCAGTAAACTGCTCATTCAAGCAAGTCCACTTCATTTATTTCTTTAAACAATAGTTGGAGATGTTCACAGAGAAAACTCTAGGCACCCACAGAGTTAACTAGGTCCAGAACTGTAAATTATGACCACCCAGCAGCAAAAAATCATACACAAATAATGAATCAACTCAGTCAGCCAATAAATCAAATCCATAAAAACTTACCCATGGGTTCTACAACATACCACCAAGAATTCAGTATAGCTGTACACACGTATATTCTTATTCTGAGACCATATTTTATATACCTATGTGCGTTGTGTATATGTGTGTAAATTTCTGTACGTATAAATCCATACCCATCTGTCTGTGTTATGAAATATTTTTATATATGTGGGTGATTCATTTACTTTTCACAGAAATGTGGTATGAAATATGAGACAGAATGAAGCCATAAGAGAAATGTTTGGGGAGTCCAAATATAAATGTGAGTGACATTTTTTTTTACCTTTATTTCAGTTCCTAGTTTATTTCTATTTAATAAATGAAATCTGCTCTGTTGCAAAATAATTTTAAAGCAAACAAATTCATAGGAAAATCAAATTTAGACTGCAGAATGAAATACTGACTTCTGTTGATATAGCCAGGGTTTCTGCATATGTGATATCACAAATTTCATACATTTAAGTCTTCTGCAGTACAGCATACAAAACAATCCATTTTCTTTCCTTTTCTAAATTGAAAGTGGTGGGTATGTATTATTAACCTGTCAGACACTGCCTTTGCTTTAAAATTATGTTATTCATCTAATTATGAATAACAATGGAACAGACAAAGTACAAGGTGAGTCCAGGCAATTGTAATTAATAGTGTCATAATAAATAATAGTGGTATATCCAAGTAAAATGGAGCTTTTATTTCTTAGTTAAGGAACACAGAGTTTGTTCCCTCTGTTGTTTCCCTCTGTCTGAGGGCTGCACATCCCAAAATATCCATGTCAAAACTCACCACTGCAGTAGAGGCTGTAAGGCATGGAATATCAGCAATAGAAGGCAGCTTTGCCGTCTGAACAAAGTTGAACAAAAAAGAGTACAAATGACTATCTATCTTAATTTTTATCTAAAAATTTGTATCTTGTTCCAAGCTTTGTGAATCCCAGGTATTCTTCCCTACCTATTATAGCATGCTTAAATATCAGACACTAGACATCAAAATGTGTTAGGAGCAGGTCTTCAACAATGACTAAGGTTTGTTCTTGCTTAACTTCAAAGTTTAGACAGACGAGTCTGTCCTGCTTTCCGTTCCATTCTCTGGGACCCCAGGAAGGTACATGCTGCCTCCTCCAGATCAAAGACACAAAAAAATTCTATTTGAAAGTAGTCTGAAACATTCTTTCAAGTGATCTTCCGGTAAATCTGTCATGACAAAGTGCAAGTCAATTGTTCCCCCCGACCATACGGACCAACAAAACAGCTTTGCAATACAGACAGGCCTGAAGGCAGCCTAAAGGAAGGTGCAAAACACATAGGAAGGTGGCTTTACGTAAAAAGAAGGCATTTAGGGTAGATAAAATGACAATAGATTCAAGCTGCTGCCTCTGGCACCCCTGCCAATCTGATACATCAGAGGCAGAATCAGATTCAAGTCCTTCACAAGACTTCTTTTCCCATTTTTCGGGCCTCATTATTAATGGCTGTAACTACAAGAAGGTGGAGATCTACAAAGGCGAAAGGGTTATCTGTGTCCTGAATTGCTTGGTGAATTCAGAGACAGCTGAGGGTTATTCAGCCCTTGGCATTATCACAAGACCCCAAATATCAGAATTACTTTATGTGTTTAATGCTTCACCCAACGAGACTGTAGAAACAGCCAAGATATATGGAGAATTTCATAAATCAAATTCAGAAAAGAAAAATCCATGCCTCAGCATATGTGATTTCCAGAAGTTTAAAACTGTAACAATTCCAAATTCATTTTCTATAAACATTTGGCTTTTGTTAATCACAAAGGAAGATTTAATTCACAATAATCCTTATTGGCTCACATTAGTCAGAGCTAATTTCTGAACAGAGAGCTATGTTTATATTGCAATATTTGAACCAGTAAAATACTTCTTTGAAATGCTTTCACAGCTACAGCACAAAATATTTTCTATGCAATGCTTCCTTCTTATTACAAACCAATACTAAAATCTTACAACAAAAGCATGTTACAACGATCTTCCTGGTCTTAAATCTGTTCTACAAAGATCACAAAAAAAATGTAAAAAAGGAGAAGAAAATGTTTCATGAACTGTTTTTCACATTGTTTTTTATTAAGTACAGAAAACACCCTAAACTCAACTAATGGACAACACTTAGGCACATCCTAAGGGTCACTAAAATTATATTTGGAACCATCAATCTTTCTGCCATATCCAAAGAAGGCCCTGCATGGGAATGAAGCGTTTACAATGACAACTGTGAAATTTCTGTAAAACTGTAAATTTAACCCCATGCATAAATCTCCCCTGGATGCACTGGTGCACATGTAGCTTTCACTACAATCAGTGATTGAAATCAGAAGTAAAAGTGAACTTGAACTGAACTCCATGTCTGGTATGTCTTCATTTGTCTTCCCTTAAGCAAGTCAGATGATTTGAAGTATCAGTTACACATGCATTTTCTTCTAAGCGTCACCACTACTGTGTTATTTACACACCTCCAAGGATAAAATCTCAGGCCAGCCAGGGTTAGTTTTCCACTCAAAATCTCTCAGTTTTTCATTACGTTACCAAAAGAATCACAAATGTAATAAGGAAAAAATAATACTAACAAACCACAAATTTTAAAACATATTAAAAAATCCTACCTGGTAACCATAAAAGAAACTACATAACCCAAATTCTCCAGAGGAATTTAGCAGCCTGTTTTCCACTGCAAAAGAAAGACTAAGGTCACTCTGAGGGGCTGTCTCAGAGTCACCAAGGATGAAGCCAAAGGCCCACCTACATCACCAGACCTGACTCTGCATGTGGCAGATCACACCAAAACCCTGCAGAGAGCACCAGGGGTGGAGGGAGGAGAGGACAACCACCACCACTTTCCAAAGGGGGTCAGACTCTGCTGCTGATTCCAAGGAGATTTCAGTTCCCGACTCTCACTGCGGGTATTGACAATATTGTCTCACTTTTCTAAGTCTGGAGCTAATGTAGGCAGGATGACAACATAGATTTAAGATGATTGTATATGGTGGAGCGTATTTCAACGATAGAAAATTTCCTACTTACCCCTAAGAAAAGAACAGCTGTGCAGGGCACAGGTCTTCAACAGCAGAGCCCTAATGTTCAATTTCAAGCTTTAGGTAAAACTTCACCAAGATTTGTAATCTGATGAAAGACATTTCTCAGAGTGCAGATTTCTCACAGCCATCGTGCTAAAATATGGGGTTTTTCAAGGTTTTTATGTAGCGTCTTCTAAAGGGAACTCTTCTGACAGGACTCGAGTTATCTAGAGATTTGAAGTGGGAGTTTGTAGGTTTTCTTCTACCATGAGTTTCCACAAGAAAACGAAAGGCCTTCAACATGCAAACCCAAGAATCTCCTAGACTTCCAAGTACAATTATGAAGCAACAACAAAATCCTCACAGTTTGAGAGGAGGGAATAGAAACGAATTATTCACATTTTTGTCTTGGCTGGTCTGTGCAGAAGGTCATTATTTTCAGCTGTGGCTTCAGTCCCTCCATGACATTCTGAGATGCAGCAGTTTTGGCTCAGACTCCCACACGTCTCGAAGAGAAGGCACATCCCCTCTGAGCCTGGCTGCCCACTGCTGGCTCCTCACTCAAGGGATGCAAATCTCAGGCTCCCGGATCCTTCCCGTGACCGCTGCACTTCCTGCACTAAATTGCCTGTGAAAGCTTTCCTCCCTGGAGCTGGCACAGCAGCTTCCCAAGGGAAGAAGGATTTTCTTAGTTCCTCTGGGGGTAAACCTGAGCTCTTTATGGCAGAGAACATGAACTGAGAACCAAACTAAGCAAATAAAATTAGTCACAGGTGACTAAAACGCAGTGGATTCTTTCATACATTTTCAAATTTCTATTTTGACAGTTTTATATTTTGAGACAGATTCGACTTCTCATTCAAAACATTTTCTGTAAAAACTTTATAATCAAGTTAACTCCCAAAGAAGTTTTGGCCCTGCCAACTAAACACTACAAACAAACGACCAGTTTGCAAAACTAACCTTGAAAAAAATATAAAATGTTTTCTAACATAACTAAAAACTTACTGATTCTCTGTCTATTGACCAAGGTGACATGCCATGGAAATGAGACCACATTTCAAAAGAAGCATATAAACCCATGTGAAGTTCCTATTGTATTTATCTCTGAGTGAACCTAACGTTAGTACAACTCTTTTATAGTAAATGCTGGACACAGAAAGTTGTGAAAACATGAAACCTTTCCCATCATTTGTGAAGCACTGTCAAAAAGAGGAGCATATGCACTGCAATGCTGATTTTTCATGAACAGTTAAACACAAAAGTCATATATTAATCTGCCACATTTCACTCTTCCATCACCGTTCACTACAGCTCTCGTGACTGCAGCACATGCAAATCATAAATCACAGATTTCCTTGTATTTTTTGTGGTCTGCACACAAGCCTTGTGTTACGGGACTGAGGCAAAAACCTGCCGTCATAGGCAACCACAAGCAAATCTTGAGTGTAACTTTCATTATTACTGAAGGATTGCTGAAAAACCACTGAGCTAGACATTACAGCTGCAGAAAGGTCTCTGTTTGGAAGATGCTAAAATTTAAACTTACAAAGAATAAGGAGAATGTATCCACAGAGAGGCAAAGAGCAAATCCCCCCATTTCCCCAGCTCACAGAGCAGCCCAGAATCATTATTTTTGCGCTCGACTTTAGATCCTCCAGAGAGACTCCGCAGGCAGGGAATGACCTGCAGGTCTAGGTTTGTTCACAAACGTTCTCTGTTGCCACAGACTTTACAGCACAGGCTGATCTTCAGCAGCAACACACAGCGAAGCCAGGAGCTACTCGGCGTTTCTTTGACTGGCGAAATAAGCCGGCCCAGGTCGCAGTCAGGCAGAACAAAGCATACACTGTTCCCATTCCCTACATGCACGGGGGGCAGCGCTCCCTGACGCTCACACGTTTCCCAGTGCCATCCTTTAACTACGACAGCCCCAGAGCGCTGCTGCCAGGCTGGACTCTGAGGAACACGCTGCCCTCTGCTCGGGCTCTTCCCGCTCAGCCTTTGGAGCGGCAAACCCTCAGTGCCCAGAGTACAAATGGAAGTGGTTGCCCTGTGAAAAGGCAGGGAGAAGGAAGAGAGTGAAGCCCGAGAAGCGGCGCCCCTCGCCTCGCCTCGCCGGCTCGTGGTTGGGGGCTGCCCGAGCTATTCAGGCGGGCTCTGGAGCCCTGCTGGGATAATTGCTTCCTTTGCAGCAGCTCCTTGCTATTCTTCGAGGATGCCACAGTGGGTTTAAACTTCTGGCACAACTCCTGTTGTTGTTAAAAGGTCATTGTAAACTGCACCAATGGAAAAGGCTGAGAGAGAAATGTGGCTGCAAGGGAGGGAGAAACTGTTCTGAACACTGAAAATATCAGCTGCTCAACTTTTCACATTTTGTATTTACAAAGCGAACTAGCTGGCCAGGTTCTGTATGGAAACCAGTCTCCTGTTTGCTGATGTTTGCTGTTACTGGAACAGGCTTGTAAAAATGGCAGAGAAATTGAAATTACTCTGCAATTTATTTTCCTGTTTTATCTTGTGTCTGTGCACACGCCTTTTTTAGAATTACTACAATCCTGTCATAAATGAGAAGATTTGACATCTTCCATATGAGCAGTGTAAAAAGAACATAATGAATAAAAAGTAATCTTTACAGAAAACCTTAAGTGTTACTTGATCAGATTTCAGTTCAGTTGGTACAAATTACCTTTTTATGACAGTGACAAGAAGTTAAAAGCTGCATATGCACTTCCACAGTATACTTTCTTCCCCAAAAACACAGAAAGAGTCCCCACACTATGCTTCCAAAACATACAAATACAAACACTGAGTCTGAAGTAAACACTTAACTTTTAAAGACACTACTGTTTCTTTGGGAGCTACTTAGCATGACAAACATAAAAAAAAGAAAAAAAAAAGTTATATTTTTGTATTTAAAAGGCTCGTCTATGTCACATTCTGGCTGATATTTTTCAAAAGCAGATGGCAAAATTTAGGAGTCCATGGTTGCTGGAAAAGGCATGTGGTAGTCAGCATTTCTGCCTGTCAGATGGACATATTGACATGTCCAGGTAGCAGAATTTGCAATTCCACTTTCTAGACTTGGTCCTGAACCATGATCACCAAAAGGTGCTGCCTGTAGCCTTTGGCATGCAATGCACCCAGTGCCACCATGGCCCATGGGGGACAGTTTACAAATGGGACCACAGAAGGTCTGAACTCACCACTGCTGAGACACTCTCTGACCCCCACCAGTGCCCCAAATATGTAAAAATACTTATAGGGAAAATATTTTAGAGTGGCATTTCTTTGTGTTGTAAGGAAAATGATGCACAAACATACACTAAAGAGCACCAGGAAAGCTGACCCATGTGAAAAGGCAAGGAAGACAGTACTTAAAGTACAGTCTTGATAACATCCATGCAAACAAGAGACCTTATCAATAAGCTTCCCTAGTCTTTGTGTCTCCTTTTCTAACGCTAACATTAACAGGATCAACCCTTACTGCAATACATAAACAAATTACAGTTTGTCACACCAGTACCCTGATGTCTCCACCAAGGTATAAACTTACAGAACAGTTTCTGGACAATAAAGATCACCCTCGTTTATCTTAAGAGGACACAGATCCACTGTTTGCACTTAATTATCCAGAAACGCTAAATAATTGATATTTTCTACTCCTGTAAAGTAATTTTTAATGGAAGACTCATAATATGGTTTTCAAACGCTGAATAAACATTCAGAATTAAGGAGGAAATATCTAAGAATTTTCAAGTATGATAAATATAAAAAGAAATATTCAGGGAGTCTAAGAAATCAACAAGTGTGCATTGTATTTTGCATTGTACTATTTGTGACTATCCTCCATGTGTTTCAACCAGAGTTTTTCTAAGACAGCCATATTGTTGACTTTGGAAGACAAAAGAAAGCAAAATTGTACTCTGAGTGGAAAGCAATCATGACCAGAAAAGCAATCATTTCAGAGAATGTTTGATAAAGAGTGAAAAAACATGTTCTGATGATTGTCTTCTCCTTTTCAACAGCTCCATGTGTGATCGTACATTTGACCAAAGTACCATAAAATCTTAAATAGTTTTTTCATTTGATGAGACTCACTTTCAGTGGATTGCAATAAAATATTGCATGTTTTTCCAGACCTAAGGTTTGGCAAGAAATATTTGGTAGAATATAACATGACTATTTTTACTGTATTTCAGAAGAATGCTTAAATATTCTTAAGTTTCTGAAAACAGGAATTATGGACAATCCTACTAGATTCAAAATTTTTTTAAGATCTGGCAGGCCTAAAACATAAATGCTTTATTACAGGTATTATTACTGGCACTTGCAAACAGGCATGCCAAGAACAATCTGATATGCAGGCCATTCTATGCATGGGATATTAAAATATTAGCTGCATTTAGAGTTGCCTTTAATAATGTGTTAGATTTGGATCTTGGCTCATTTTGCAAACTAATTTCATTGCCGAATTGCCTAGAAAGTTACCACAAAGGTATTACTTTATGATCCTTTAGTTTATGATTAGTTTATGAACTTTTCAAAAAATGCTTAAGAGAAATTCACCTTGAGGCAGAGGACTGGGCCTGACATACTTGTGGCCCAACCAGCAACTCTGTCCCTGAGACATGAGAGAAGGCAAAAACCAAAACAGGAAGAGGGATTAAATGAGATGCACTCCTCTGTGAGGAGCAAAAGAACAGAACCTCATTAAATGTGGACTTGGAAGAAAGAAGGTACAAGATTCCATTGGAAAGGAATTTTATGCATTAAATTAGTCAGGTAGGCACACAGATATCAAAGTGGCTTCAAGTGTTTCTTTTTCTGTACAATCATGTGATTAAATTAACAATATTTTGCCTTTTCAGAACCCTCTTTCATGGAACTGTCAACTACTCTTCAAACACGCCCAAAGGGAAAAACCATTGGATCACACCTAACAATTGCTATTACTATTACAAGTTTTCAAATAAGTCTAAGAGAAGGAAAATTACATACATCTAACTGAGTAATTTAAGGCTTGCTACCTAAAAGACTGTGTTCAAAGTGTTAATGGAGAGCACAAAAAAGGATACAACCCTGTCCTGGTATCATCTCAACTCTCAGCTGAATGTAAAGTGGATAGAGAGAACTTTGTATATCATTTGAATGCTGCATATTGGTACCTAAGTGTAATGTTTATAGACTTATTTCAAAGACTACATTTTGTAGCAGGAAAGAAGCAAAGAACATAAAGGTAAAAACTAGTGCCCTATGGGCTGCTTGGGGTTAAAAGTAACCTCCTCCACAAGGAGAAATAAAAAAATCCCTTCACATTCTTCATAGCACCTGAATAAATACACCATCTTTACCTCATAAAACTTGTCAACACTAGTAGTATCAATTCTCCAATGAGAACTTGTGGAAGTCCTTTGAAACAATGCTCAGAGAGAGAATTAATCGATTTTGGTGTCTCTTGGTTTCATTATTTCATGAACACAAAACTGATGGCCATTAACAGCATCCAGAAGTATGTCTGGCCAATCAAATGGCCTATGTGCTTTATCAGAGGACAAGCTTGGGGAAAAAAAAAAATGAACTCTGCTAAGAGCACATTTAGAGTCACAGAACTGTTAAAGTTGGAAAAGATCTTCAAGATCAGTGAGTCCAACTGTTAACGTGCAATATATTAAAACAATATTGTAATACAACTTGGAAAATCTGCGTCAACAGGCTTCTCTTACAAAAGAGTTCTCTTGGCTAGTTATCAGTGCCACAGACAAGTATTTGTAGGTACCATTTTCTGGATTAACAAAACAAATACCATTTTAATTATAATCAGCTTACCATCTAACATGATACCTTGGTAAGAAAATTCCAAATAAATGAAGGGCCCTTAACCTGCCAGTAACTAGAACTTATGCCACAGAACCAATACTTAATGCTGTCATTTTGTCTGTCACCACACAGTTTTTTGCCCTGTGCAGTAGGTATAAATGTGCCCATTTTCAAATTTAAATAGAAAATGCTTCTTCATCTTTTTATTTTTGTTTGTAGTCATATGGTTGTTGTTTAAATAATTAAGGAAAAGCAGAGATAATGCTGGAAGTCTTAAAATTTCATCTCTATTTTAACATAAAATTAGGAATAAACATAATTCACTCTCAAAAATCAACCAGACACATTCCTGTGAAAAAGCAATGAGGGACAGAGACTTCTGTTTCAGTTGTGTGAAACAGTGTAGGTTGATAAAGGCTCCAAAAGCACAGGTATCCCTAACATCACAAGCTGTAATGATGTGTTAACCTTGGTGACAGTCAGAAGAAAAGAGTCAAAGGTTCAGCTGGCATCCCTGGGGGGGATCCTTCAAGGAGAATTTGAGACTCATTTTCAGGGCAGCACAGTAAAACTGACACTGCAGTCTGAGAAATGTGCATGTTACAGAGATGAAGAACTGCCTTTTTCTTGAACTTGCTATCCATAGCAGTAGAAAAAATAGTCTTTGTTGAGATGGTTAAAGTAGAGAGAACACAGTTTGCTACCACATGAGAAAGTAAAAGATAACATTTTTAAAGAACACATCTCTTTTTTTGAATTGAAAAGAATTATCAGAGCAGGCTTGCAGTTTCATTTACTCTGGTTGCTCCAGCTACTCTTAATTTTGCCTATTTGAGAAGTTATTTCCACTTGTCTCCTACTTAAAAGGTTCAGATTGCTAAAGTTAAGGTTTCTTCTCCTGCTGAAAAAGCCATTACAACTACCCACCTTTATTAACTTTAAGAATAAGACATACAGCATATGACCTCTTACAACACCAAAGCCTTGCATTACTGATGACAAAAGCAGGGTTGTCACTGCCAGTTGTTTAATTTCTAACATTTAAGAATGACAATGCAAAAGATATAGGCAAGACATGGGAATTTTCTTTGCAGAAAGTCTCATTAGAACAAAAATTGAGAATCAATATGCAACATGTCCACAAAACTCCAGCAGGAATACCTTAAGTACTTTAATGACAAACAAGCCAATAAAAACAAGTGAAGCAGTAACAACATCAGCAACAAAAAAAGTGAAGAATGTCAATTCATTTAGCACTTTAAAAAGAGGCTTGTCTCTTGCTATAACTTATACTATGTAGTTTCCTGGAAAAGTATTAGTCTCAGGAAAGGCAATGGTAAAACTCACACTGATTTCAGTAATGCCAGAATTCCACCCTGAGAGTTCAGGATGTGCGCAAGGCCTGTTTAAGTGAAACATGCTAACCATGCAGATTTCCCGGGAGTTATAATCATGTTAAGTACCTGCTCTGTAGGCATTTCTAAATTATTACAAACCCCTGAGCTCCTTGAATACAAGGGACAATAATCACAAAACCACTCTAACGCTTCAGCTTCTAGTTAAACGATAGAATGCTTTCTTTATAATCACAGAAAATCTTCAAGTAGAGATTTTGTAGCTGGGCTAGATCCTGCAAGTATTATACAATCACAAGCACCTGGAGTGGAGCATGGCCTGAATATGAAAGTGAGGATGTGATTCTACTTTTTTCTCTACAAAAAAATGAGCCTGTTTATGATTTAGGATGCAGTAACACTTTGCAGGGTGGCACAACAGCTTTGTTGCAAGTGTCAGGCTGCTTTACGTGTATGAATAAATTCCACAACTCATGAAATGCTGAGTAAGAAGAACTGAACAACTTCAAGGCTTGCCCAAAATCACACAGGAAGATTGCAGCAGCCCAGCAATCTGCTCTGCTTAGCTTGCAGACTCTCCACCTCAAGGCAATCTTTTGTTTACTGCACAATAATCTTCTCTGTAGGAGAATGCTTTGCAGCACAACTCTAGAAATCATATCGCAATGACTGTATAGTCTCATGGCAAAACCAGATCTGCTGTGACTCTATCCAGTGTGCACGTCTGCCAGAGAGCACAAACACTCATTTCTGGAACACCTATAATGCACCATGAAATTGCTTCAGTCAGGTACCTGCAGCTTCTGTGCTAGCACCTTACTCTGAACGAGCAATTCGGGTTTTTTTCCCTTCTTGATTTTCATTAGGCCTTACTCCAAAATAATGCTCAAACTGAACACCACAGTTCAAAGAAGTCCTCAGAGACCAATGATTTCATATGAATGGGGAGAGGAAGATGTGCAGAGTTTGAAATGTGAGGCGTGCTGGAGAGAACTCCGAGCCATCACGTCAACATCTTTCACTTTCAAAAGCTTGACATTCTGAATGGCTTAGACATTTGGAAAACAATGATGCAAAACCCCCACAAACTTACATTTAAGAGATCTTGATTCATCATCCTTTTGTTCAAGGAACCAAATTTTGTATTTTGTGAGGGAGGGCAAATTACTTAAGCATAGGTATCTCTATGGTTAGTTTCGAAATTCAGTATATTCCATGTGGCAGTAGAAATATTTTGAGATATACACCAGGAAAGCTTTTCACTTTCTCATGTTTTACTTTTTTTAACAGCATTGTTTTCCCTGCCAAATTTGCGGGGTTTTTTTACTCTCAATCTTACTCACTTTTGCCCCTCTTCTCTCTGCATCATTTATTCTCCCCTGTGCAGCCAGAACCAGGAGGCAGAGCAGAGGCAAGTAGACAACTGACAACAGCAGCAGACAGAGGCAAAAGCAAAGCTGCTGAGTTAGAAAAAACCAAGATGAGTATAAATAGATCCAAGTATAACTAACCACCCACACTTCCAGTTAAACAAAGGAACACTCTTCATGTGACCATGTGCCAAATAGATTCTTGTTAGATAATGATTTTTCAGAAGGAAAAGAAAAATCAATTAATTGCTCAGTGCAGCATGAATATTAGCAAGAATTATCCTACATCTAGATAAAAAAGCAGGGTTTTTTTGTTTTCATTATTTCTTTTCCTTTTTAAGGAGGACAACCTCAAGCAGGCAGACTTGGCCCTGCATAACATTACACAGGAGTCTGGAATAACACCCTGCAATGTGTGTGTGAATCCCACACTACTGCACTACTGGTGAATATCTGAACTTGGCAGTAAGTAATTGTGAGTATATTATTACCTGGAGAGAGAGAAGTACTCTGTTGGGTTGACGAAATTCAAGAACTGAAAAATTATTATTTTTGAAGTGCTGTGATTTGGACTAGACTTTTCATATAACCAGAAGCATCACAGGAAACTCAGTAAGGCAAAACTATCCAAACAAAGTGAAATAAGCAAAAGTGAAGTTGACAGAACTTTCAAAAAGTAGACCAAAAAATCAAAGCAAACCAAACAAGAAGCTCTAATCACTTACAGCTGTTCAAGGCTCCAAAAATGGGCACTGTTCTTCTCTACTATTTTTATTTTACATTTTTCTTTTGATTATGAGAACATAATATGTGCAAACTCAGCACACAGATTGTTGAGGTTTTATTAAACATGTTTTTAGAGTTAGTGTCATTTTTACTTTACAAAAGTAATTCCTAAAATAAGCATGATACACAATAAAGTCTCAGTTAGCAGTTATCCGATATTTAGATTTTAAGTGACAACATGTGGTTGCTGTGGTGTGCAAGCAAGTAGGAATATCAAAAATGCCAAGTACAATCAAATTTATAAGGTCCACTAGAGAGTTTCAAGAACAAAAATGTACCTTTTTTTTTTCCTCTCTCTCCCATCCCCCAAAATGGAGATTGTTGCAGTGTTTGGAAAAGAGCAAACACATTGAGGAGCTGGGTTCCTTCACTTCACTGTACAGACTTGCCACAAATAATACATTGATTTCTGCAGTATATCTGTTTATTAAAAGGTTTTTCATGCTTTACAAATGGAACTATCTCTGTATAAGAGCATAAAATAAACCTAAATACAGTAAAAATAGAGGCTGACAGGTCCAGGAGGCTGCATGAAAGAACCTAGGAAGGCAGAAAATTTGATCTACATTTGATCTGTAAGGATCCTAAGTCCCATGTCCAATGGAATCTACTCCAAACACTTTTTCTACCGTACAGAAGTTGTCCACTTCCCACTGTGAGTCCTAATGTTCAGTGTGTCAGACTCATAAAAGCCTAATTTTTTTCAATATTACTTTGCCACTCATTGTTTTGGCTCCTGAGGAGGAATGAGGGAAGGCTCAGCAATCACTAAGGGGCTGGGGAAAACAGCTTTTCCAGAAATGGATTTTTAACTTAGAGGAGGATGTCCACGCTCTACATGTAAGATTTCCCTGCAGCTGATGAAGGGAGGGGAAGGGAAGGATTAGCTTTCTGAGCTCAGTCTTCATCTTTATTGTCCGTAATATAAGCAAAAGCTCCTTTCCTGACTGCTTAGAAAAACTAACCAAACAAAAATGTTTCTTTTTCATTAGCAGAATAAAATGAATGAAGAAATAATTTCCCTCCCACATCCTTTTTTCATCTCTCTTATTCATCCAAAAAACCCCCAACAACGAAACTGTCAGCCAAACAAAACAAAGAATTTACTTTCTCAGCATAATAAATCAGCTTTGCTCCTAACCATCCAAATCATAAAGTCCTACACACCCTGGATAGCTCATGTAACCTAGTCTGAGATAACAACCACCTGGCTTTTTATTATTTTTTAGGGAGAAGCTTCCCAGACACCATTTCTATAATTTCACATGGTCCCAGAGGTTCAAAACTCTCAATAAGCCATTTTAACAAGAAAATCCTGATAGTCTAATATGTAGGCCTGTAAATGTCCCAAAACTCAGATATCTAGCACATACTCTATTTGCTGCAGGCATTTATTTTCTTTTACTATCTAGGTCATCAGTTCACGACTAGGGACAAAAGAAATCCATAGAGAATTTTGACTCAATGAGAAGTTTTCAAATTCCTCTAAGTCCACAGAGTATCTGCAAAAGAGCCCCATTCTTTCTTGCTTTACTTTCACAATGGAAAGTAGAAATCAGTCTAAAATAAAGCTGACCGTAGAAAAATACACCCTTATTTCACATTAAAGAAGTACTTTTCACTACTGCTGGGTGAAACAATACTGAGAAACCATAGTTATGCATGTCTAATGCTGGACTTTTTAAGTGGTGAGAAGACAAAAATAGCTGGAGCAAAAGACATCACTGATGCAAAAGAACAATTCTGAAAGTTGTGAGAAAAACAGAAGGAACAGATACTCTTACAGCTCTAGGGTCAAATATGATCTGCAATAACTTGGTTTAAAATGCCAGCAGATGAATGACCATAGGGAGCCTTATAATCTAACACTGAATTATGATGAGTTTTAATTCCAGTACTTTTGGTTAGTGTAAACACAGTATAAATCTGAGAGCCTCACACAGTGGATGACACTACTACCAGATGTGCCCTTGGGAACACAGGAGCTCAATTTGGTCCTAAATACAAAATCTAGCCACTGTGGTAGCCAGCACAAGCCTACAGACCCTGGTGTTCTCCTCAGCCCACAGATGTTTGACATTGGGCCACCTTTTGCCCTGCTCCTTCCCTTTCCCCTAATTCCAGAGACCAACATTACCCTTCAGAGGTGTCTGTTGGGAAGACATATCACATCAAGTGTCAACCCATGCATGGTTTACCCTATCCAGCACAGAAGATTCAGGGTTAACAATGAGCCATTTAAACCAATTAGAACAACGCTGGGCACTGAGCATGACCCAAACACTTGAGACTGGTGGGCTTTTTCCTCACCGTTTTCTTACAGCAAATGGAGAAAGCACCTCAAAGAAGTATTTGAAACAGCTGATGCATCCAAAGGATGGTGAGCGGTTTGGAACAGAAGCCCTGTGAGGAACGACTGAGGGAGCTGGGGCTGTTCATTCGGGAGAAAAGGAGACTCAGGGGTGACCTCATCACTCTCTACAACTCCCTGAAGGGTGGCTGTGCTCAGGTGGGGTTGGTCTCTTTCTCCAGGCAGCAGCTGACAGAACAAAGGGACACAGTCTTAAGCCACATCAAGGGAAATATAGGTTGAATGTTAGGAAGAAGTTTTTTATTGAAAGGGTGATAAAGTTCTGGAATGGCTGCCTGGGGAGGTGGTGGAGTCACCATCCCTGGCTGTGTTTACAAAAAGACTGGATGTGGCACTCAGTGCCATGGTTTAGTTGAGGAGTTAGGGCACGGGTTGGACGTGATGATCTTAAAGGTCTTTTCCAACCCTGTGATTCTTTGATTCTGCAAGAGCTGCAGACAAGAAGGGAACATCCACATGGGCATTTTCAGGCCTTTTGCCTTGGTTTGGCACACGGATGGAGATGCCCAGCTCCCTGTGCCTGCAGTGCCACGGGAGCCGCGTGGCCGCGGGAGCCCCGCGCGGTGCCGGCGCGCTCGAGCCTGTCTCGCAGCAGGGCTCGTTAGCCCGGGCTCGGCGCCACCTTAACCGCTGCCAGATGGCTGCCGGGCCATCCACAGCCAGGCCAGAGCTCACATCTGCCTGGCAGCATCTGCACAGCCACGCTCCTTCAAACGGCAAACCTGAAATGCAAGCTGCGAGGGGAGAATCTTGTAAATAGGTTAGGATTTCCAGTGCACACCAACATGCAGAATTCGAGCTCTCGCTCTTGGCAGCTGCGGTCAGGGCTGGAAACTGCTCGTGGATGTGTTAGAGATGAGAAGTTTTGTGTCAAAGGGCTGAGTTTGAAAAATGAAGTGGGAGTGGTCAGGTTCCAAGTAGGTCGGAAGAAGCGAAAGAAGAAAATGGATAAAGAAATATAAAAGTTTGTGTGATATTTCTCCACTTCACATTAGCGCAGGCTATTCATCAGATTTTTTACAACCTTGCAAGGTGAGTGTGGTCCTCTGTAGAAGGTAATGTTTTTTAGGGCTCAGCCAAAAACCCCACAAACAACACACAAAACGATGCAACAAATGATAATCAAAGATGAATGGACTGAAAAGAGCTTGGGTAAGCCTATGATAGTTAAAAAAAAACTTACATGCAAAGTAGCAGTGTAGCAGAAGATACCCTGAGAACTCTTAGTCTTAACAGAGAGTGGTTGTGCAGATGTGGAAACCTGAGTGGATTACACATGGCAGGGGAAGAGGCAGGCATGCAGACAGAATTGAGAGGAAAAATGGGAAAGGTGTCCTCATGACAAGGCAGGAAACAGCACAAACACTTGGTATGGAAAAGAAGGGAGAGGTGATCCAGAAGACACATTTTGAAAGATTTGTGTAATCTGGAAAGCAAAGAGATTTCAGCAGGAGCAACAGGGACCCTGAAACAGAGCTTTAAGTGTCAACACAGAACAACAGTGTCACATTTTGGAAAAAAAAAAAGGAGAAGAAACAGCAGTATTTAGAGGAATTCTCACTATCCTCTGGGACAGCTGTGTGGTTACAAATTGTTTTTCACAATTTTTACTTTTTTTTTTCCCCTCTTGGGGTGCCAAGTTAACTCACGGCAACTCCAGCTGTGTCACCTGGGGAAACAATATTAAGAGCAGAAGAAATATAAATCATTAACTAAAAACTACTCTTGATCCTTGAGGGAGCCACCATTGTAGAGATCAGCAGATGAAGTAAAAAGAGAGGTAGAGTGGGAAGCCAACGCTCCCAGGGAGTAAGAAAAAGGACTTGGAAGAAAGGAAATTGCTGGGAGGCAGCACATATTGGGAATCAGAAGAAAAAATACACTTCTCTTTCTAACCCTCTTGGGGCCTATAGGAAATTGCTGCTTGCCCTTTAATCTGCCCCAAAAAAGAAAAACAATTAAAATGAAATAAAACCCTGAACTGTAAGTCCTTGCTCCTTGCCTTCCCATCACCCCCACTGCTTTGTGTGCTGTGTACCCAGGCCATGATCCCTCGTGCAGCTCTCCACAGCAGACACAATATTACCATTAGAATTACAGCTTCTACAGGAGTGTGCACTCTTTTGCTGTGTATCTAAAATATGCAATTTGAGGAAACGAAGGTGTTAAGAGATTAATGATCAATAAATCAATTAAAAAGAGAGGAAGCCAGAAAAAAAAACCCAAAGAGAAATGGACAAGAAAGAAATAAGGATAAACATCTTGAATTAATTTGGAGTGGCACCACAACAGTATGGTTTCTGTCAGGAGCATTGCTGTAGTAATGGGTTACGATTGTTACTCCACACATAATTCCACAACAAATTCAATCAGTTTTTTTTTTTTTTCATTTCTCTTCATTCACTTCCCCATTGCAATTTTTCCCTGCAATTTAACTTTAGAAAGAAAGACCCTTTCCTAAAGAGGGAATTAATTTCTGCTCTTTCCACTGTTCCCTCCAATACTAACAACAACACTTCCTCCTTTCCTTTCTAACTGACAGTCATAGTGGTTTCTTCCACTTCCTTTTTTCTTATGATCAAGGTCATGTTTGGATCCACCTATATAGTTTTAAACTTGCCAAAGCACAATGACTGGGTCTCCACCAAGAAGAATGAGTGCAGCTCTCTGTGAAAATTCATTAACAAAAAAATTGGAGCAAGCACATGAAACATCTTCTGTGGATGGCACCGTTAAGGAGGTTTTCCTGTCACAACAGAAGATCATAAGGCTTTGTTTTCACAGTTTGTAAAAACATTTTCATCACATACTCATGTAAAAATAGAATTGTGTAAGATGCAATAAATGCTGTGCATTTGTGATGTACTATTTAAGGGCCAGGAAAGGAGACGGGAATTGAAAATTTAAGCTGCAACTCATCAAAAATAAGAGTGTAAGTCATTCAAAACTGTTGATGTCACAAGACAGTCACACAAAAAAGGAATGAAAACCTGTATGCATTATTCATCTTGTAACTTTGATCTTTAAAGCTAAGAAACTTGAACAAGGAAAGATAAATGGCTTCTCAAGCTTTTTCTTTTAAAAATCAAATGAGATGATTCAGGATAAATGAGAGATAAGAGTTAATACGAAAGAGGGGGAAATTGCAATCACAGTGCTGCATGGAAGTTTCAATGCAAAGGCTTTGCTTTTTGTATTCAATTACAAAGGATTTCTTTCTTAGGTACCAGCATCCTTTTTCATGTATATGTAAAAGATTTTACCTATTAAAATTTCATGTTCAGTATGCATAGCTTTTCTCTTCTACCCCCTATACCACGACTTGATGTGAACAATTAGGAACCTTTCTGAAGCAGAGGCTACTAGTGGTCATGGGGCAGGAACAGACTCAGCTGTGAAATCCTGACCTCCAAATCTGGCTCAAACATCAGCTTGGTCTGGAGCTTAGGCAAGAAATGTACACTTTCTCCCACTAGGAAAGCACTGATAATTACAGGCACTCTGACTGCATCCTGATTTCACTGAGGCTTAGTCAATTATGCAGGCGTTGCTGCTAAAACATAAGACAAATTGATAGATCCAAAAGCACATGGAGGTTGCCCTGTCTAGATGGGAGAGCCACAGAACCTTCTTTGAATGCTCTGTGCTCCTGAGAGTTTGTAATTATTGCCAGTTTTTGCCTAAAGATATGCTCAAAGGCCCCACCATCCTGGTTAGATTACTGATGTCAGCACCTTACAGACAGTTGCATTTGGGATTCACAAAGAAAGAGCAGCAACGCAGCTCCTCGAGGGAGGCTCTGAGCAAACCTGACACAGGCAGACACTGCTGCAACCATCACAAATCACAGCTCACCAGCCATTTCCAGCAACAGCAAAGCCCAGGGAAGAATGTCTCGACTTCACAGCATGCAGGAGGGTTTGCTTATCTGAGCTTCCAAATTGTTACCTCCTCACAAGCTGGTATCACTAATCAGGTGATAGAGCCAGACAGGCCAGGTGGATGCAAGCACACGTTGTGAGAAGTAGGAAATGGCTGGGGAATGAGGTGAAAATTTCATGGTGGAGTGTGTGTTAGGAAAGCAGTGGGAACACCATTTGAAAAGTAGTGGGACGTTTCTGGGGTACAGCAGGAAGATGGGTGAGAAGTGAATGGAGGCACACTGAATTCACAGGCTTACAAGCAACCGAGATTCACTGTGATTACTGTGGGCGCCTGAGCAAGCCATTGCTAATGGCACTCGAAGCCACTGACACTGCCAACTGCATCCAGACAAAATACATTTGGAAAGACCAAACCCAGTGATTACAGCAGTCAGCAGAAAATACACTGATTGCACTTCCTCCTCACCCCGAGGGAATGCAAACTCACAGCTTTTGGCACCGAGGTGACACACGTGGCTACGCCCTAATGACGCTGTGCTGCCATGCAAAAGAGATGGCTAGACTGATGGGGCTGGCAGCAGGGCTGTTCCTGGGGAGGATACCTGGAAGCCTGGAGCCCTGGCCTAGATCCTTGCTCCAAGCAATGGGCGAGCCTATGAACTTCTCCAGTGCCAAACGTGTAAACATCAGGAACAGCTGGAAACAGAACCGGGAACTTCCCCACCCTGGTGCGCTCCCTCCTCTCTCACAGACAACACCTTGCACCTTCTTTCTCCACCAAGTCTCAGTTCCAAGAGGAGTGTCACACAGCCCCTCCTAGAGCAGATGGATCCTATAAGAAACTGGAAAAATACATTTGAGCTTTGAACTGTTTGCAGTGAGAAATTAGAGCTATTCACCAAATTGAGCTAAGACACTCTTTTTCAACTATATATATATATATATTTATTACAGGAGGGATTCCTGATTCCACAGTAATCCCAGGAGAAAAATTAACTAGATGAGCATGGAATCATACTAGTTCTGCTCTGTCCTCATGATAACTGTTTTCCAATTCAGTAAATTAAGCTAAAGGTAAGTGTTTTCTTCTCAGGTAAGACTTCATTTGTAATATTTGGAGAGGGATTAGTCACATCAAGCATTTGCTTTCATACCATGTTGTACAGAACATACATGAGGAAAATCATGTTGAGCCCCAATGCACTGAGAAAACTGTTTATAGACAGCACACTCAAGAGTAGAGAGAAAAAATATTTTGGTGACCATTCTTCATCAGGTGCACTCAGCAGACATTTGTGCACTGAAGAGCCTACACCAAGTTGCTAGACCTGGGCACTACTGGGAGAGCTGTGCTCAAATAAAATGTCTGCTTCTGTAAACCCTTTCACAGATAGCTCTGCCCTCACCCTTAACTTTCATTTCCTATTTGTTCCATTCCCTAGTTTACAACCTGAAAGACATATACAGTTTTTTCTCTTCAAAGCACATTTATTTGCCCTACAAATGGACCAAAAATATGAAAAGACTGATTTTTATTATCTCACCTACATAATCACGTTGATTTCCTTAACTCTACCCAGGACAAAATATTTTCTTTTTATTGCATTCCTGAGGAAGTCATGCCTTAACTTGGATCTTATTTATCTGCTATTTATCTACATCTTTTTGCTTCAAACTCTCAGTCAGGAACGGAGCTTCCAGCTCTGTTTCTCTGGTACTCTCAGTACTCATTCTGAAAAGTCTAGTTTTTCTGACTCATAGATGACACTGTCATTGCAGAGGAGAAAAAATGCTTCCATATATTAAAAATAAGGTTGCTTTAGGGAGATACTATCTTATTGAAGAAAGTATAGGTATAAATCAAAAAAGAAGATGTCAAGAATCATGCCTTATTCAGAAAAAATAGAGTCTTAATGTTTATTTTAAACCTCTTGTCAGAAAGGAAAGCATTAACACGAAATGCTTCACACAGCCTTTCACACTTACAGAACTCTTAAAATTGTAATGAGTCAAAGATCAACAAACCTACGAGAATGAAAACAACTGGAAATGCTTTCGAAGTGGAGCCACCAAAGCTTTTTCATTTATTAAATGCCCACTGGTATTACATATGCACCGAACACCAACACATACAGTTTGACATTTCCTGATCTCCTAATTTCATGGCTTAAAAAGAGGAATGTCACACTTGTATAATGGAAATTTACTACCACTGAGTCAATCAAAATTTTTCCACCACATGAAGGTAGGTGTTCATTTTAAATATAGACACTCAATTAGGAAAAAAAAAAAAAAAAAGAAACCTGTCTTAAACCCCATCAATTTCATCCTTATTTCAGCTTTTGTACTCTGCTAGGTTTTTTTCTTTCTTGTTGCCAAACTGACATAGAAATGCGGTTAAGAAGATAAATGAACAGAAGTAAGTGGAATTATTCTAAGTCAGGTTTCACAATCAGCATTTCATTCCCATCTGCCCTTTAACAAGTTGTCCATTCCAGGTCCCAGTCCCCCCTCCTCTCCCAGCCACTAGCAAGATCATACAGATGGTTACTGCAAAGCTGTAAAGAGGTACATCTGAACGCAGATTTATCCACTTGGCAAGATCCTGCTACAGCAGTAAGAGGATGCAAATCTGCATTACAATGTTGCTTCAGGCTCTTGCCTGTGGGAGGAAGCATCCACAGTACCAATAGTGCTGCAGAGGACAATGCCAAGTACCTGAAACAAGTGTGTACCCACACCTACATCAAAACTCACGTTCATTTGTTTGTTTTGGGGGGCGACATTGATAACACACAACAACTCTGCCAGCTGACATGGTGCAATAATACTGTGTGAGTGAGCATCTGACACAAACACCAGAAAATAAAACCAAACAGAGAGGCTTTACTTCATCCTAAAAAAAGCTTTAATGACTCCAAGTGACATGGCCAGTCAGTGATAGCTACTCTTGTTCTGGGTATGTCTTTATTCTGGCAGCTGGAACAGTTTTCATGTATAACAAGAGAAATGTACTTAATAGGCAACACCTGAAAATCCTTTGAGAGAATAAACTATAGCAATAAAAAATGCACGTTTAGAAAGTGCTTCCTAGAGGAAAAAACCATAGGTAGCACTGGAATCTTCCCTTTATCTCGGATCAATTGACTTGTCAGGGTTGGAACGAGATTTGAAAAGGAAATTGCAAGTTCTTAGCAAGTATGATTGGAGGAATAGAGTTAATAGCCAGCAATCAGTATAGTTGGGTAGGGTACTTAAAAATTTAAATGTATGCATACGCCACAACTGCAGAATGCTTGGGCTTTGTCTTGTTTGGAAAAAAATAAATGGAATAACAGGCAATTTCAATCTCAAACCAAAACGGTAATTTTATACTTAGGTTGCTGGGGTCTAAGAGCACTTCCATTAAGTATTTCCCTCATTTTGGTATGTGATTGAGGCCTGAAAATGCTATGTGCCTCTAGGCCTGCTTTACACTATCTTTCCAGTACCAGCAGGACAGTATGTGCTTTCAGATAACACAGTTTCTCTCCTGTGGAAAGATGTTTCTCCTATCACCATGTTGGCAGCAAATAAATAATTTTTGAACTCTGTTTTCCACCGCCATTTCTGCAAGACATTTAGGCTCACCAGCTTACTGTTTCAAAAGGACAGATTTATGATTTGAGAAGCTGCTTTATCCATACTTACATAGTTGTGTACTGTATTCAGCAAGCTACAGATACAAATGGGTATGACAACACCTCTAGTGAAAAAAAAGATTTATTTAAGATGGCAGGATAAGCCATTATCTCTCTAAAGAAATGTGTCTATATCCCCAAACCCTTTTTATCCTTTCTAATACAACGCACAACTTTTCTGCCTATGTTGTTTTCAACAGAATTACAAAAGATCTCCCCAAGACTACTTGCAGTTTCTCTTTCCAACCAAAGGCAGATATTACAGGTTGCAGAAATTTGCAGGTGGGTAAAAGGTAAGAAAATTATAGGATAGTGATGAGTATAATTTCATTTCCACAAGCTTCTAATTCTTCTGAGGAAGAGAAGAACATAGGTTTTGCATAGGCCTCTTTAACAAACAAATGCAGACCCTGCAATGAAGTACTAGGAGATGACAGATTACATTCCAAGCTAAATGCAAACTAGCCCTTGCCTGTGAGGCAAGGAAAGGACACATCCTAGAAAGGACAGCACAGCCAGATGCCCACACGCTCAAGAGACAAGAAATTTTGGATTAGTTGATTCTTGTGTTGTTTGGAAAAACTTTTTATACTTACTGTAATTCTCTCATCTTTGTCATCTAGAGGGGTCCCATCTTTCTTCCATGATATAGTGGGTTCTGGGTGACCTCTCGGGGGCTGGCATTCCATCACTGCAGGTTCCCCCACAGCTACCATGACATCTGATGGATTTTGTCTGAAGTCATCCCGTAGAACTGAAAGAATAAAGGCAGTGAAGGAAAAATTACTCAATAATATACTAATAGCGCAGCAAAGTGTTTTTGTATTGGCCTTTAATGGTGCCTGTTGTCACTGTATTTTATATTAACAAACAGATCAGATAACCAATAGAGCTGGAGAGGGACTTTTTACAAGAGCATGTTGTGAGATAATGAGAGGTAATGGCTTTGAACAGAAAGAGGGCAGGTTTAGATCAGATATTAGGAAGAAATTCTTTACTGTGTAGGTGGCAAGGCCCTGGCATGCACTGGCCAGAGGGGCTGTGGCTGCCCCACCCCTGGAAGTGTTCAAGGCCAGGTTGGGTGGGGCTCTGAGTAACCTGGTCTATGGAAGGTGTCCCTGCCTGTGGACAGATGATCTTCAAGGTCCTTTCCAACACAAAGCACTCAATGATTCCTATCCCAGTTGAAGATGGCACAGTATCTTCTGCTCAGGTAGAATGTGACTTTGGGGGAAGCACTGCAGAGGTTGCTTGCTGTCCCTTTTTTCCTGAGACACAAGGTCAGCCAGCCAGTAACTCAGAGGTTTATGGTTAAAAGTTGGCCACTGGCCTTACAAATTGTAGCTATCCTGGAATTTTGGGCAAAAATTAATGAACTAAATAAACTTCCCAGTTATTTGATGACATTACAAATCACTAAACATTTGCCCAGCCTTAGGCAAACTCACCTTTGCAATTTGGCTTGTGTCTTTTTAAAGTAAAAATATTAAAAATCTTTCCTGATCTCTGGTAGTTGTCACTTAGCCAAACCAGGACTGCATCCTTTATTTAGAAGTCAATTTTGCCACCTTTACACACAAAGAAACACTTTTTATTGTAGCTTCAGTGCTAGAATTTGTTCTTTCTCATCATTTTGCCAAGCCCAGTCATAGGAAACTCTAGTTTCCTCCAGTCATCCACTATGGATTTTATCAATAACTGTGTGATTATTTTCTTTTTCTGGCAAAGGACAGACATCCTCCTGTACTCAACAGACCAGTACACAGGGACACGGTTTAACAGAATAATGGCATTCCTAAGCCTTGCCAAGTAAGTGGCATTAGGTTTAATCTAAAAATAAATAACTAAAATGATAACAAATATAAAATTCTAGTCCTCTCCACTGCTGTTCCTCCATCCACACTGAACAAAGGATAAGGTAATGGAAAAGCACACTATGCCCAAAGGACTCCCAGGATTTTTACAGAGCTGTATGTCACTCTTACTACCTGCAACAATCTTGTGTCAACAGTAAATAACGCCAAGAAGCTGCAGCAAAACGTACATCCTCCAAGCCATGGACCCCAGATACATGGACTTTTACTACTGAACAAGGGTTTGATTGTTAATGCTGCTTCTAGGGGAGATGAGATTTATTGTCAGCTGTCAAGGAGTGTGGTTGTTCTAACAGATTGACAGGTAGAGTGCTACCACCAAGCCATCTCTCTCTGTAAGGTCCTCCATGCTGGCAAGACCCTCTAAAAGAGTCTGAGGGCAAATGGGACACCTGCTTTGATTATAACGTAGTACACAACCAGGAAAGTTCCACATTGATGCAGAAGTGTAGGCAGGAATCAAAAACAATAAAGAAAGAATATTTTGCCACTATTCTAAATAAAGGACATAAATTCCAGAAATAACAAGAATAGCTCTGGGTCAAAACAACTTAAATATAGTAAAGATCTCACCAAACATTTGAATTTACTAATCCCCTTCCACACTGAAGCACTCACATTTCTAATATTTCAGTTCAATTACTGAAATTTCTGGATGCCCTGGAAACAGGATATACTGATGCTCTGAAAGAGTATAGTCAAGGATAAAATGTCTCATTAACAATACAAACCAACAGAACAGAATTATAGGACTTAAAGAAGATAGTACAGAACAATTTAGATTGGAAGAAGCCTCTGGAGGTCATCAAGTCTACAACAATGGGGTGCTTTTGAACTACCATGTTCTGTTGGACAGATTAGGTCTCTTCAACAGACCTAGTGTACAGAATTTATGAAAAAAAACCAACCCAAAACACAACAAATAAAATATATACCTATTTCTTCGTGTACAAAAGCCTGAGAAAGCATGCTCCACCTAAGATGAAAGTATTTCTCTCCCTAAAAGGCAAGACTCATAGATATCTTCCTTCTATGAACTTGGGAAAAATTGAAAATATTTTCAGCTATAACATCATGTTTTTAAAAAGAGGAATGATGTAATTTTTAGTTATTCAGAAAGGTAAGTCAAAAGATCAATCCTTTAAATTCCCTTCTGCTTTCAACAAAACTTTATTAAGTTTAACCCACATTCTCTGACATCTTCCTTACTTTATTCCCTTATATATTGACACACCAAAATTCAACTTCAAATTATTTTTGGATATGGAATGTTAAAACACTGCTCACGCACACTGAAAGCGTTACGTATCGTTGTTCCGCTTACATGAATTTGGTGTTAACAGCCAAAGACAATTTCTTGTGTTCCCACAAGAAAGCCATCCAGACACATGGATCACTATAAATCATGCAGTGCAAATGGATAGCTAGACATTGCTTCTACTGAAGTCCAAGATTTTTTTTTTTTCTATTTAATACTTTAGAGACTTAATCTGGCTTGGAGCCACTGATCATATTATTGCTGGTTTGTTTTTTTTTTCTTTTCCCCCACTTCTTCAAATTAAAGAACATTAAAGGAGGAGACACAGAAGTTGCCCCAAGTTACTAACGCCTCCCCTCCCATAGATCCAGTTCCCAGTGCCAACAGCACACGAAAGTGCAGAAGAGTTTATTTGCTGCACCACAGTTCTACTGCAGCACAAAAAAGGGAATTTTGACCATGAGTAAGAAGCATCTTATTACTGCTGAAGATTGTATCACTTGGATACATTTAAGAGACATATAAAAAGAAGCAGCCTGAAGTTGAAAAAAAATTAAATCAAGTAATCTTAATAAAGCGTAAGTGCTTTTTAAGTCTGAAAGACCTCATAAATCTAAGAGAAAGGACTATCAGATAGCACCTCAGATGGCTTTAGCACCTTTGAAGCAACAAAGAAGTCCAGTACTTACATAATAAAACCAAATTACTTCTGTAATTTCTACACTCCTTAGTCCTATAATAGCTTGACAAGCATAGTACCTTGCCTGCAAATCAAGATCTTTCATAAATTAACCAGTTCTTAATAGAATGCCTAGGAGGACATCAAAGGTCCAGGCCACAGATACTTCAAAACAAGTATTTTTTTACCCATTTACTATGAATTATTTTGGCTCTAACATCATATAATGAAATGCTAACAAAATGTAATCCATTAGAAATTACTCCACAGATAGTCATCATAATTATTTTTGCAGCTGTAAAGTAGATACACGCTCTGTTTTGCTTGCCTCAGGCCTGGCAATCTTGCATGAAGTTATAAATCTAAAATTTTCATCCCTTACTGAAAAAAACCCTAACTTTTTCTTTGCTGTTCTTCACAGTCAAGGCTCAATGTAAATTGAGAAAACATTTCCTTTTAAAGTGATAATAGAAGTATACTTTGCAATCCACTACAGCAAATGCTTTTTGTCACCAAATGGTGAAATTTCACCTCTTTCTACATATATGCAGCTGGAACATAAAAAAGATATATTGAGAGTACATTTGATTTTTTTTTCCCCTTTTTTTGAAGAATCTTTATAGAAATAACACTCTCCTCCCCATTTCTGCCAGACCTTGGTTAAGGTTTTCTAGCATTTTACCTAGTATTTTCTGAAATTAAATGAAGGATGATTGTAACCATCATCACAGCACAACTGGGACAGCTCCATGATCTTGCTGTGTGAAAGTGCTGAACTATTCAGGTTCAAAAGCAACTTCTGTAGCTCTACTTAAAAGTCAACTGCTCACACAATTACTTCATATTGAGTACTCTTCAACCCACTAAAGAGTTTTACTTTCCTCAGAGACTCTTTCTCAGGGAAGAAGGGAACTGGCGACCACTTTTATTGATAAGCAAGATTAATTTTTTATTGATAAGTAGAGATGGCACCGAAACAGTGCTTTGCAAAATGCAGCATCCAGTGCTTTTTTCTTAAGTTCTTTGTTGCCTGCTATGAAAAAGAGTAAGGAGACACCACTGGGTGAAATGGGAGGAAGATAGGCAGGATTTTTTTTGCCCATATAAATTGTAGATAATTCAGAAAGATTACTGTTGCATTTTATCTCTAAATAACTGTGATTTGATAGGGATATATAAAACACAAGATAAAATAAACCAACCAGAAAGTTCTAGTCAATACTTGAAAAGAATGAATTTGTAAGGAACACACTAATTACCATCAGACATTGTGGATATCATGCCTTAACAGGTGGTATCATTTAAGATCTGGAAATCAGAAAATTTCCTGAAAATTTTGATTACAGGTCTGTTCTAGTCCAGACACTTCATGCTAGATCAGTTCAAAGCAGTGCACCAAAATACACCTGGGATCAACCAAGATCTTACAGCCACAGTCACCCAGTGAACAGAGGAAGAGCGAAATGATGATGCTTGTGATGCAAGTTTCTCAATCAGACCAAGGCAATTTTAATCCATTTTAATTCTTACAAGAAGGCATCACTAAGACATGCTTCCCATTAACTCTCTTGCACCATCCCACACAAAACACACTATTTTGCAAGTCTGCTTCATAGAGAGAGACTGGTGAGACAAAGTATGGCACAATTAATTCAAAGAAGACATCTCAACAAACTCCACTCTTTCAGCATGAAGATAATTTGAATCTTTTTTTGAATAGTAGCACGTGCCTCAAAAATGGTGGAAAAAGAAAGTAAAAGAAACAGAAGAAATGATCATCACATTTCTTTGAAAAAAAACTAGACCTCAGCTAATGAGCAAGTTTCCAACAGCAAACAAAACCCTCCTGACATCAAACAAGCTAAATACAACCTTAGTGGCCCACTGCCCTGTCTTTTGGCTAGTTTTGTTAAAAACTGTAATAGATTTAAATTTTTTTTAATATCCACCCATTCTATTATTTTCATTCCTTTAAATACATAAAAATTATTTCTGTGTTTCCTTTTCCTCTGCAACAGAAGAACAGTATTTACAAACAGTTTCCACTCAATACTTCATTGGACAAAGCATGATGAACAAAACAACAAAAAATGAGAGCTTGCTTTAGAAGACTGTAAGATAAAGAAAACAAAAATAGGATTCAGGAGGTTATATAAATATTCCAATCCCATAAAGCTGTAATCAAAGAGAAACTAATTATTGCTTAGTCCAGATTGAGCTGTTATTCAAAAGCAGAACTCTTCCTGTAATTTAGGATCAGCAATGATCCCTTTTCCCCACTACCTACTGAACTTGTAATTCAAATTTACTGAGACACACCAGACATTTTTGGCATTCAAATATAAGATGGTTGTCAGTTGGAATAGTGCTTCAAACCAGGTGCTTAATTTTAATTACAACTAACTTAAGCATCAGCCAGAATTATGGTACCTTGTTTAAAGACTGCTGGCATGAAATTTATACAGATGTCAGGATATAATTTTTAATACATGCATGCCACTAACAGGAAAGTGTTAGAGCACCTAATTAAGCAAAAAGAAACAAACAAAGGTACGCATTATCAAATTTAAGTCAACCCATGTGTTACCATATTAAATTTTAGACCTCATTAAGCTGTTACCTGGTTTGACAAAAAGACTTGATCATTTACAAATGAGAAAAAATATTTCTCATTCTTTCTGAAGAGACCTCCCTAAAAGTCTCCATGTAGTCATAAAAAAGTTAAATGAAAAACTTATTCCCTGAAAAAATGCTTTCTTTTCCTTTCTGAAGGTGTTAAAACCAGGTCAACATTGGTGTTAACTAAAATAAATAGTGATTAAAACAGAACAGAAGGCGTAGGGCTATAAATAGTCAGAAATTGCTGTTGTGATCACCTAACAAGACCACTCATGTAATGCAGGCAATAATTTCATGCAGTGACTGAGTCCAGCAGTGCCGTATGGAATGCTTCAAAAGATGTCTACACTTCTACAAGGCTCCAAGAGGCTGGAAGTCACAGCCAGCATGCCTGGAGCTCCTCACTTCCGTAATTTCCAGGTCTCTTATGTTTTGTACCTTGCAGCACTCTTGCTACTCTTGTTCAGTCAGACCAAAAGCCTTCTACAGGCAAGCAGATGCCAATCAGTTCAGTATCCACATCTCTAATATTCCCTCAGCCTTCTCTGAGCATCAGAAACTACAGGAGCACTGGACACGTGGCCACTGCTCCAACCACAGCCCCTCTGACTGCACAGTCTGAGCATTCACAGCAAACAGGTTCCCAGACAGAGGAGGCTGCTCATTGCAGAGAGGCTGAGTCTAAAGCAATGACCACGACTTGACGCCATCACAGCGGAGACCTATTTTTAATCCTTAGCTATACATTTATGACAACACATTCTGCATCATCTATTCACACAGTGCTGTCTTGCTCTGCTTTAAACTCTGCCCATTAGCAAACCCTACTACCTCAAAGTCTGAAGAAACAAAAGCACTTTAAAATCAAATGCCTTTTTTTGCTTAGTAGTCACACGTATTTATATGAGTTCAGACCTTAACATGAGTCTATGTAATTGGGATCACAACATTGTACATATTTCTATTTCAAGATCTCCTTTAGTGAAAGGAAACCACCATTAAAACTCCTTAGTAAAACAACTGTGTTTTTTCTACTGTTTTACCACTGAGATCAACTAATTTAGTTGAAACACCTGGTTCATAAATACTTCCTCCATGATGTCACTATGGAAGAAACCAAAGGGTTAACGAATGCAAGAAAAGATTTCAAAAGGCCTTTCTTTTAAACATTGAAACAATTTAAGAACTGCCTTTTATTATTATGCTTGTTCTCATATTGTCAATGATTTATTTTTAAATTTGAAATGACACCACTTTTAAGATTTTGGTAGACATTGTAAGAGGCATATAGAAATTTTAACAGTAATTTGCATTTGGAAGAGTTACGAGTGCTGAAGAATAACATTTAATTTGAATGAATGAAAAATAATCACTCAAAGAATTAATTAAAGAGTGAATGGTATATAAAGAATTCTTTAGTTCAGAAAACTTGCATTCCTACTACCCAGGAGAGTAATGCAGAATTTCCAGCAATGGGAAGTTGTCTCTCATCAAACACGCAGATCTGCTAAAGATTTTACTGAATCTTGCACCTCATTCTGCTGTGAGAACGTTAACAGATTAAAGGTGTCAGAAAGCAGCATTAAGTTCATGTTACCAGCCTGTGTAATTTAGTACTAACATTATTAGTACCACCTGGCTGATGACACCAGCAGAGAGCAATGAGAGCCAAAGCAACAAAGAAACACAGCTTTGTTTTAGCACTGACAAACAGAACCAAGACAACAGAGTTAAATATAAGCAACAGATGTACAAAACAGCAGCAGTGAAATTAGACCACACTTCTAAAATGTTAAAAAAAATGCACTGTCTCCATTACTGTAACCTTTAAGTTGTTTTAAAACTGATTCTCTCTACAAAAAATCATGGTTTTGATTGACTGCTTTTTCTCTGCCCATCGAAAAAGGACCTGGGGGTGCTGGCTGACAGCGGCTGAACGTGAGCCAGGTTGTGCTCACATGGCCAAGAAGGCAAACAGCACCTGGCCTGAAAAAGGAACAGAGTGACCTGCAGGACCAAGGAAGTGACAGTCCCTCTGTACATGGCAGTGATGAGGCTGCACCTTGAATTCTGTGTTCAGTTTTGGGGCCCCTCACTGCAGGAAGGACATTGAGGTGCTGGAGTGCGTCCAGAGAAGGGAACAGAGCTGGGGAAGGGACGGGAGCACAAGTCTGAGGAGGAGCAGCTGAGGGAGCTGGGGCAGCTGGAGAAAAGGAGGCTGGAGGGACACCTGATCACTCTCTACAATTGCCTGACAGGTTTCAGCCAGGTGGGGGGGCTGGGTTCTGCTTCCAGGTAACAAGTGACAGGACACAAGGAAAAGGCCTCAAGTTGCACAAGGGGAGGTTTAGGCTGGGTATTAGGAAAAAAGATTCTTCACTGAAATGCTCTTCAGACATTGGAAGATGCTGCTCAGGGCAGTGGTGGAGTCACCGTGACTGGAGGGATCTAAAGGAAATGCACATGTGGCACTTGGGACGTGGTTTAGTGGTGAACTTGTCAGTGCTGAGTTAACAGCTGGATTCAATGAGCCTAAAGGTCTTTCCCAGCCTAAACCATGTGATGATTCAATACAGCATCATCAAATTAGGATCTTTGTATCTATTAAAGGTTAATAATTACCATCTCTGGAAAAGTGTCATTCCCTGAGACACTCAGCAATACATGTCAGCAAATAAAAGACCAGCCTGCTTCTAATCCATTGCAGTAGAAGGAAATCAAGGACTGCTGCACCAACTGGATCTCATATTTAAAAGGTGCTGATGGGAAATACATGTCATATGCTTGAATCAAGCAATATGTTACACTGCAAAAGCAATTAAATATTTAGGCATTTGGCAATAAAATTTTGACTGCATAAAAAGACTGTAAAATAAATATATTTATTGTAATTCATTAATGTCATTAAGAAACTCACAATTCTGAATAGAAAGAAAGGCATGCCTAAGAAGCAGGATCAAAAAAAAAAAAATAAATGAAAGACTTCTGTAAAAATCATTGGCTGAAAGTTGCTGAAAATCATTACAAAAATTATGGAAAGCATTCAGGGTGTCTGAATTTATTCTGCTCATTTAGGATTTGGGCTTTAAGTACTGCCTGGAATCTTACTGGGCAACATAGCTGCCAGCCTCTAACAGTATCTCCATGTGTGGAAAGGAAATTGTAAACAGATTAGATGATGAATTGAGAATCAATTAAATGACCAAATCTGATAAGTCATATAAAGAGTAATTTTAACTCCTGTGAGCAAGGGTAACTGACAGGCCTCAGAGAGCATGCTGCAGCACTGGGAAACCTAATTAAATCCTGAAGGATCTGTGATGCCTCAGGCACGCAGCTCTACGAGTATCCCTTAGGTTGATTGAAAATTGAAAATAGATAAGGAGAAGGGACCTAATTATTAATTTGACTGACTGTGAAGGAAGAGCAATCTCTCTCAATGTCTTCCACATATTATGCTCCAGGACAAGGTGTCTACTAACTGTAACTAAGAATTTACCTCCTGGAAGAATAGATTGATTTCTACAGACTGCAGAGATTATTTCCTTACACTTGTCGTAAATATTAAGTATTTTCAGGTATTTTCTGGTAATAGTAGCAGCAGTAGTAGTAGTAGTAGTACATTTTACGTTTCATTTTGAGGTTATTTGGATCATGCTGGATTACAGACCATATTTTCAGCATGACTAACACAGCATATTTCCAAACTTACAGACACAAACCCAGGGGTTTTAGACACAGCTCAGCCAAGAAGTGTCCTTCAGACATCACAAACTGGTTTTCATAAGGCAAAGACAGGTGTGTCTCTTTATATCCAAGGATTTGTCCACATTCTGTAAATAAAGATTTTTCTCACTACACTTCAAACAAAGATTCTAGTGTTTAGTTTGCAAGGAGCTGCTGGCTGCACTGGTCTTCCTTCAGATCAGATTATAATGGAAACAAAGAACAAGATTAAGAGGCTGTATGTCTTGGCCATCCAAATTACATCATAAAGAGATAACTGAAATCAAAGAAGAGATATAAGGACCAAACAAGGAAAGAGAAAAGGTGAGAGGACACTTCACCAGAACTCTCACGTTTTCCTTAACTAGTCACCAAACTTATTTCACGAGCAGAAGAGAGTTCTTTTTCATGGAAGAATACAAGAACCAACCCAGAAACAACTCTGTCATCTAACTCAGGATACAGGAATACAGGTAGCAAGGACAGAAGCAAACATTTAGCCATTTTTCAATGAAAGGTTAAAGCTAGGATGGCAAATGAAGCTAAATTGCAATTGAATTAAAAAATGTTTCTCTCAAAAGCAAGCTATGCTGGCTTGTGTTGTGAAAAGCTTACTCTCTTCCCACAGTTTCTATCATGGAAACTCTCTCAGTTGGCCAAATCTGAAGGAACCTCATTTGTTGTAACCTGTGCTGGTAAAAGACGAAATGCAATTGCTCCAGAGTCTTGCCAATGGAGCTGGCAGCACGTTTCCTGTCGTACAGGAAAGACTTACATGTTGATCATACTTGTATGTTTGCCCATAATCATCCTTTCACTCTGAAGGGGTCAAAAACTTATAAGAGGAGAAATGTGCAAAGAAATAAAGATTTCCATGCCCTTGATAGGAATTTTTCTGCAGTAGTTCTAAATCTGCATATGCCCTATGTTAGTGTTCTGCTAAAGGTGCTGCCTCCACACAACAGTTTCAGCCCTGTCCTTCTGCTTAGCATGCAAATTCTAGGGTGTTATAACTGTACCACTACCATCAACATTTTCTGAAAGCCCTATTTCCATGAAAAAAAAAAAAAATCCCCATTATGCTCTTAAAGTGGTTGAAAAAAATGACATTTTAATATCAGAGAATATACAGTATCATTATCACACTCAAACAGCTAAGTCGCTTCTTTAATATTCCGGAAAATTATATTCCCCCATTACCCATGAGGTCAAGCCTGAAACATCAGTCAGAGGGGGCAAGGTGCAGGCACTTCATATGGATGAGTGGCTCATTCTAAATAACAGCAGAGCTAAGAACAGCAATTGTTGGCACCACGCACAACAGCAAGGCCACGCAGCTCAGAAATGTTGCTGAACTATTACACATACTTTTATTCTGTTCTATTGTTCTCTTACTGTTCACAATTTTATTGTCTTGGCAGAACCTACAGACCACAGAGCTCCACTGTCTTTGTTCAGCTCTCCAGACTGCTATACAGCAGGACATACCTGAGTTAGAGAGTAGATGTCTCATCAATTACATCCTGCATTCCCCAATGTGTGCATGCATCATCCTTGTGGTAATGCTACCTTGTTTTTTACATCCTAAAACATTCAAGACGTAAATTGACAAGAGATTGCCATGCTAGAAATGGATAAACTATTTCAAAATTACATTTATGCCAAATATCATATACTTTCCAAATTACTTTTGCTGGTTTTAGAAGACAATGCAGGGAATCACCTCAGGGGAAAATGGCAGACAGCCTTACACAGAGGTCATAGAGAAATACAGTCTTCATCTAATTCAATTAACTGCTTTCAGTTAGATCCCAAATGGTGCAGGCAAACATTTGTTCTATTTCAGGCATATTCTAGGAAATGAATCATTCTGCTTTCCCACTACACAAAGGCACAGCAAAATATCACACACTCAATTATTTTATTGTTCAGAATTTGAAAAATCTCAAGATAGACATCTTTATGATTTACAGTGACATCTCATAATTTAGGAAACCATCTGAAGGCTTCAAATATTGTAAAATTCTACAAAGAGCATTACAAAAAGTTAATAGCTAAAGCAATGAAAAATGGTTTTGAAAGCAAACAGACACACCAAATTCACCAAGCTGGAACTCTCAATTGCAGCTTTTGGAGATTTATACACTATAGTAAATGGCAAAAGACAGTAAAATCATACAGAAAAGTACTTCTGCATTTGGACTCTCATGCTGGCTTCAGTCCCTATGAGATACTTGAAGGCAAAGTGCCAGTTGATCAATATGTTAGTATTTAATGTGCAGTAAGTGCTACTGAGGAAAAATCAGAGAAACATTGCCTGTTAGCAGAGTCTGCTGTACTGCTGGCAGGAAGGAGTGCTCGGAGTTGTGGATCCCCCCATGTGGTAAAACAGCAGCCAGAAGCCTGATTCAGAATTTACAAAAGGAAGCAGAGGGCGATGCTCAGCGTGAACGCAAACGCGCGCAAAGCCGGGCAGATTTCATTACTGCAGATTTTAATTTTGATTAAATGCTTCCTTTTATATCGGGTCACATTCGTTGTTTTCTACCCCATGCTTTCATTAATACTTTAATACACAGGGAACATTAAGTTGCATAACTTCAGTGCTGCAGTTAAAGATAGCATCTTTAATAACAGCTACAAAAGAGATGCTGGCATCCACCAGTGTCCAACTTTGGGATGCTCTGAGGCACGTTGGGCTGGCAGGGGCTTTGTGGCATGCAGGACCACACATCAGCACTCACCACCAAAGCAAAAGGAATGTGGAGCACTGCAAGGTGAGCTTAGACTGCTTGAAAGGGGAACTTATAAATGCATCCAAGGCAAAGCAAACCAACACAATGGAAACAGCTGTGAAAGGCAGAAAGTATCAAGGTGGCGAGTACTTATGGGGGAAATACTGCATTTCCCTTTCTTTCACAGCATGGGAGAAGCTGCAGTACAATGCAACTCCTCAAAAACTTCCCAGGAAACTACAGCACTAACATGAAATTTTAGTAATTTGACAGTTATCTGTTTTCCCCTTGCTTTTGGTGTTTGTACCTACAAACGACGGACAAAATTCAACAGACCACACTTTTTCTTGATTCCATATGAGCCTGGGTACCCTTAGCAGAAGTACCTACACTAAATTTCCCTTGCCCTTACAAACCTGAACTGGGGAGTGTATGGCACCCTCCACAACGACCTACCAATTCTGTTAATTCAATTCCTACTTGTGCTGAGCAGCGCCTCCAGAGTAATCTCCTAGATTTTAATTCATAATTGTTATAGAGGGGAAAAGCAAATGTCGTGTTGTGCAAGACCAGGATCCTTTCAGTTCTCCATGATCTCTGAATCAATTTTCAAGTCAGTTCAAGTCAGTGACCTGGTTCTTTTCTGTATGTTTAGGCACAAAAATTAAGCTTGAAAACACTATGAGACTTGGTCTAGACTATCAGTAGATGCTGAAAGATGAATGCCATATCTTTTCAGGACAGTTTTAAAAAAGTAAATTTGTTGCTATCAATTTTGGCAAACAGGATATTTAGAAGCCCCCGAACCTGCTAGACAAAACTACTGGTATATTTTAATAGTTCACTCAGAAACAAGTGATTTAAGGGGGGAAGGGAGGAGGGGGGCAGTATCTGGATTGCTAAAAAAAAAGTATCTGGATTGCTAAAATCCTTACACTTGTTTTTCTGAAATTGATATACAATGGCATACAATGATATACATTGATATACGATTTGACAACATATTTTTGTTGTTACAGGACTTTCTAGGAAATGAAAACTCCAGTGGGTGATGGATGAAACTAGACCAGAAGATGAACACCAGGCTCCAAAAGACCCAACTGGAGTCTTCCTGAAATGTGCACAGTGTGGACATTTCATTTCAGAAAAATGTTTCTCTCTATAAATACACCTCTTTTGGGCTGCACTACTTTGGAACTCCTTTCTGCACACATAGCAAACATACAGTAGAACTAACAACAACTGATATCATAAAATTTCCTTAATCCACTGTAACAATCTCAGAAATGTCAGGTAAGTTTTAAGTTCACATTACAGTGTATTTATTGCTTAGACTTTGGGTAGTGATTACAAAACCACTGGGAGCAAGAGGACTAAACAGGCAATGTAACCCTTATCTTGTCAGGAAACAAGAAAACACAAACCAGCAAATAAGAACCTTCAAAGTCACCATGTTCACTTATGTATGAGAACCTACAGCAAAAAGAGATACTCTCTTTGCTGAAAAAAGTGCTTTGCTGCTGTTGGTGTGCTTCAATGGAATAGACTGGCATCATTTAGTAGATCACAACAAGTCACTACTCAAAAGCTTTCCTGAACTTTCAGACTGAGGTGCTACAGTTACTTCAGGCAGAAAATGCTTTTAAATAGTAGACACTCCTAGTGTTTATACAAACTGTAATGTGCATCTAAGTACATGGTCTTTGCCATATTTCTTGTTGGCTTTACAGCAAAGTTGTGTCAGAACTGAAATATTTAAGAGTATTATGTAGTACCAAATCCACAATATTTGTGCACTACTGCTACCTGTCGAAACCTATTTGTATACTCTGGATTTTTTGGGGGCAGAAGAAGAATATCTGTTGTGTCCTTACTAAAGCCACAGCAATAGTATTATGTAACCACGAATCCACTGAATTGATGAACCTGGTCTAAAATGGGAACCCTTAAGAGTGCAACAGTAAGCAGGAGAAATAAAGGGAGTTATACAGAGCTTATGAAAGTTACACTGGATATCAGAAGTAAGAAGGGTCACTGGGATTTATTCCCATTATTGTGTCAAACCTCTTATCACTGTATCTGTACACATAATGCCTGGGTAGCCTTTTCTATTCTGACATGTAAAACTGTATGACAGACAAAGCTATCTAATCTCTTAGAGGAAAACAGTTTAAAAAACCAGTAACAAACACCTCACTAAACTCTGCCAAGGTTCATGGAAACAATTGGGATTTGTATATACACCATTTGGATATGGGCCACTATCAAACTATCTAGAGAATTAATCAACAGAGGACACTCAGCAAAACAAGACTGATGCTACATAATCAGAAACACCAGAGCTGTAAACAATGGGAATGCACATTATTCCCATACAGTATAAATAATTTAAGACTTCCAGAACTGAAATTAATCTACATACCATTTGAAGCACACAGAACCAATTCAGGCAAAATAATGAAAGGTAAGGGAAAAACAGATGGATAATTAAAAAGATACTTTTCAAGTGGGAATACTCTTAGCTTTGCACTGCTGGTAACAAGAAATAAATATCAAGAAAATCCTATTACATGCATGTATATTTTATATGATTTTTCTTTTCCAGAAGGGATTGTTGGGTTTTTTTTCTTTTCCTATAATCTGGTTCAACAATGAACCTGCTATATCCATCAATATCTATCTGATTGACTCTTCATCCCTTTGAAGCATCATTGTTTTATAGGGCACTGTTTGCAGAGAGATGGAAACAATCTCATTTGCCCATATTTGAGATGAGCATTCTTCCTTTAAGCCCCCACTGGCCTAGAAGTCAGCACCCTTTCATCGCCAGATGAAGTCTCCACAGCATACTTCAAAGGAAAAAGATACTTATGGTGTCTTAACCTTTCCTTTGAAACTGAGTCTGTGGATCCAATATCATCTAGCAAGGCTAATTGCATAGTATGCAAGGGAATTACTATTATTTCAATATAACCCACCATAGAGAAATGATGAAAGCTGAGGCACTGTTGTAACAGGCTTTACATAAAGACAGCACCACAAACACACTATCAAAGGCAAGTATCTTGCACAAGTACAACAGGAAAAGGTCACTAATTACCTGTATAATCTGAAAAATTACATTCAAATATCAGCCAGCTTACCCTGGAAAGAAAGCCTTGGGAGGAGGGAAGATATAGTGAAAAAAATAAAAGAAAAAGAGAGAGGGTATGTGATTTCATGGTTAGATGTTACCATAGTTCTTTCATCTTATTAACTTGCTGTACTCTATATTTTATGTTCTAATCTCCTTACCCTCTGCGAGTTTTACATTTTCCTATAAGACAGATCTAAATTAATTCAAAAGCTGATTTATAATAAAGTAGAAAAACATGAAAATCCAAGAGAGGAACTAATATGAACATTTCATCATCAAAAAAAACCTAAAAACCATTTCTCATGCAGGAAACAACAGTGCTTAGAAAGAGTGGCATGTGCACGAGTAGAAGTATGACCTAAACAGTTTGGAAAACTTACTTCATTAAACAGCTTCCACTGTAAGAAAGCAAAGGAAAGGTAACTAATTTAAAGTCAACTATAACTTTTCGATTAAAAGATCAGTAACCTTCTATGTCTCATCGTGAAAATTCTCATATTCCATGGGTTTCATTAATGCAAAAATAAAACAGAAATATTGAGACCCAAGTTAGAAAAGTGCTTAAGCATGTCCCAGTGTTTCTGGAGCAATCATAAGTTTAGATATGCTTAAAAGTTTTCTTCAGTCAGAGAGAGATCAGTCAGTTCTCTCTCTAAATGAATAAAGCAGGGAAAAGGTCTTGAATGTGGTAAAAGTGCATGAACAGTCTTCAGGTAAAAACCCAAACCAAGCGAAAAGCCCACCAAAATCAAAACACAAAAGAAAAAAACCCCTGAAAAACCTTAAGTAACATTAACAATCATATTTTTTACAGAATAGGAGCTGCCTTTTTTATTACTTCCTTACCAAAGAGTCGAGGGGAAATTACATGACCTACATTCAGCACTGCTTTGTCTTACCTGTGATTTTACACCAGGGACCATCTGAGCTAGAATGAAGCAGTTGAGCCCAAATTCACCACAGCCTAGAATGCAATAAGAGGATCCAGCCCCACATGAGGTACCAGGGATTGAAAACAGCTTTGTCCATTTATGAAAAACATCATACGGTATTTATTTTTGTTGTTACATTTACCATATGAGGTTGGAAAATAGAACATGAATACCTTTTACACACACACACACACACACACACACACAGAGTGATATATGTATTCCCACACTGTCCACATACTCCATCAAAACACCTTTTGTTTCTCATGTTCCCAAATAAATGCGGAGGACTAACGTGTGTATGTGTTGTTTATCACTAAATAAAATGCACCTAGAATTTATACATGTTTCCTTTAGGCAGCATGGTCAGTCAATAACAATCAGTTAGTTTTTAAAGGCAGCCAAATTCTTCAGAAATGAGCTGGATGTTACTTGGTTACTTCAATTATTTTTCCATGTCAGTCTATTAGTAGCACCTACACTCAGCAAGCATTGAAACAATCATCCAGCATTTTTAAAGACATCTGATGTCAGATATAAAAGTTTCAGAAGAGACAGCTATGAAAAAGAGCACAGAAAATAAGGTTGCTTTTAATTATACACAGAAATTAATATCTAGCACAGAACAACACATTATTGATGTGGTAATTAAAATATTGCATTCTGAACAATAAATATATTAGCCAGCCAGAAGGACCCGGCCTTATTTTGTTATACTTTAATAGAGAGGAAATAGAGTTAAACAGATGGCACTCAGTATTTCTCAATGAATTCAGCATCTGTGAGTACACGTTGCATAAATGCCAATTAAAATGTGTCCGAGTAAATTTAATTCCCCTGCTGATAGAATGTAAGCCAACCTAGCTGGCTGAAGATCAAGGTTAACTTTAATCGTCTGCTCAACTTGTAGCAAGTTGCTCTCAAATTGTACAGAAATTCCCAGTGAAATAATAAAACAGCCTTCCTATTGATTTGTATTCATTTACATTCATAATTCTCTTCTCAAGTGTTGGGCCAAAGCACAAAGGGGGAAAAAAAATATAGTACTGTGTGAATTGTTTGACAAATCTAAACTGAAGAAATATTTCTTTCATTTAAAAAGCTTCTGCAGAAACGTTCAGCAGAACTTCTCCTTTGGGTAATTTTATGAAGTAATTATTTTAGAAGTGACCTGATAATTTCTATGAGCCACACAAGACACTTTTTAATTTCCTCTACTTTACTTTTAGTGACAAACTACCACTGTCTTATATTAGGATGTCATCTAAATTTTTCATAGAATGCAAAATGAATTTTGATTATTATATGATCAAATACAAATTTTAAAAAAAGAAGACTATATTGAAAAGCTAAAGAAATACTGTTATGCAACTCTGTAACAGTTCTAATTTAATCTGGCATTTTATTTTCTTATAATAAGGCAGGGAAGGACAGAAGAAACACCTTTGGTATAAAAAAACCCCACCAAACACACATCCAAAGGCAAAATTCTGAAAACTTAGAGATTTTGCCCCATATTTCAAGAATTACAAAGTGAAGTCTAGTGGGTCTGTACCCAGGAAATCTGAACATCCACCCCATGAGAAAAGAGAAGGCATTTTTGTGATCTGCTGTGCCATCCTTAAAAATTTGGTCTCATTGACTAAACTAGAGCAAATGTACACCAAGCAAAGCTTGGATCTTTTGCAAAGCTAATCAATTAAGTCCCTTTATAAATAATCCATGTGTGCAGTCTTTTCCCATACCAATTATTTCATGCTGGCAGCGTTTTGTTGAGGGAAAAGCCAGTCAGAAACTATAAAACATACAGCCCAACAGCAAATGAAATTAAATGCCAGAAGTGCAAATTACTATCTAGGAAATGAAATTTGAACTATTCATGCATGTATACATACCAGCAATAAATTAAATTATGGCAGTCAGGGAAAAGACCTAAATGTCATTAGGACGAGTGCAATGGAAACAGTGGTGCCACAATCAGAAGATATAAAAGCTTTCCTTGAAAGTGGGAAAACAAAAGGTTTACCTTTGTTCTCTGCAATAGCAGGAATAAAATGACTCAGCAAGACCTCAATGCATTTTTAGATTACAGAAATCATACTTGATCTTGAACAGTTCAGTAATTCAGCAAAGTCCACTTCTTGGGCAGTTCTGCAAGACTGGCTGGGGAAAACATCATTGTGCCAGGAGGTCAGTGCTCAACAGAATGCACACAAGAAGCGTCATTTTCAGACCTATTAATTAGTGAACTATTGAAGCTCTGGCTGAGGAGCACCTTGGAAATCTAGTCCCTAAGCATTTTAATAACCATAGACAGTGGTACCAGAGAAGGAAGAAAATAAAAAAAAAAACAACCAACACAAAGCCAGGGTCAACAACAGGCATGCTTCCTAAATTAAATTATGACTTGGGTAATGCCAGCAGAATTTTTAAATATTAATTTAAATAAGTAGCAACGGTGCACTACTCCTGACCACCTTGTCACTTGTAGTCCTTTATTGCAATAGAGACCACAGAAGAAACAGAAAAATACTAAAATCTTAAGGTAGTCAGAGGCTCTGTAGTACAACATGACTGACTACATAATGTACTGGGGAAAGACTTCCATGGTCCAAAAATAAGAAAACTTCTCATTCAAAATGACACTACTAGGCAAGAAAATTTCTGAGCACAGCCAGCATTCAGCACAGAGGAAGGCTGATGGAAAGAAAGACAGATGGACAGGGGAACTAGAGGGTGAGCAAACAAACAATGGTGTCCACTTCAAGCCCTTCCTGGTCTCCACATTTTGGGAGAAGCATTTTTGCTTGACTTACCTGAAAAGAGGATTTGTGGGGAAGTGCAGATTCCAAGGGACAAATGAAGAGGCCCCAAGAACCAGATGTGTTTTAATCCCCTGCAGGAGTGCAACAGCAGAGGTGACCTCCTTTTGTACTTCTTTGGCTGTGCAGTTATTACTCCTGATTGGACCTGTGCTTGATTTCTGCACCTGGCCAAGTTTCCAACCCTTTTCAGAGGCTTCATATCCTTGCACTTAAAAGTTTCACCAAAGTCAGGATGGGTCCATTTCCCCAATCAGTTGATAACAGCTGAATGCCACATACATCACAGCAAACTACACGACCCCTGAGAGTGGATTCTAAGCTTTTGATGGCAGAAGCATCTCCAGATTCATAAGCAAGATTCGCTACTGATGCTTCACACACATTTTTCACAAAGCTCTTGGAAAACAAAAGGCAGAGCACCTAACAGGGTGGATCAGGCCCTACCAAGCAATAATCCTCAGCATGATTGTAATACTTGGATTAGATTCTTTACTCCAGCTTGCAATGTGCAAAATAATATGGTTCAGCAACTGCTGTAATTCTTTGCAGTTGCACAAAGAATAAGCACTTAAAGATTCAACTGAGCAGCTTTCATTGTCTTCTCCTGTAACTATTGCTCTATTTATTCAGAAGAGGTGACCTTCTAGTAACCTTGTACAGTGGCTAGAAATGAATGGAAATTTGACCTCACTTCAAGACCTCCATAAAAAGAATTATACTACAATGATTTTGCATCTTTATGTCAGCATGTCAGATAAATATTTTATTTAGTTACTAACTGGATAATGCATTTTCAAAAAAACTCACAATGTTGTATGCATTTTTAAATATATTGCTAAATGAAGTACAAATTCAACTAATTTTTAAATATTTAAATTTATTTGACATCTAAGAAATATTGGACATATTTTCCTTAGTGCAAATGCATTATGTATTTAAAAAGTTCTAGCTGCCATTAGTAGCAGTACCTATGAATAATACATTTTTTTCTGATGTCTTATTATGTACACAAAAACATCAATTTGTATCTAGCTTAAAAGAAATCTAAATTACAGGTAAGCCATCTAATGTGTCCCTTACTACCTTTTGGCAAGATTAGTCTAATCAGAGTTTTTCCACTAAATTACCCAGATCAACAGAAACCCTGCACAATTATATCCTGCTCTCTAAAACAGCACATAGATCTTTCCTCATGTGGGTAATTGCCCGGGTGGAAAATTGCAGTGAGGATGATGGTACAGATGTTCTTTTTCAGTGGACCAAACAAAATGAAAGAAAACAAGGAATTCCTGTTTCATAACGAATTCTATTTAAAATCCACTGGTTTATACACATTTACACACACATAAACAAATATAACAGGAATTTTCAACAGATTTTTCTAACGGAAGACTGCATTCCTCTGCTGATGGTACAGGAAAAGATTAGGTTTTAAAGAAGAGAAAATATTAAAAAAGCATCAACACGTGAAAAAAAAATGTTCAATGTTTGCAATCTGTAAGAACGCACACTAGGATACTTCTTAAGTTAAAGTTCCTGAAGGGGATTTCAAAGCAGGATAGTTACACTGAAGCCAGGCTTTTTCACCTGTGTCCATGAACAAAAGACAAGCAATCTTAGCACTGACAGGATAAAAAAAGATTTGCCTGCACCCATTATTACTGCTGCATTTACTGATCCCCAGGGCTGAAACCAGCAATTGCCCTTTAGAGGGATGAAGGGAGATCACCGTGAGTGATGTCCTCTGTGCTCACCAGAGACTGCTGCAGAGCCATGCTCACAGAAGGAACAGCTCGTGAAATCTGTTTCCCAGATCTCACAACCCCTTGCCCTCCGCCTGTCTCGCTCTTCTCCCCCCACAGGTGCTCCTTGCTCTGTATGCCTTTGAGAGCAGCTCTCCATTAGATGCTTGTTCAGTCAGGTTTTACCAAATTGTGGGCTTTTCTTTCCTTTTCCTTACCATTAACTATTTTAAATTGTACCCAACACCCATCATTAAACAACGCTGCTGTTGATTTTTAACATCTTTAAACATTTAGGACATTTCCAGAACAGCCCTGGTTATACTCAAACACAAAGCAAGCAAACAAACAAGGTCTAGCAATTACTCTGCGCTGCTTCATATCAGCACCAGTCTTCAGTTATGGCAACACAGAGTGATGGGGATTTTTCTACATTACAGGGACACCCAACAACAAAAAAAGGAGACATGGAACCAGGCAATGGTGGTGGAGAGCTTAGAAGGTGAAGAAGCCAGAACTCCACAGAATTCCTTCATGAAAGCGACAGTATTTTGCAATGTATATTATTATAATAATATAATGTATGTTATGATGTATTATTATTATAATAATTATTAATAATAATGTATTTTATTATAGTAACAATATTTTGTTATGTATGCATATCCTGTATAATCTCTATAATCTCTATAATCTAGGGATGTAACTGTTCTTCCTATCAACCTCAAGAATGTGTTTTATTTACCCTCAGTTGGAACAAAGTAATTGAAAACACCTGACAAGTGTTTTAATAGTAACAAAGAAATAATTACTTAGAGTTACAGATGGAAAGTGTAAATACAGTATTTTTGAGCACTTACTAGTGTTACCCCTGGAAGGAGGGTCAGTTCCCATTTGTTTCCTCTACAGAGCACATAGCCAAAATTACAGGCTGGGCTCACCCTCGTTTTGCTGTTCAGCTTTAGGGGCAACTGAGACAAAAATACAGCATCTTTTGGGCTGCATGTGTCTTTATACCAGTCTGTCAGGGATCTGTCACACAGGGCATTTTCCTGAGATGCTGACCATCTCTCAAAAAAATAAGTGACAAAGAGGCAGAAAACCTGTTTCATTTCTGTGGAAAAGCCTCACACCCACAGACTTAGTCGGTGAATATAGGTGAATATTTCCTGCAAGAGAAGGGAAGAGAGAAGAACAATGAAGAGAGCAACTTATTCACAGCCTCATAATGAAATAAAGTAATTTGGATTATCTTTCTTCCTCAATCCAAACCCCAGTTTGTGATGCAGCATTTTAGCCATTTGTGTCTGGTTAAGCTAAGCACTGAAGAACATATTTCTCTTTGCCTCACCCTGGCTTGGATCACTAACTTCAACAAATATATGTTTAAATTTCAAGACTGTCATAATAATAATACTTAAACTGCCTCCCATACAACACTGAGAACGAAAGGGTATTAGCACTGACATCCACAATATGTATGTTGGTGGCACACACAGGTTGTTACCTCTCACACCCAAGAGGTCAGCAATTAAGTTTATTTCTCTTTGTGATTCATGGAGAAACTTTCAATGTCGTCTTTCTGAACAATGTCTCAAACACTGAGCATTTGGTTTGTGTAAGCAATAAAATTGGCAGCTCCATCCACTTGTGAGTTGTGTTCTCTACAAAAAGTCAGGCATCCTACCAGAGTAATTTAGTCTGCAGCAGATTTAGGCTTCAAGCTGCTTTAAGTATTTGGTGTTGAAAATCATCTTGTTTTACAGTGATACTGTCAAAATTCTTTCCCTTACCAAACATGTCAGCATTTAATTTACTAAGTAATACTTGTAGTTTACAATAAAACTATCACATTTTTGATGCCATGTTCACAGAAACAGCTGGATGTGCACACCACAGAATTTACCAGTATTCACATGATGCTCCATGACACAAAGATGGACTAAAATTTTAGTTCTTCCAAGAAAAGGGAAGTTTAATCAAGAAGTATATAATTATCCGTATCAAAATGAGAATACTAGGACCTGGGTTAATTTACTGATGTTTCATGGTTTTGTCTAAAATATTGCAAAAAATCAGCAGAGTTAGAAAGGGATCATGTGGGATTATTGTCCAGGTCTGAAATATGTGACACCACATAACCCAGCACCTGAAGGGACAAAACCACTCGTCAGCATTTACAAAGCTGGGAACAGAACCACGTTGATTGACTGTACTGTGCAAACCTGCCTTTATTTTCTCCAGTCCCAGGTTCCTGGCTGAAAAAAACCACATGGCTTCCCACACAGCCAAAGGTCACAAAACATTAGAAACATGAAGGCTGTATGAAAACCTCAATTAGATGTAGAGCGTAACCTAGATCTCGACATAAATACTGAAACATAGATAAATACTGAGAGGATTTAGATCACTGAGCCCTTCAGAAACTAAAATGGGTTTATGTTAATGAAAATCCTTCCATCCACTTCATACTGCCACAAGTCTACTCACATATGTTAAGAAATTTAACTTATTTATAGCTTTCTGTTCTTAGTGTCCTATGTTTGCCACATCTTCCTTGACCACATTATCAATATGTTAACCTGACAAAATATTAAGAAGACACTTACACTATATTTTTATATAGTTAAGTTCTGAAATAAAAGTCTGCAAACCAACTATTAAATAGATTTAAATCATACTGAAATTGCACAACTGAGATTTTTCTATGGCTTGTTTATAACATGAAAAGCATTTATTCTGATATGGATCTGATTATTTCCATTCACTGGTTCTAATGGGAGCATGAGGTTAATAAAAGATGCAGATTTAAATAAGAAGTACCATAATTGGAACATCATCTTTACATTTGCTCTCATACTATCAAATCCTGCAGAGAAAATGTCTGTCAGATTCCTGGGGCAAAATATATGAAGACTTCACGTCACTGAATTTATTGGATAATGAGGCTGCTGCCATACCTGGGTCTAGGCCACCACTTTAGGTATGCTCAAATTAAATTTACATTCTTTAACAAGCTCCTTGAAGCCCTGTTGACATTAGGTGTACTCTAATTACTGCTGGACTTTAAAGTTTTAAGTAATCATGTTAACTTGAATTCAAGTCAAATCGTTAAAGTTCAGGAACAGCTACAAGAGAAGACAGGAAGAAAGAGGACCGCAGTTCAAAATATTCAGAGACTTACTGCACACAAGCAATATATTCTTCCAGAGGTTTCTGCCTTTTCAAATTGCCTAAATATTAAAAATTGTCAGTAACAAGATAAAGATTTTAAATAGTCTCAGAATCTGCACCTACTATTCAATTCCAACCATGAGCTGAAGAAATCATTTTATTGCCTCCCCCATCCCTTTCTCATAGACAAAATCCTCAAACAAAGAATCAACAGTTCCACATGCTTAAAAATCACATATTTATATATACATATACAAACAAATACACACATCCTCACTACTTGTTTGTTAGCAGACCTAAAAAATCAGGAGATCCACTGAAAGTCCTGGCACCTCCCAAGATCCCAACAGTGGCTGTGTGTCCCTCTGATTTCAGATGAGCCCTTGGGGTCGTAACAACTACTCAAGGACCAGCACAAGGATCTGATTCTAAGCAAACCTGCTTGCAAGCATATTGTGGGATTTGGTTTCTGTTTTGGTTTTTGGGTTTGGGTTTTTTTTGGTGGTTTTTTTGTTGTTGTTGTTGTTTTGTTTTGGTTTTTTTTTCCTGGTGGTTTGCTGTTGATTTCATAAAAATAATTTTAAAAGCCTCATTCACAGGCCAGCTCCTATGTAATGTACCTGAGAGCATTTTTCAGGTAAATCATGGCTGCTGCTGTGGTTGTGGCTGCAATTCTGTAACACTGCTGCAAACTGACTTGGTTGCCAGACATTGGAATGTAGGATTTTTATTTAAAGAAAGATATGGAGAAGAAAAGAAGAACTACTAAAGTAATGCCAATCACCAATAAAGCAAATTCAAAATTGAAGATGAAACAGTTTCAAGGAAGAAGATTCCTTGTTTAGTGCACTGAATAATTATCCATGGTTTTACATTTGGGTAAACTAGTAGATGGTACCAAATTTAAAAGCATTGCATAAAACCACCTCCACAAAAAAGACAACTGCTCTTTTACAATTGTTGGTTTTGTTTCCCTTGGTGGAACAGGTTAGCCTGTTATGATTTTGAAGTGGTTAAAAACTTTTTCTTTAAACAAACTTGCAGCCCAAGGACAAATGCATTCTTATGTGTAGCGAATGCAATGTGTTTCTAACAAAACCAATAAACTTTGTGCTAAAGTGCTTTACCACCACTAACAGATGATTCCTATATTGTATGAATTAGTTCATTTTACTTATTCTAGCATATATTCTTATTTAAAAGACTGGATTTTTAAAAACTCCAACTCTGGTCTACATTTAGTTTTGCATCAGGCAGTTATAACTGAGTGATAAAATAATTTTCTGAACTAAAATTAAGCTTACACCTAGATAAAATCACTGAATTCTGGGTTTGTAACATCAGAATCTCCACAGAAAGAGAGCCAAACCAGTAATTTATAAAACTCAACTCCATTTCAGAGACACTAAAATAACAGAAGGATTTATGAATTGTTTCTCTCCATGTTACACCCAGATTACTGTGTCATCTGGGTAAAGCTGACGATTTAAGAGTATTTCACCTAAACTAATAAAGCTATTTACTGAATCTGAACTAAGTGCTGAAGTTTACCTCTAATGAGTGTTGACTGATCTTGGCTAAGAAAGTGAGTAAGAATACACATAGCTGAGCCAGACAAGTCATCACTAGTCAGTAAGTCCTCTGGGACAGAATGAAGAAAAATTGTTTCTCAGCTTATTTTTTTTCTGAAGGATCACCACAGTTGCTCATGTTGATAGTAGCACTATCTTGACATCCTTTCAGAGCTGTTCTTAGCACTGGCAATATCTTGCCCTGCTGAGAATTTTTTTACAAGTTAAGAAATGAAGCCATTTTAGCAGTTCATTTTGCTTTTATCTATCCAAACACTTATAACACACTCATCACCCCCATGTTTGCAAGCCTGAGATGCGAGTGTTGTCACACAAAGGATTAGTGTGCAAATCCCTCAGGGCCTGGAAGGCTCCGTGTCAAACTGGTCTCCAGTGCAGCAGCTCCGGGGTGGCAAAGGGCTCTGCTCCATCCAAGGGGTGCTGGATTGGTGGCCTGAGGATCCAGCTGGTTTGACTCAGCTTTTCCTGAAATCCTGAACAACTCAAGTCACCTCTCTCTGCCTCGGTCTCCAAACAGAACAGAAGCAGCAATTCCTCTCAAAACCTATGTCTAGAAAGCCTAAATAAAAACTCTGTCTCCATGAGCATTCTAAATTAAAAAAGAAAAAAAATCACTAAAAGGTTCAAGGTTCAATTAGATATTATCATATCTAATTGCTTCTAACAAAAAGCAATACTGTAAGGATTTTATGAATGTCATAAGTACTGTCACTCTCATGAAATGAAAACAGGAAAAATAGTCCAAACCATAACAAACAAAGTACCGTGCAGTTGAAAGTTTTGCTGCTTTCGTTCAGTTAAAGTTCATGAAGCCCACAAAGAACAGCAAGGCAGAGGGACAACGCTCTGAAGTTGTAACTTGATTTACAGTTTCATGTGTGCTTACATTTGCGCTGCTTTAATTTGGTTTTGGTAAATTTTACAGCCACTCTCACCCCGTAATTTTCTCCACAGTTTAGCTGCCTTTAAAATAAAGACAAACCATGTAATGTGTTATAGAGAAGTGCCGTAAGGGCCAGATCAGGCCTTTTGTAGAACTTTTTAGGTGTGAAATGAGAATGAAAACAAGACAAACTATTCCAAAGCAACATTTAAAGGTTCAATCTTATATTTCATGACATTTGGCTAAAAAAACCAAAGAAACAAAACAGAAAAACAAAAAACTCCGCCCCAAAAAATCCCCAAAAAACCCACCAAAAAACCAACCAATCAACCAACCAAAAAAAACCAAAAAATCTCACCAAAAACCAAATTAACTAAAATCATAGCAAAAAAACCCCAAAACCCCTCAAACCCACACCCTCTATTTGTCAAGGACAGGAATTAGAGACAGATGATTTGGAATACAACACTGCTGGAACCGCAATATTCTACTGACCATATCCCCACACAGGAAGCTGGAACTCCTCAAAGGCTATTTCAGAGATATCAAAAACATTCACAGCCTAATATTATGATGATAATAACAATAACAAAACCAGTATCTCCCTTAAAGTAAAAGTGCATCTGCTAAGCCTCTCTGTGCAAAGGACACAGCTCCTTTGCTCCCTGAAGATTTTCAGCTGAGCCATGTATTTGTTTGAACGCTCATTAAAATAAGCAAGTATCACCTGTCATGATTTTTTTTTTTTAAATACATTGTGAGACAGTCCTGGTTCTTTCTAACTATGCACTTTGTTACCTTTGTTTCCTAGATAAGGATCCAAAACCAAAAAAACTGGGGTAAAAATGAAAAGCCCCTCAGTGCTAGTGAAGTGTTGGAGGTAATTAGCATGCCCTTTACATACAAGCTTCAGAGAACCTGGAAAAAGTAGAAGGCATTGGGTTTTCCTGTAATTGAAACCTAGTATCCAGATAAACTTGCATACATCTCACCTTTGTTCTCTTACTACAAAGCTGCTCATTACACATGGAAAATGGGGCCCAATAAAAGCTGTGGCATCTATTCACACCACAGGAATCCATTTTAATTATTCCCTCTAGCAGATATGAAGTATTTCCTAATGCAAATACTGGACTCTCAGAATGCTGACATCAAGGAGATGTACTTCACAGGGATGAAGTATAAAAAGGTTGCATTTTACACTCAGTTTAAGCACAGCACTTTCTGATGATTCTGCTATGGAATTGAAAGGGCACAGTTTTCAGTAATCAAAGTTTTCAGCAAAGCAGTAGCAGATTTTCTAAAGGGAAATATGAATATGCGTATCAGATTACAGCAAAATATAGCTATTTCTGTAAACAGCACACTCTGCATTCACTCATTTATGGATCTGCTGTTGAGATAGAAGGACCTTTCTGCAGGCCTCAAGCATTTTAGTGCTTTAAAGAGTGTTTTAAACAAGAGACTAAATTGATCTGCTGATGGTTTCATCAACAAGTCAAAAGATCTTTATGGCATAAACTTCAGGACTGAAGATCCAGCCTAAGTCAAATTCTTATCTTCAAAGTCCCTTCCAACCCAAGCCATTCTATGACTTTGATTTACACAGAATGAAACCTCTGAGTTTCATCCCTGCTCTCTGCCAGTGCTGCCAGTTTGACCTTGCCAGTGGGCACCTCCGTGTCCCTCTCTCCTTTTCCACTCTCAAGTTATCTCCAGTGTCTTCTCAGGTGACTAAAAACAGAGGCAGTCTCCAAGCAGTGACTACACGATGGCAACCTCAAGTACTGCAGAATTACAAATTTATCATTGCCTGTGTTTTGAAATAAATAGAAAAATATAAATACGAGGGGAATAAGGTCCTGAATTTGCAGACTGCCATACAAAGAGTCCCTCAAATCTTCTCAGAGTCTGTGGGTTCTATGTGAAGTCCCCTGAAGTAGTGACTGTGTGCCAAAGCACACATCTGTCAGGAGTAAAAAATTTTAATCCAGTGACAGAATAGAAAATAGATTTTAGGGAAGTATCTGTGTATTTTCATTAAAAGCATCTACCATATGATCCTGGGAGAAAAAAAGATCATGATTAGACTATATTAAAAAAAAGTCACAAAGTTTAATTTCAGACGAAAATTGGGATTTACACAGTCCTCCATTCTGTGCTAGCAATCCAAACTTTCTCACTTATACCAGAAATGGTTTGGCTGCAGATCACACTTATGAAAGTAAATTGATTCTCAGTGTCTGCGGTGAACGAAATATATGCATATGTAAATTATATATAAGCATGTATATTTCCTCATCCAAAATCCTAGAGCTAATGTAGGGTCTTTGTTGAGCACTCTGTGCAAAGGCACACTCAAACACAAAGAAACCTTTTCAATACTACATTTCTAACTTGATATATAATTCAAAAAGATGTTGGATAAATGAAATGTTTAAGACAAATGTGGCAGATTCACCAGTTTAACTTCTGTGCAGAGACATACACACATCTTTGCCATACACACAGCTCAAAATTACTACCATGTGCCAAATAAAATTTTACAGATGTTCGACAGCAGAGTTCAAAGAAATTGCATTGTGTCTTCTTTGACATATACCAGCCAAATATATAAAAACAAAGAGATGTCAAGATATCAAATGAAGTGTCCATTTGCTGATGTTCAGATAAATGAGAGATGAAGGGCTGCTAGTATTCTTTCTTTCCCATTACTTGAATTACACTCAAACGATACTTTACAGTTATTTTGAGCTTCCATCATGAAGCATTCCAGCTAAGCCATGGCACATTTTAAAGTGACTTTTCCCTGTGGCTTTTTCTACAAAAAACCCTGGATATTTCTACATCACAGTACATGTGTGAAATCCTCCCCTGAGAAACTTTTATGTGCACACACAGAAACTGTCTCTCTTTCTCTCAGCATTATATGTATTATTGAGAGAAAAATGCACTCTTTTTGGGGTGGGGTCACTTCTTGAAATTTGATCACAAAAAATTAGTGTTTTTGCTTGGTAAAACCAGTAATATTCTAGAAAAGGTAAGCCTTAATAAGGCATCACCTCTGCTTTTATTTTTATTACTTTGAAGGCAATTACACTGCAAATTAATGTAATAAATCTAAAAATCTTCTAATTAAGCCTGTAACTGTACATTAAGTTATTTCGGCATGTCCTGTTGACCACTCACATGTTCCATACTTGTGTTCCCATTAATGCATTTTCCCTAAGGCCATTTCTAACATTGCTGCCTTTTGAACATTTAAACATCTCCAAATACTTTAAAAAAAATATATAATAAAAACCCCACAAAACTTTCCACCTTCACCAGGAAATGTTTCCTTTCTTTCTCTTTACTGTGGATTTCCCACTTACCTCTCTATCCCTAAAACATTCCCATGCACACCCTTCCAAATTACACTTCCCTGAGGTACGGGATAAGCAAGATTTAGTCCCAGAGTAGTGACAGGTTTAAAGTATAATATTGCACAGCCTGTCAGGGCTGGAAAAAAAAGGCTTTTTAGTGTTTAGTGAGCTAAAAATACCCTTTCCAATAAGAAAGATCCTTCTCCTACTCTGTTATTCACTCTCTCACTATGCCCATGTACACACACACACATATATATAGATATGCACCCATATCTCTCTTCTCTCTCTATATATATGGATATATGTATCTTTGTATACATCAAGCATAGGTAGATTAGACAACTTTTAAAGATTTCTACAATCTATTGCTTACAATTTTCCTTTATTTTCTAGTATCACACAGGTGGATCTGTTCTACAGGAGGGAGAAGATGAGAAACACCACCAATGCAACTGAGAAATAATTCAAGGGAGTTTTCTGAAGTTGCATTTTTTCTTCCATGCAAGTTTTGTGGTCCATAGCAAATTCATGTAACATAAAAGATGTAACTTAATGGTTTTATTCTCCTTTCCTTAGGACGAACTGCAGACGTAATTTACGGCTTTCACACCCAATACCAATCCAAAGCTTTTGCCAATAAAAACTAGCACTAACACTTCATGCTTTCTTCCTCTCTTAAATCTAGAATTTCCGCTCCTAAAACAGAGACTATGGTTATAACTACTAAAAAAATGACCATTTTTTGTGTGTTTGTTTTTTTGTTTTTAATAAAATGAGAATTCACTTGAAAACACAATTTTGTGAGCAGTGCAATTAATGAAGTCAGATTCCGTGCAGATTTCTCTCTCACAACCAGTTACTCCAGCACCTAACAAGGTAGCTTTCCATTAGTTAGGTCATTTCCAATGTCTCTGCTCCCTGGTGCCTCTCAAGGGCTGAACTCATGCACACACTACTTCCTCTAAAGTTTCTCATTCTCCAGCTGTTTTTCCTAGGTGCCTGCATTTCAGGAAATCTGTAGAAACTGACTCTCTCAGAAACTAAGCTCTGTCTTCAGATTTAGTTGAAACTGGCCAGTGAGTTCAAGACTCTGTCGCTGTGGGAAACACTCCCACTGATGTGGCTGCACGTGTGCACGCACACCCAGGCACACAGAGTGTAATCACATAAAACTCATTTCCTTCGGAAACCAGGCTCACAACGATTTAGCAGCAGCAGATGTGAACACAGTTATGAAAAGCAGCTGCAGGAGTTTTCTGTGAAACAAACAAACATAAGGTCAACACACATGCAGGTTCCTTTAACAAAGCTCAACTGGCCAGCCTTTGAAATATTTACATAAATATTTTAAATATCCTCTTTCTGTAGGGCAGAGGACACACATCTTGACATCAGTTCATATAAAGTATGTTTCTTATTTTCTCTGGGTCGAATTCTTCCCAGCTGAAGTCAACAGAAGCTTTATCTTTGACTTTTAGATCTACAGTCAGGATTTCTTTCTCTGAGTATATTGCTATAATTTATCTGGGTGTGCTGATTCTCCTCGTTCTCTGACTTCACCTATACAAATAATGTTTTCATTTATATTTCATGCAACAAATATATTTGAGCTATTCCAAATTCTATCTCTGACAAAATACGTAAGAAAATATCTTCAACAGAATGAATTAGAACCCAGAGACACTTGGAAACATATATCCCCACAAAACAGCCCTATGGTTTTAGCTAGGGGGATGAGCTTTTCACTGCTTCTGACAATGGAACACAGTTTGGGCTCTCTTCTGAGAGCCATTTAGCAAATACTTTGTTACATCCAACTTCAAAAGCCATCTGGAAATTATACTGGGGCATGTGTCATCCTGGTAACACAGAAACAGAAAACTCTGAGGGATCCTGAGGGGCAGCAGAATCCAGCCCTATTGTCTCCTCTTTCACTATGCAAGAGTCATTTAATCCAGAGAAGTCCACAGCATACCCACCTTTTATACTCCTCAGTTCTCTCATCTGCTTGAGAAAGCTGAAGAAGAAACCAAAGGAAGGCTCTATTAACCATCCCCCTCAAGATATTTCATGCTCAAGAATCTGTGCCAAATATTAGTTTTTACAGGGTTTGACAATATTGGGTCCCAGTACATCACAGGAGTTACATTTCCTTTTCAAGTGTTCCTCAAGGAAAGCTTCCTGCACTGAACTGCCATAGTTTGAGCATTTCAGCTAATAAACTTGTTGGATTTATACCACTTCCAGGGGTAAAAAGGGTTGTCTTAATCTAGGAAAAATGCAGTAAAAGATAAAAAATTGCAACTCCATTTTTTAGTACTTCACTACTAATGGCTCCGTTTTGCAATGCATTGACCAGTTTGATAGGAGATGAGAGAGGGTTTGGGCTGTTACTTTCAGCTCTGTGGCTGATCTCTTGCTGAATAAAATACCTACCCTCCTCTCCCAACGGGATCTAGAAATAATAACAGTTTTTAAAAAATAAACAGCTAGAATTTTAACAGCTACCTCAGTTATGGGCTGCTTTCCCAGATCTCCTTTTTGTACGAAGTGAGACGCAAATAAAACTCAAATCACCTCTGCAATGCAGATCTGGGTAAAAGTTAAAAGAGATGACGAGTGAAATGCACCCACTATTGAGTGCACTGTCAATCACATCTCCTCAGCCTACAGCCTGAAAATAAAGACCATTATTAGGATTTACAGTGAAGCACAGATACCCTACAGTACCACAACTTCTCAATATCAGAAAATAAACAACCTAAGTTCAGTACAACCAAGTTCACTACAGCCTTGGCGATTACCAGTCATAGTTCACTGGGATCAGTTATCTAAACTGAAATATATTCAGCTCACTCTGGAGTTTCCAAACACTGCTTTGCTCTTTTTAAAAGAAAAAAGTGCCATGTACTTTTACTGGTCCAATTTCTGTTTGGTAGACCAGAGAGTATTTTTCCAGATTTGAATGAACAAACCAGTTGTTGAGACAAGGCCTCTTAATCTGAGTGCAACTCTAAAAGTGTCTGCATGTGTCCCTGCTTGAAACACCATTCTCAGTTTTACTCCTTTTTCCCATTCTGTCACATTTAATCTTTCACAAACGCTGGGGGCTCAACTGGATTATTATTATTAAGAATTTGAATAGTACACGTTTCTTAACAACACATGAGATTTAAAGTACTTCAGTAGAGATGACAATACAGTAAGAGCTTTGCCTGGTAAAATGCATGCCACCTCCAAGGTGAGCACTTGCTCTTCCCCTTACTTAAGGAGGTGAGGGAAAGGCAACTTCTAGTCAGAAAATGAAGATATGAAATGTAAACATCAGAATAAACTCCATCTAGGATGACCTACTAACATTTTAGTTGTATTTTCAGCGAAACACAACTCAGAATAAACGAGGCCACCAAATTTGCAGAGACACAAGCAGAGTGCTCAGATAAATTCTGAAGGCTTGTTTGCTGCCAGTGTTTATCTGATGTATCCAGAATATTCTTAGAAGCCAGTAATCATGGAAGGAGGTTGATCTGGGAAGTTGGTGTGCAGTGTGCATGCCTGAGAGATGTTACCAGTGCTCCCTGTTGAGAAAGATTACTAGGACCCAATCTTCTTTAGTGTTCAGGATTAGAATTGTGTTCTAATGACATCTTCTTGTCTTTTTTCCAATTCAAATTCTAATTTGTAAGCACTTCCCTATTTTTTTTTACTCTGCTAGAAGAATATACTTCTTTGTGTCTACAACATTGTAAGATGCGAGAAAGACTAATATGACCTGACAGTCATCAAACACATTATTTCCTAGAAAGACAACCCCACCTGACCTTTAAAAATGTTAATATTATCTGGTGATTTTTGTCCTGCCAGATGTGCTCTGGATTCTTGGAAGCAGGGTGTGGTTTTTAGCTTGAGGCTGCTGTTAGAGCAATGAAATGCCACCTCCAGTGCAGCTGACAGACTGATACACAACTGCATGTACTGGAGAACACAAAGCCAGAGCACTGCCAGCAGCACCACTCTGACCTTGCAAGACAATTATTTATCCCACTGAAAAGCTCAGCAATACTTACTACAGTTTATTTGAAAGAAGAGGGAAAAACCTGCCCCCACCAACTGTTTTGGCTGGTTTCATTCTGTATACTCATGCATAGAGAAACTTTTAAAAATTGTCCTAGTATGCATTTTTCTGCAGTAAAATTCACATAATTTTTTTTTGTCACCAAAATTTTAGTCCAGCCATTATCTAAAGAAGAGGAAGTAATGACTACACATTTTTCCTAGTTTGAAAAAGCAAAAGCAAACCAAAATCTAAAATAAAGGAAAAGTTCTGTTTCCTGAAGTGAATCCTTAAAATAAAACAAATGCAACTCTCTTTTTTTCTTTTTTTTTTTTTTAACATCTGCCTCAAGATTGGCACATTCTGAAACAGCTTGCCAGCGCTTGGCTGCTTAGTTCACTAGATGGAAAAAATTAAAAAGCAACAATACTAAAAAAAATATTTTAAAAAGTAATTAAAAAACCTCTTTGGTTCTACCAAAGGTAGTTTTTTCCCTCCTGGAAGTCTTCCCAATTAGTTGTGAGTCCTGATGCCTTTTTGTACAGACAGCTCAGATGTCTCTGGGCTAGCCCACCTTCTGCAGTCCTCTCCATTCCTAAAAAGGCTGCATTATATTCAGTTCCCAAACTTTTACACTCCTAAGGCTTCTCACAACTCCTGCCTTTTGTGTGGTTGCTGGGCACCGTTTTTTTCTCAGTTCCTTTCCAGCAATGAGTTAATCTGTGGTGCAGCACAAATCTCAGCACAGCAGCTGCCTTCTTACTTACTCTTCCTCTTACTTTAATGAGCAACACTCTGCTTAGCATCTCACACAAGGCCAAGCTTTAAAATGAATTGTAGAGGTCAGCAGCAGCTTTGCTGCCTTTTGTCTGGAGTTCAGGATTCCTCCAAGGCTTGTTCCTTCTCTCACAAGTAGTGTTCCAACACAGATAGATTTTCTCTACCCTTCCAGCAAATTTTCAGATGTAGGTACCTACTGAAACAGCAAAGCCAACAGCTGAGAAGATGTTAGTTGTTTGGTAAGAAAATATGGCACAGCATACTTGAAAGATGGGAGGTGGCTTTAGATTTCATCTACCGAAAAAACTACTCACCTGCACATGCACATTTCTCTCTATATTTTTTAAGCCCAAAAGTCAATGTAGTCATGGAATGAATCTAACTTTGTATCGTAATGGGCCCAATAGTTTAAACCTTGTTTAACCTTTAAGTTTAAACTTAAAGTTTAAACCTTTCCATTCTTTGATTTGCATTTGTTGAACCTTAATGAATTTAAGGAATCCAGGAATTATTCTATGAAACCTATGCTGTTAGTAGGATACAGACACTAGAGGAAAAATAATTTATAGGAGGCAGAAAATTTATTGTTGCGCAGAAGAAATACCTGACTTATAAATCCAGAAATATTTACATAAAATACTTTTGCTTGCTGCTGTTACAGAACAACCTCTTAAAGTAAAGAACTTAAAGAAAGACCTCTTAAAGGCAGCTCTTCGATCTAATTTTGAACAAAATCCACACATCCTATCATTTTCCTGTGCCATCAAATATCCATTCACTTTGGAATTCAGCAATAGTCACAAAGCCAGTGCTGAAGCCCTGAGATAACAAGGAACATCATGCACCAAACTTCACGAACGCAAGGAGCCCATTTATGTTAATGTGGAGCACAGGTGTCACTGGCACGTTATCAGTTCAGTGTGTTATTTCATGCTTTCAAATACTGAAGAAAGAACTACCACCATGGAGACAAGAAGATGGAAAGAAGATGGAAACAAGTCTTCCTTTACAGTTACTTACACAGCTTTCTCCTTTTTTGTGCATTACAATGCAAAGTTCATAACCTATCAGTCCTGCTTTCATGTCTTCCCTATTAAAATACCTTCTCGCAAATAAAACATTTTTTTTTTAATTAATCAGTCTTTTCTGTTGCCCTGAATTGTCATGTCACAAAAAGATGTGTATGAGATTAGGAGTTGAAATGGAATCCAACACAGGATTCTGGCTCTTGAAGGTTATTTGTCACATCGAGATTCATGCCATATCAGCCATTTTATACATGGCTACAAGGGAAACATCTGCAAGGTCTAAGAGTGATAAGGAGCAACCTGCTCTGCTACTAAAAAAAAAAAAAAAAAAAAGGCTGCATTATATTCAAAGGCTGCAGATAAGACTTAATGAACTGAGATTTCATAATGGAGAAATGATGGATAATGTAGAGCTAATATATTCCACATTCACAAAAGCATTGAGAAAATATGTGAAAAAGAAAATCCTAAGCTTTTTTTTCCCCCTTCCCCTCAGAAATATTTGCAGCCCTGAATAAAAATATGGCTAAAACAATTTTAAACTCTCAATATCAACTTTTCCAGAGATGCTATTTTAAAATTCTGATCTTGTGATTCCACTCCCTCTCCTACACATGCTTTTGCAAGCATTACTAAAACACCCTATTTTAAACCACGATGGAGAATGCAGAGAGGGCCTCGAAATATTAGCTTTGCTGGCCATTTTCACAGGGAAGAGGTTAAGCCACATAAATTTTAATAGTACTCTTGCTGGTCATTTCAGAGAGAAACAAAGCTGGTTGGTGGCATGGAAAAGAAGGACGGTATTAGAAGTTAAAGGAGGAGAAAACAGAAAAACCTTTTCACTGACAATAAACAACAAGCTTGACCTTTCGGAGGAGGGTACTCCCTCCTAACACTGCATCTCAAATGAGCTGAAAAGGAGATCTTAGCAGCACAGAATGATTTATAAAATGACAAATTCTGCAGCAGGAGAGAAGAGGGAGCCCAAATGACAATGGACAAAGGAATTAATCCCCATGACTGCGGGCAGTGTTTCACTTCTAGTGAAGTCTGCAACCAAAGGCATTTGCATCTGCATCCTGATTGAACTCCTCTGCAATTCTGTTTAGCAAAGGTCTCACTTTGCATCTCCACTGGAATAAAATGAAACCTATAATATTGTTAAGTAAGCCCCTGCCACTTCATCTGGCTACAGCCAGTACTAAACAGGCTGATTTTAGTTTTGGAGGTATTGAGACATATGAGTTTCAAAGCCAGCAGAAATCTCAGAGACAAACAGAACTTCCATTCCTGATGAAGCCCGTCGCACCACAGCCCTTCAAAATACTTGCAGCCTTGTCAACAGTTTTCCTTTCAAAATATACTGCTGAATCCAAAAGTTAATGTAAAACATTTTAGTTGGCCAGGAACTGCTACTTCTCAACCCAACTCTAATTGTGCCAGCATTTTTTTTTTTCCTTGTCTCAGTAACTTCGAGTTGTATTCTTGAAAAGATTGTTAAAATACGTTACAAGACTTGTCCTTCACAGTAGTGATATCAGAGTGGTATGCAAAGAGGCTTTCATCATGGAACAACTCGTAGCTGCCAGCTTGCTTCTACTATATATTAGTGCATAAAATGGGATAACCACGTGTTGTAGAAGAATAATTGGCTGAAGTGATCAATATGATTGGCTTCCATTTGTGCGGTTTTCGTAGCCACAAAAATCAGTTTACATTTACCTAATCTCTCAGTTGGCGTTAAATAACCAAACATGTAATTTGGGACTGGCATTTAAAAAAAATTAAAAGCAATTAAGGGTAATAAATGCTCCCAGGAATGCCAAAGCTTGATACGAAGATTTCAAAATTGTTTAAAGACATTAAGGAAAAAATAAAATTTAAAAAAAAGGAAAAAATTCTATGTAAGCAAATGTATTTGGTGAAAAAATTATTCTGTAAAACACACTGGAAAAGTTATTTTGCTTTGTAACTACTTTCATAATTCGGCTCTTATGTTACCCGTAATGCTCCCAGGTCTGTGTAGGACAAAGGGAACTCTGCATCCAAAAAAGTGATACATATGGTTTTAATTGCTTTTCGCAGGAAAGTCAGGGTCCAATGTAAAGAAAAGTTATTCCAAACTCCAGCTTGCAAACCAGGTTTTCATGCGAAAATTTCCAGTAAAAAAGCAGCAACAGATGTAGCTGAGGCTATAAACTGGCTTGGGACAATTTTTTTCCGTCTGTCCACTCCCAATCAACTACCATCCACTTCTGCCTAATCAACACTGGTTTCACTTAGTGCAGTCAAGGCTCTCCTCACAAAACCTCTTCCCAGAAACAATCAGCTGTACTCACAGCAATGTCCAATACCTCCCTTCTCCTTCAGTTCTCTTTTTTAAAAGTCATATATGCCTGATTCTGTTACCCTTGCATTCCTGAAATCACAGATTTGATACATAGTATCATTTTAAAATCAGGCGGTGAAATATAGAAATACAGAAAACTACTGCACAGCAATGAAGCTGTCTCTTCTGACACTAAGGAGTGCAAAAGAAATAAACTTTGAATATCTATAAAATATAACCAGTGTTTTCCTAACTTGATTCCTTGGTTTTGGCTACAGTCAGGGCATTAGGCACTGAAACAAAACTGACTTACAGAAATTGTATGCAATTAAACAGGACAGCTTTACTGCCACAAGAATAAATGCTACTTTTTTCTTAAATAAATTAATCTAAGAATTTCCATAGGAGAGGAGTATCTGCTGTTATGTCCTCTACTCTTCCAGCTACCTGTAACATGTTTAATTCTGCAAGGGAACCACTCTTCTCTGAGGGGAAAGCAAAGGAATATAGACTATGCTAAGCTAAATGTTGAGGCCAATGTAAAGGTTAGCAGAGGATATGGGAAGAAACATTTCAAACTTCAAGAAAGAAGAAAGATGATATGGGAGATAATGAAGATATTAGCATAGAAACAAAAAGGTAAATATCTTATTATGAGTGGAAGCTAAGATTTATTAGGTCTAATAAATAAATAGACTAAACACACCAGAATGAAATAAAAAAATAAAATATAAGTAATAAAGCCAACAATAAACAAACCTGCTTAGCTAGTTGAAATTTTACAAAGTGCTGAAAACTAAATTTATAGATATGTAGATATCTACAGTCGACATATATATACATATATAACATAAATATATATATATAGACTATAGAAGATAGTTCCTATTTTTAAAAAACTTCCCATCAAACTATAAATAGAAATATTTTGTTTTGTCAAGATTCACAGGTCTGAATTTTTAGCATCTGTGATGGATACAGAATAATCAAAACTATAGCACAAGTTAAAATGCTAATCTACTTTATGGCTACAAGCAGCCACTACAAAATGGCATCTGAACGAACTCCCTCCAGGACAAATCTTCACTTGTATTTTCAATAAAGGTATGGATGTGATCGTTGAAGTATGGAGTGAAGGGAAAAACTTTGATAAAGGTGCATTTATTCAGGCTCTTGTTTTTCTGTGAATGCATTCTTTAACTGCTACATACTTGGGGCTGGGATTATACATTTTTCAGGTCCCTTATATCTGTTTTTCTGATACATTATTAAATATGTTCAGAATTTAGACTTTCAAAACATCATTCCATTTATAACCAATGAATTAAAAAAAATCCAAGAAACAAAACAAAACAAACCCAAAAAACCAAACCTTAACGAAAATAAAAGCAAACAGAAATGAAAACACTATAAACTCTGACTTAATATGCAACCCCCTGAAAATGTATAAAAGAGGTTCATGTAAACCTATAGTCAACTTAATGTAATTTAGGAATCTTGTATTTAATGAAAGAGCATTTACCAGTAACATCCAAGTGAACTGGAGGATATGAAATTCCCTGAAAAGCAATGAGGCTTTCCTTTCCTAGATATTCTTACTCCAACACTGCGCAGGTCCTTGGCTCAGCACGAGAGAGCTTTCCACGCGAGAACATCTGAACAGAACCTTTAGTTCAACAATGCCTTTTTCTGGGATCAAAATTCTTGGTAGCCATCTCAGTCACAAAAAACCCCAGAATCTGTCAGTTTGAAACTGAACTCAGAGAGTATTTTATGTGAAAAGACAGCCCAGAATTGATCTGAGGTACAGTCTAGCAAGCTGAATCAATAGGACAATATTTTGATATATTTAAAGACAATCTGAGAAATGGTTTTTGCTGTTTTTCTTAAGCTGCCACTCTGTTCTCTTAAGGCTTAGAATAAAAAGCAAGAAAAGAAAGGAAGAGATAAAATTCCCACGGTTCTCAGATACTTTTTCCTTTATCATTTCAAGTTCTTTAATGACCATTCACAATCTATGTATAATTCTACTATAAGTCAATGACTTAAAATTATGAATCCTACCTATGACTATATCTTCAATCTGAGAGAAAACAGTCTGAGTTGCCAACACTTAACATTGTTAACTATGCATTTTTAGTTGGTTTTAAAGCAGAGGTAATCAAATTAATAGATATTGGCATGAAAAAAACCAAAGCAGCCCAACACAGACGTCTTTAAGGTTGTTCAAGAAACATTCCCAGTAAATTTAAAATACTTTAAAAAGGAAATTCCTGGATGTTAATGGTGATATCCAGCTCTTTGGAAACTGCAACAACATGTATCCTCTTGAGTATTAATTTGGCTAGAGGTTGGAAATATCAACAGTTTATGGACTAAAGCAAAAGAACATGAAAAAAGGCATCTTGTTTATATGAACACAGCAGCCATCAGACATTTGTTAATGCTCTATAAAGGGCTCCCAAAGTTCATTAAAAACTATATAAGCCTTTCTGCTCCCTTTTTTGAGAAAAGGCATGTTGTCTCTGTAGGTGATGAGAAGGACGTACTGGAAAGGTTTTCTGGTATCTACAAATTTGTATGAATGAAGAACAGCAGCATTGCCTCCATCGTGCCATCAAGAAAGAGGCTGCTTATCACTTGACCACTGGGATTTGTGTAATAAATGAGAGCACTACAACTCTGCTGTTACTTCCATTTTCTCTGCCTCTGTTTCTCCTCTTTGTCTGCCTCTGCAGTAACATTTAAATGTCCATTCTCCTAGTAGGAGTGGACTTTGGATCTGAAAATAAAATAGGTGTGTGGGCTCGTTTCCTATCCTTGTGCTTGACAGTCACCAGGGCCATACGTACAAAGGTACGTAATAGTGTTATGTCATGCAGGTTCTACAACTGCCCCACATTACCTGTGAGGCTGGTGGTTTAATATTGACAGTGCTTGTCTAGAGGATTTCTTGGGGCAAATAGCAGCAGAAGCCAGACAAGATACTTTTATAGCAGGAAGCTTTGCAGGGTCTAAATTTGGGGAAGAGAACCAGGCTATCTTCTGTCCATCGGAATCTCTACTGACTGCCAGGCAAACAAGAAATATTGCTCCAATACTTACACATTTTATTTTAAGACAGTTCCTCAACTCAATGCTTCTTATTTTTATCTGAATACAGACAATTTCCTTAATCTGAGATGAAAACAAATACCTGAAAAGAGATAATAATGTCCTATGGTTGAGAAGAAAGTCAAAAAGACTTGACTTTCATCTGTGAGGAAGTTTTAGGTTCAAGAACCTCCATGCAAATAAGTCAAGTGTAAAAATACATACATTTTCAACTCTTCCTTTTATACAATTGAATTTCTAGACATCTAAAGCGTGTGTAACTTCACCATGTTAGATGTTCTAGTACGAATATTCCGAAAGTCAGCACTGTGCCTGAGAAATCCTCTGAAACCCACTGTTAATAAAACCCATGCATGGAAGTATATTAAGAAAGTGCTTAATTTCTCTCGTAAATGATTGAACACAATTTATTGAACAAAGGAACAGAAGCAGTTCAGATAATTACCACCAAAATAATTACAAAACATTGATGTTACCATGGGGCAATAGCAGAGTGGCTGAAATGATGACAAACTCACATTTGTTCTACTGAAATAAAGAATTCAAAAGCCTGGTCCTGCTCCTGTGAACACTTGGGTTATGGAACCTGGCTACTTTCTCTAAGTAAGTATCAGGACATTTGTGGGGTGACCACTTCCCAATTTTTTGCTTTCTTCTAAAAATTAATTACCTTGTTTTTTTCTTTCAATATAGGTTTTCCTATGTCCATTTATTCACAACAATTTTGTATTCTAACTATTTTATTTACTTCCAGAGCATATGTCAATTATTCAAGCTTGATTTTTTTTCCTTCTTACTTTTGAAACTCATAGTCTTCATTACTACATGTACATCAGCATTAAAGAATTTACTTTGTTCTTTTGTTATAATATAAAAAAAAAAATACAATTCTGTCCTTACTGGTTTTGTTTTCTGTCTTTTTAGTTAACACTCTCAATTCTAATACCATTCTTTTTCTTTCCCTAATTTCCTTTTCTATCTGAAAATCCTAATACCATAGCATACCATAATTCTCTATTTCTCATGTGGCTGTAACAAAATATAGTGGGAAATATTTAGTTTTATAGCTTCATAATTAAGATAAGTGAAGCTGAATGAAGAATTGGTCCTATAAAACTAAAGAAAAACAAAGAAAGATTTGTAATTAGTATGGACTCATAAAGCTGGTATAGAGAAAAAGTACATTTTTGTACATTATGAAACATTCTTCTAAGGCCAATGCAAATTAATATTTACAAATTGTTCTGAATCTTTTTTTCCTAAGTATACAATAGTTCACTTGTTAACACTGACATGTTTATCTGGCCTCTCCCAGTTGTAGGAAAAAATTATGTCAATTTTCCCTCAGACTGCCTTCCTATTCTGTCACACACATTATTTCATGAAACATGAATCCAAATGTTCTGTTTCTTTTCAATTTCCTTTCACCACAAATTCCAGAGTCCCCCTCTTCATGGCTTTTAGTAACAATTCAGCCTTTCTAGTCTAATGGCAAAAACTCAATACTGCTGTCTTTAATCAGGCTACTTTTCACTTCAATGTCTTCAATACTGAAGATTCAACCCTTTGTTAGAACTACTTTTTTTTCCAGGTCAGATGTTATGTCTGTGATTCCACATTAAGGGTCTACTCTCATAACAAACAGCAAGCCTTGACAAGATGTCTGAAAAACACAGGCACAGAAGCTAAAAAAAAAAAAAAAGTAATCTATTTCTATAAAGAACATCTTTTAAAAGTTGCAATAATCAAGTAGTCAAGCACTACTGAAAGACTCAGGTGATTTTGTACCTGAATATGGTCCATTACAATTACAGTAATTATAATGCAAAGCTAACCCATATTACTTAGAAAAGCAAAAATAGTGATGTTTTACCAATTAGAGGGAGTAGAGTATGTTTGTCTCTTCCCTCTCCAAATCAAAGATCCATTGGTTAGTTGATTCAAACTGTCTGTGACCACAAGTTTATGTCACCATCGTGACAGTTGAATAGATGAAGGTCCAAGGAAGCTGCGTTCAAATTATGATCACAAAAATGACATGACCCTGATACTTTCTATCCTAATGAGCTCACTAACAGAAGATGTGACAGACTGTACAAATAAGGGGAGACCATTACCTCACACACTGAGGACAAAAACAAGTACATGGATTTTCTCATTTCACGAGCCGCGGTTTTTGAATGGCTCGTCCTGTGGGCAACATACTGAGAACTGTAATGCCAGTGTGACCACAGGAGCCACAGTACACAGGCAAATCTCTCTGAAAGCAAAAAAATTAAAATCATATGATGAGAAGAAATAGCTGACTTTCACATACTGCAGAAAGGCAAGTCCCCAGCCTGTGACAGATTTTGATACAGGCTGAAGAGGCAGCTCTTGCTGTCTGTCTAACTCATCTAAGAGCATCCTTGACTGGGAAGAACAACCTCCCTTGATCAGTCATTCTCTTGATCCCAAGGAATGAAATACTCCAAAGAAATATCATATACCTCCAGAAACTCCACATATGAATAGAACATAATAGCAACCAGTACTTAAGAGACATAAAAATGCCTAAATTACGAATGGAGAATAGCATAAGTAGTGGACCTCGGGATAACTCAACATAAACAGGGACACTGTCTCTTCCATTGGACTGTGTACGTTATGGGTTTCTGCTCCAGAAGAACCAGATGTTTGGTATTAATACAGATACATTAAGCTCAAAATTGGTTACATAATGAACAGCAGTGCTGATTCAAATGTGTTTATAATCACAGAGGTTATGCTGAAATATACACAGGCATTTAGAAATGCTATGTGTATTTGTCTATGATTCTCTGCATGTAAACTGGCCTCAAGTGTTATGCTTTGATTAATCCCTATAAATCAGACTTTCAAAACTAAGGATAATTTACAGTAACAGCAACCACAGAAATTATACAGGAAAAAAAGAGGTTTACCTATACTTGTTTCTTTAAAACTGGGGATTCAGCTCAGACATCCTTCCTTCTGCAAGGACACAGGTGGCAGGAACAGATTTGCTTCAACAGTGTCAATAGCAGCAGAAGATTAGGAAAATCATGATAAATATGGCTCTTCAGTATTCAAAATGTGTAGCACCTCACAGAGCCACTAGCAAACAAAAACACAGTTTGTGTCTTAAATGGATAGGACTACAAACTGGTTGGAAAACAGCTAAACCCTTCTGGGTTTTATCTAACCAGGTAGTCTGGAAACCTGTTCATATGAGAACATTACTTCATGGGATAGAAGCAATATTAGTTAAAACTGCAGTATATTAAGCAACTGAAATAGTCACCATATTCATCCTGTCCCAAGGGATCACCAGGCAAAACAAGAACAAAGCTGAAAACATTTTAGGGTAACTCACCAAGGAGAAATACATACCAGTTTCTTAAGGGGGTACACAAATTACACCTCTCAGTCACTGGTGTGCAAACAGACTTTATTTTCAGTGGTTTAAAATTCTTGCCCTATGATGGCAATTGGTTGCTTTAGCATTGAGCGGTAAAATCAGGAGTATCATCCTAATTTGTATCCCTTTCACGGCTCCTTTTCATGTATTGATCATTATTGGCCCAGTTAATTTGTTTATACAATTGCAGTTTTGGAACAGCAAAAAGGAATGATTCCACTTTCCCGCCTTCTCCAATGCCAATGATATTTTCATATATTTAAAATGAAGAAAGAAAAAATAATTATCGAACTCTGGACGCTGTCTTGGACTGAAAAGAACTCCTGAGGTCAGTGATATATAAGAAACATGACTCTCATGAGTCAAAGAATTAAGGCAAAATAAGTGACATATTGTAACCAGGTTACAGTACTTAGCTCTGATCCTAAGGATGAGAAAGAAAAAAAAAAACCACAACCCAAAAAACCATCAATAACCTTGAAGACAGCTATTAAAAGGTATACAATTTGTACAGAATCATATCAGAAGGCTGTAACGGAGTATACCATGATTCCCTATTTCCTGTTAAAAGAGTAAAGGGATATTTGAAAAGACCGAGCACCTTTAGTTGCAATGTTTAAGCAGATTCTCACATTTCCAATCCCCTGTTAAAAATTAAAGTGCCAAAGTTCCTGGTAAATCTTAACAAGACTATGCAGCAATTGAATTCATCTCCAGATGAACAAATGGTAAGGAAATATTCATCTCACAGTGAACAAATGGGTAAAGAAAGGAAGAGAAATACTATGCTAGGAGTGCTATTCAGTTCTTAGAGCTTCCCAGAAGACCAATGTCTGAGTACTGTAGTTAGAGCCAAGAAGGATTTTTTCAATATACATCCAGGGGTTGCAAAACTCACTGTGTGTGACAGGACAAGTGCTCTGATCTTCCTTGTCACTTACTTGGAGGTTTAAAAATAATACTGTGGCTAAGAAAACAGTTTTGTATGTTTTCTACAGACAGAGAGATCTGAATCACGTGTGATCTGACATGCCCACAGTCACACAAATTGTTAATGAATAGGGAAATCAGGACAATTAAACATCAGCTGAGCCTTCCAACTCTTCTGCTTTGGAGACCATGGAAGAGTTGCTCAGCACTCACAGAGAATCAAGTCTGGAAAGTAACCACTGTGCTATTTTAATTCCTTTTACTGTAAGTTTTGTACTATCCTAATCCGGAGCTAAACTAGATATGAAAGTGATGATAAGCACTCCATTTGGAAAAAGACTGAACAGATTGTTTTCACAGCATAAAGTTCCATGTTCTGTTGATCATACAAACCCAACTAAAATTTGACCCAGAGTTTTCAGCATATTTAGCTACAAGTTTCAAGGCAGATTTGCTTAACAGAACCTGTTTTGTCCCTCTAGCTCCCTGGCATCATATGAATGCACAGTACACCTTGTGCACTGAGATCTGCGTATGACTAAGAGTCTCAAAATTGTACACTGTGCAACAGGTATGGACAGAGGCAGCGGCTCCTATTCACCTCGATCCAGAAAGCTACAACCTCACCTTACTTACATATGCACAGCTTAACTGAAATCAGTGCAGCTCCCTCTGTTTGCTCAGGCTAAGAACAGGGGCTAAGATTTATACTATAATAAGCTTCCAAATGCCTCAGCTCAGCTGTGCAAACCCACTTTTACCAGATACACCGATCATTGATTCCTTTTTCAAGTGTTAGGCTGTGCCTACACAAATGACCCCGTTCTGCTTCCTTGCTTTTGCTTAAAGAGTTTGCTGCTAGCAACCCAAAACTCCCTCCCACCATCTCTTACTCATCTTTCTGGTACCAGGAACCCCAGATCCACTCCATAAAACTCTACCCATGTCAAAGACTTAATCTTAGTGTTCTGACTTGGCTTTCAGCCAGAAAGATTATTTTGCAGGAAACTGACAAAACTGGAACATATTTTTTATTTACACTGATAAAGTCAGTCAGATGGAATATATAAAAGAATTTGCTGGGGCTAAATTTAATTTTCTAGTAGCTGCATCACCTGAATGGAAGCAACAGAATTTCTCAATTATAGTGGTTTTATCTGTAGACCTGTTTCTTACAGATTTTATGACCAAAATGATGAGACAGCTTCAACCCTGCTTGATGCTGTACAGCTCAAAATCAAGCTTATGCTCTTCTGTGGCTTGGAGTGAAACTGCACTCAATTTCAAATGATCTCTGGTAAGAAGTATTTGCTAGCATACTTGTCAACATTGCTCTGTTTACAGCAAGAGTGAAAGTAAGGGATTTTTTTTCAATAATTAATTCAAATTTACAGATGCTGAGTTTTAATTTTCATTTACATCAATAATTAGAAAAAGTGAAATGCGATATATGAAATAGAAGATTTGACTTTTTTTAAGAAATAAATCACATAAAAAGTAGCTCCATCTTTAGGAAAAAGATGGAGCTACTGAAACAAAATGTAGTGATTCTTTGTAACTTATTTTAGACATGCTACTGAATAAAGAATATTAAATTTTCCAGATTCATTACTAACTTTTCTACTTGTATAGCTAAAAAGAATTTAAAATATTGGAAGACATACACTAGTTAAAAAAAAAAAAAAAAGACAGCAGGAAAAAGAAAAGCCAAGAAAATACTATTAAGCAGTAAAACCCCAAATACTCAAACCTTGGAAACTATAAACAAGCAAAGTATATTCATTGTTCTAAGAATAAGTACTTAGGGCCTACAAATATCAATAATGTCAACCAGCAAGACTAGCAACTGTTATATTTTTGTGATGGTGTTAGTGGTCTCTGTTGTGTTGATATCTTAGATTTTACTCTCCAGCTTAATAGCTGGACTTGATTTTATTAAATACTTGCATTATATGTTTTCTTTTTTATGACTTTTTGGCTCACAAAGAATAAAAAGAGGTGCATTAAGGTCCCTAGCGACCTGTTCTTAGTACATTGCTATTTCCAACTGGTTTGGTTGCGGGTTTGATTTGTTGAGCTCATTGTGGAGGGTTTTTTCTTTGTTGGAAGCAATGATCTAAACATAAAACCTCTATTGCAAGCATGTAGATGACAGAGAGCTTAGTAAGTACATAAATAATTAAAGACTTAAAGCTACTTGGCTACTGCTACAGTATAACCTACCAGGTTAAACAACTGCAACTCAGCAAAATTTATTTTATACTGACAAATAAAATAATAACGCCTTTGAGATTAAAATATAACTCTTGTAATAGGAGAATAAAAACTAAAGCTTGGAAGGTCTTCACAGAGCACAACTACAACAATATAGACTGCAAGCCCCCAAATAAACTCCTGTTGGACGGGGAAGAAGCCCAGCCACAGCAGCGTGGCTCCGCGCCAGCAGCAAGGCTTCGCGCCTGGCACAGAACTGCTGGGAGAGACAATCTGGTCACCAGCAAGTGAGACTAATCTAGCATCACCCCACCACAGTAAAAAGGTTACAAATTTCTGCCCTTCTGGCCGGGAGGCAGCTGCAGTGCTCCTCGTGGGGACTTGGATCAGCTCGGCGGTTCCGATGGAGGCAAAGGCGGGTTTATTTTTTCCGCGGTAGGTTTGGTCAGACTTCATTCACCATGAGAGTGCAGGAGCCAAGGCAGAGGGAGAAATGGGAACCCCTGGCTGTGGCTGAGGCAAGAACAGCCCGTTCCCTTCAGCAGCAGCACAGGCTTTGACCAGCTTCTAAGCCAATAAATAGCTACACTGCTTCCAGAACCACATCAAGACAAACATGGCGTGCAGCAGGGCTTGGAGACCGCTGCCACAGCATGTGTTCCTGATGTAACACCGTGACCAAAAAAGAAGAGGGGGAAAGAAAAGTGCAGCAATACAGCAGTCACTGGTTGTGCACAAAGAGAAATTGCAAACACAAGTGAAGAACTGGCCACACCTTTACACAGTGGTAAAAAGCAACCCATCAGTTTCGGCTCCCTGAGCTCAAGCCAGAAAGGCAGTCCTCACAATAAAGTCTTAGGAGAGAATTTATTTTTCCAGACTCAACTCAGGAGTTTAAGGAAATCCCATTTGATTCGCAACAAATCTATGTAAAAGTGATCCTACACATTCTGATTCATAAAATTTTTCGCATGTTATTATTCTTTTAAATTTCTGCAAGTTGGAAAGAAGGAATTAAAGGAAAAACCTTAATTCCTTTATAATTTTCCATACTGGTCACCAAGAACTGAAGGACTACTGCTCCTAAATATCTGCCTGTGTGTGTTGGTTGCCCAAGGGGAGTCATGGTGATCCCCCCACATATAATCAGATGAGATGCATACCACAGGTCTGACTGACAGGAAGGAAGGGAGGTAACAAATCATCTCCCCTTTCAGCATGCATGATGGCACACCTGCTGAGATCATCCTAGCAAACTAATCACCTGGCACAGACCTCAGAAACTGCTCACGTTCTACTCTCTGCTGTCTTCAGCTGCTGTGAAAAAAAAAATTATTTATATAAAGTTGCCACTCTTAGCATACAGAGATGGGTAAAATTTCACTTGGTGAAATTTAACAGATGTGACATGCAAGGTCCCAATGAGACTAAATGGTTTATTGATCCTTTCCAGTCTTAAACATTATGAAAGCCAGACTCTATGTGTATGGCAGACAGATCTGAATTATGATGAATCCCCAGGTGAAAACAACAATTGTGGCTAATGACAACTGGGGGGTGGAGGTGGGGGGGGAAAAAAAAAATCAATGCAATATAAAATAATTTCCACTTGAGGTAATTTCATTTGCCTGAGCATGCAGCCACATGGATCCCAAAGAGTTTGAAAAGCTCTTTGCTGCCTGTACACTTAGAGTAGTATATGGAGATATGTGTACCATCAGGGGTAATTCATAAACCACTGAGTGTCCCTTGCTTCCTCTAATGACAGTCATCAAATTAAAATAGCTGAGTCACAGCCAGTGGCACAGGGGACAGCAAAAGACTGAATATATGCCAGTCTGGTTTAGTTCAACATGCATGAAGTAAGGAAAAAAAAAAAAATTAAACCAGAAAAGGACAATTTCTATAAACATTTTCCTTGTTGCTGTTTTGCCATCAGACAGGCTGTGGACTGCTCTTGCTGCATTTGTACAGGATTGAGCATAACAATGTCCTGGCCATACAGAAATCCCCAAGGCCTGCTGTAATATATGTAATGAGTGGTAATGCAGTCTCCTGCTGCTTTCCGAGTCTCGAGCTGCTGCGCTGACCTTCCTCTCTTGATACTGCACATGTCAGCTGGCTCCATTTGCTTCTGGAATTAGCATTAAAATGGCAATCCTTAGAGATTATGCTACAGCCACAGAAATGACAATGGAGATTTTAAAATATTTTCAACGGGGCTTTAACTGCATCTTTTAAAAATACAACATTTTTCCTGTGAACACAGGAAGCAAAGCTAAAACTCACTGTTTTCTTTAAAGATAATAAAAGATTACTTTTAGAAATTTGTGTCAGGAGATATATTTCTCCATCTCCATCTCTTGTTGCCAAGACAGCCTGTGGATGTATTTCTCAGAGCAATGCCATTAACGAGATTTTATTGTGAGTTTATCTTAATTAAAAGAATGGATGTTTTCTTCCTTTCTAAAACTGCAACTGACATGAAAATTCTTGCAATCTTTCATCAGATATTAAAATAAAAGACAAACTAGATTAGTTTAAAAATTTGATCAGTACTTCTAAGACAGGTGGAAGGAACATAATACTTGAAAAACAATAATTTTCAGGTACTGAAGTGATTGGCTAATGGAATTTTGCACAGGCATTGCATCTTGGAGGATTCCTGTCATGCTATATGTCAAAGTTGTTATATATTAAATCTAATTCCTTCTATTGAACTAAACCACATTTCCTACATTTTTATCGCCTGCCCTTTACCTGAAACTCAGTAGGAAATATTGTCACAACAGATTTATAAGACCGTATGAAATTTCAGGGAGAAACAAGATTAAGAAATAGGATACAACAAAGCCTGTAAAATAAAATCTTTTTTGTTCCTAGATGAACCTTATAGTTTAAAACCCTGAAATCAATCTTAATCTGTATATTTCTATTTCTTTTTTATTGTGAATCCATATATTTGGATTTCTTTTCATATATTTATGAAGTATGGAAAATGAAAGCAAACAGTGAATGTGCACCTCAAGATATTAACAATTTAAAGAAATATAGTGATGCAGTTAAGTACTGCACTTACTGATTTTTTTTCACTATAACTAACATTATGTTTGCAGCATGTCAAACCTAAACCACTATTTCCTAGTTAGGTACCAGAAAATAGGAATATTTCGAGTTAAAAAAAAAGTATAAGCTGGCAAATTCAAAGATTAAGTCCAGTTGCTGAAAGTTGTAATTGGACAAATTCAGTCCAGTAAACAGAGAACACTCCAAAGCCAAGGAAGGTAGTATATTCTCCCTCATTTAAAATCTTTTAATTAAAACTGGATGTCTGCTTTAAGGTATGCCCTAGCTCAACCACAAATTGCAGGTTGGATGTTGAAATTACTGAGTGACATTCTAAAGCCTGTGTTATTCAGGAGGTCCATTTCTGGTCTACATTTCCACTGAGATGAAAGGCACTCTAAACCTAAGTAGCACTTAATTTGATTTTTGTAAATTTTGAAGTCAATGTGTGTTCTCAGGGGTCAGAAGGAGAGAAAGGATACAGGCACACAACTGCAGTCTCTCCTAAAAGAACAGGGCATTTTACCTTTTTTTAATGACAACACTATTCTGATTGTAGTAGAAGTAGCACCTACACTTTAGGAAACATGTCGTGTCATGAGAAAAACTAATTTACAACATTTCTAAAAGAGGAATATATGTTACTTATCTGATTTGTCACTGTGTCATTCAGACACAATCTCAGTTAACTATTCTACCATCCTGTGGAACAGCTTAGACCAACACTGCTACTTTAAAAAACATGGGATTACCACTTTCAATACTTACTTGTAGGTATTCATTTTCTTTTCCACTAACAGAGGACAGAATTAAACTGGATTTCCTATCAATGCATGCAAAATACAAAGATTATAATCTCTTTCTGTATAATACTGAATGTGTTACAGGGAGAACATTCCACACAATAGCTCAAAACCATCTCAACAAACTGAAGAGAATTAGAGGGCAAAAATAAAAATGTATTTAAAGACTTAAGAGGAGCCATTATGCAGAAGTATGCACACACTCCAACCTTTTCCTTCACTAAGACAACGGGAAATGGAGCTACTACAAAAACTCTCTGGGTGTCAAGGGCAGAAAGGAGAGGGTTTGCTTGGAGTGCACAAGTCCAGTGGCCTTATTTACATCCATATACACGCTGAGCTTTGAACTTTAGGCTGAAGCTCAGAACTCTCATCCATTATTAAAGGCTGGCTGTGGCTCATGGAGCCCCTGGAGGCCAGAGGGGATCCCGGCTGGGCTGACTCAGCTCTGAGTGCTGAGTTTGCGGCTGCCCTCAGCCCCACGGGTTACAGCACCCTGTCCTCCCCTCCACTCCTGTGGGCTGGCACCAGGCTGGCAGCTGCGGGCAGCTCATCCCTGTTCAGCTGTCAGAAGGAGGTGGAGCCCGGATCAGCAACACCAGTCTGGCAGGGAAGGGCAGGAGACCTTGTCCATGTAATCAGCAGCACTCCAGAAACAAACAGCTCAGGATAATAATAAGTTAACCTGTTCTCCCAGGTTAACTTCCCAGGCTGCTCGCCAGCCCCTGTAGCTCATCTCTCTCTGAGCCACTGCAGCCCAAAAGCCCTGCTTTTCATCCTATCCATACAGCATTTGTTTGTTAATTCTTCCCTGCTGCTTTCCGTCTCTGGCCTCTCATTATTACTATATCAACTTTTGAAATATCCACTGGGGGGGGCACAGAGAAAAGGAATCTGCTATCCAGACAAAAGTATCATAAAGAGAAAGAATGAGGTTTAGGAGGGCTGCAAGTCCTCAGCCCTGGCCCAGCCTGTGTGGACATGCCAGCATTAAAAGCCTGGCTGCAATCGCTGTCTTATCAACAACTCCTGTGCCAACACTGTCCCCAGCCCTGGCTGGCCCTACCAAGCTGTCCCCAGCACCAGCAGCCCCTCCCAAGCACACAGACATGGGACCCAGCCTGCCAGGAGCCACGGGCAGTGCAGAGCATCTCGCTCCTGAGGGCAGGGCAGAGGAACTCGCACACCATGTGGAGTCAGCCTCTGGAAAGCTGCTCCACTGATGGGAAAGTAATTTAAACATCAATTTAATTACTCTCCCCTTTGGGAAGTAACTGCACTGGTGATGGGATGATCTAACAAGTTTCTCTCTCCTCTGTGAGGCTTTGGAAGGAAAAGCATTTTATTTTGAAATGCTTACTTGCCAGTGCAAGTGATATTATCACCTCTGATCATTCTTATGTTGCCAGCACCATTTCCCTATTCCTACTCAACTTTTAACTAAGATGTCAAAACTGTAATTTTCATCAATAAATAAAAATGCAATGCATTTTAAAATGGCAGAATTACTCATTAACTTCACAGACTCCCTTATCTACCACTGAATGGCCATCCCTAAGCTTTCTAACTGAGATCGCCTTAGGGAGTTGCTCCACTATCAGCTGAAGTCACAAAGTCTTTGAAGTCCTTCTCTTGTAACATCAAGTTAAAAAGAAAACATTGCCTCCAAGGAATTCTAATTACAGCGTTTCATTTCCAGGAACATAGTTTTATAGTGACCCAACCATTCAAGGTACATACATCTTTTTCTTGTCACTATGATAAATTAATAAAGCAAAATGTATTTTAAATGTTTTCCAGGCCAGAAGGTTTTAAATATGTGGTTTTAAAAAAAAAATCAAGGTCAGAAATCACCTCCAATAAAAGAAATTAAGCTGTAATGAGGATTAAAAATGAGGTCATTCATCCGCTTTGCAGTTCTGTTTACAGTACGTCTAGGTAGACTATTTACTAAAGTGGGTATACAAACAGATTAATGGGAATGGAAAAGGATACAATAAAATCAGTAATAAGGAGAATGTCAAAAGTTTGGGTTACAGTTTTTGTTGCTATAGTTAAATACAAAACAGTTAAACAGGTTATATAATTTTTTATTTCTTTATAAAAGGCTTCTTTGGCCTTTTTTTAAACTACACTCAGATAATGTAGTTATCTGTCTCCCTAAAATATACATTCTTTAATTTTGTAGTTTGGAAAGCATTTCTAGGACTTTGCCTTTTTGAAGAACTCAAAAACATTTCATTAGATCTTCAGCAATGACTTTGTGTGCACAGGTTCTAGTGAACAGAAGTAAAAGTTCCCTGAGAAAACATTATTCCTCTTTGGAAAAGTTTGCCCACTGACTTTAAAAGAAGTGATTCAGTGTCATGTACTTCACAATCAGTTTTATGAATATGGCAGAAACACAAAGAAGACTGAACTAACCCCAAACACCAGTAATCTATATTGTTTACATTACAAGACAGCACTCTAATCTTTCTACAGGGAGCACTTAGTGTTAAATTATAAAGCAATAATTTTTTTACATAAAAATCCTACTGGGAAATTATATGAGCTGAGTATTACAGAGGCAGTATGTCTAACTGATTAATTGTACCAACTTAAGAATTCCAAGTTGCCTGTATTTAACCGACTGCACATTTCACTGTATTTTTAATGTTGTAATAATCTCCAATATTTCCATTTATCCAGTCAGTCAAATTAAACATTTTCGAACAGTGCAGTGATAGATGTATCTTAAAATTGCATTTAAAGACATTCCCTGCTGTGAAAGTTTTAGTATTTATGAGGAATTCAGGTGCAATAGAAAGAACCTAATTAAAAGACAAAAGGTATTTGACTTGAATAATTTTTTGAAAGAAAAAAAGAAAGCAACAGGAGACACTGGGATGTGCTTAGTTATAGTTAGTTTCCACTCATATGACAAGTTCTGCTGAGACAACCCAGCTCCTCAAAAATTCCCTCTCACTCCCACTATGCTTCTGGTCTTAAACCTGCATCAGCCTGGGCATAACAAGGAGTCATTTGTGTTTCTTGAGATTTAGGAACAAAACTTCTCTTTACTGCCCCGCTGCCTCAAATGGGCTTGGATACCAGCAGGTGTCCTTTTCAGAGGACATGACATGCAGAAGAGCTCTGGGACAGCCCTGCAAAACCCAGATCACAGACAGAACAATGTCAGAAGTAGACAATGGGGGAAATGAAGAAGGACATGTGAAAAGGTTAGCAATCTCTGTTTTTGGAGACATTTTCCTATGCAGATATTCATGAATCCAGGTGTAAATGGCCCACTAATCATAAATTCACCCCAAATTCTGACTTGAGCAGATGGCAATGTTTACCAGCTAACAATAATATTATTCCTATTATTTAGATATGGTCCAATGTACTTAGGAACCTACTAACCAACAAAACATATTTGAGGAGTAATATTTCATAAAAGAATAGCAGAAAGTAAATCAACAAAACTAGGAAATTTCCATCAGCTTTGTAAAAGCGATAGTCCTTTTCATCTCTCCCCTCCATGCTGTTCTCTCAACTGAAGAGTTCAGTAAATATATCCATGTTTCATCCAACTTTGTCATAAATTCAAAAACTCCTGAAATACCTTAAACACTTTAATCAATTAGTCTGTCAGGGGTCTAGCTGGAAATTGAGCTTTGCCATCATACTTCAGAAAATATTTTCATTAAATGTAGAGTTAAAAAGAAAGCAGAAAAGGACAACTTAAAAGTCTAGATGTGTCTTTAGAGGAAGAGAAGCAAAGGTGCTCTAAAGAACGGGTAGGACTGAAAGGGAGACAAGATAAGCCCTTGTTTATGCAAAAATTCCATTCCTGCAACTCGATAATATATCAGGGACATTTCAGTTTGTTAAACACTGCTGGGAAGTTTTACTTGGACACAGCTATCTGTCATGAGATTTGGGAGTAGACCTGATGGGAAGGGTAGAAGACAAGTTGTCTCACACCTCCTGCATCCTGTTACAGAGCATGTCTCATCCAATTAGTGTGCTAAATGTGAAGAACAAAATTATTGTACAGCCAAACTTATTTTGGATGACATCCTCAAGTTTCAAAACCTCTGCTTTTGATTTGCTTAATTTTGATTCTTCAAGTTCAAACTTTCTGTCAGAATGACCCCTTGAGGTTAAGTCTTTTCAGAGGTGTGCATTAGAAGAATGATCCAAAAATGCTGCCACAGAATGAATTAAACCTTGCAATTGTGTAAAGCAGAAAATGTTGCTAGTGTGATGTTTTCTTTAAGTGGTTTTCATGGCTTTACTTTGAATCACAAACTAAAAAAAAAATATCTATAGCCATATTTTTTCATAAACAAGTCAGTCTCAACTTCCATGAACTGCATCCCATAATGCTTTGCAATGACTCCAAGTAAACTCTGTTTTGTCTGTCATGACAGTATCTGGAGACAGGAGACTGATTTTTTTTTTTTATTTTTACTCATTTTTAAATTTCTTCCTGATGAACCTGAAGATATATCAGCAAGTTAACAGATGTTAAATGCTAATTTCACATGTTTCACAATAGTTTGAAAAATCACTATATTGAAAGGTTTAACAGGTTTTATGCAGGAGATACGTAATGCAACAGGCCTGACAGGGATGAGAATTCCAAAGACTTTCTTCATATTAGAAGTCATTATGGCAGAGAATAAATCTTTTCAGTTCAGATTTGCATGTGCACGTATGGATGTGAAAGTGATTAAAAAGTCCTAAAATATCAGTAATATGGTGATGGAAAAACACAGGTCTAGACAAGCATGCCTAAATGAACAATACTGACGTCAATGGTTAGAGTCAAAGTTAGCTGAAGAAGCGAATTTTTTTTCCAAGTATAGGATTATTCCTACAAGGCCCCTTTGATCCAAATGTTTTTCGCTGGGCATTTTCCTATTTATTGCTAATATATGATAAAAGAGAATTCATAGCAATAACCAAGTCAAATACGATCTTGCTACATCATCCTTTCAGTAAGAGGCTACGAGAAAGACACACTGTGAATTTGCTTAATGCAAAACTCCGAGACACTTCAATGGTAAAGGCACTCCAAAAACATACACAAGGGAGAACTTTCCATAATGAAGACTTAAAATATTGCCACTGCTGCAGGGGATAATCCAGCCCTACAGGATGCTGTCTGTAAGAACAAGTTCCTACACAGTTCCTACCTATTATAGCTGCAGGACATAATGAGATTTCAAAGACTTGGTGTTGTGTGAGTGATGCTTCCAAACAGAAGCAGTGTTCCTAAAGCAGTAAGGTTTATATGGAGAGCTGCTTAACTGTCTCCTTCTAATAACTTTGTGGAATACAGTCACTTTCAAACCAAATTTAACATCAAGCCATGGTCTCCAAGATAATTATACTCCTACAAGTTCTGTGAAAATGAGCAGCGAGAGCCAGAAAATTCTAAATCGGTGTTTGCAGCAAGAAGAGAGCAATTAGAGCTCTGGCTGTGGCTTGGGCAGTGGTTGGCTCAGAAAACAGCATGCACATCCATCCATCACAACAGCCCCATGGCTCACCTGGGTATCACAACACACAGCATTTAAGTGGGGTCACATGTCCACCTATCCACACAGTGAGAAAGAATCAGTAAACAACCACCAGAATTTGTTTTTCCTCTTTAAACAGTACTTTTGCCAGTATTTTTGACGACCTATAGATTAGGGGTTTCAACAGCAGAACCCTGGATACCAGGACAGATCACTCCAGTGTGCAATTCTAATGTTGGGAAGCTTTCCATGATGCTTCTCTACAGCAACCAGGGGAGGCAGAAAACATCTCTGACTTAGCTCTCTTCCTGACCCCTTTCTCTGCTGCTAACAAGCTCAGCTCCAATCAGAGCAACAGAGTCTACAGCAAATGCAAGGTAAAATTAAATAAACATAAGATGTTATTGACATTTCAAAAAACTCAAACCAGTAGAATAGTAAGATAGTTTTAGGTTTAATGGATTAACTACTTTGTGTTATTCTGGTGCTCCGAGTTCCATGAAGTGAGAAAAGGACTGGACAACAAGGAGACCATGAGTCCCTTTCAGTGCAATTATACATACAACAGTGCACACCCACCTAGCCCAGTTTTCCACTTCTCTTAATTAAAAGCAATAAATTAGCACGACCAGTCACCATGTTTGTTGGGGTTATTTTCCAAAGAAGAATGTTTTGTCTGACTAGTTTGACATGTTCAGCATCAGTTACTGGACCTCAAAAGGGCATTTTCTGATACAAAGTTCCATTTTAGATCCCTTCCAAACCTAATAACAAAAGCCTGTGAACTGAAACCTTGCTTATATTTAAAATGTAAGGCAACAAGACTCATTGAGATGGCTGCATTTTATCAGAAAAGGACTAGGAAATAACTGAACAGCAGATTTGAGTAAAAGTATTACTTGCTTTTTAGCATGTCAGACTCTGTCTTTCCAAAAGATTATGTAGGAAATACTCATAAACTATCCCTGAGTCAAATGATCCTGTCAACTCACAGCATAAAACATGAAAGATCCCAGTTTATGTCTTGAAAGCAAGAGTCCCAGTGCTGCAGCACTGTGCCCACAAGGTTAATCCTGTCCTCTCCATGAGAATACAGATTATTTTAAGGCCATACAATACAATCATTGCTGTACTGTGCCCCATCATGCAGATGATATTCAAGGGTTTCTTTTTCTTAACCTAGATTTCATTTGAACCATAATTAAGCAATTTACATCAATAGTTGAAAATAAGAATAGGAAAAAACTATTTCAGTCAAGTTCAATACATGTAATACTAATATCCTCTTAAGATCATAGATACAGTTTCATTCAGCTGTTGAACTAAACCATTGCTTAACAGTCCATGAAAAATTATCAGTTTAAAAATACATCTGGAGTATCACTGATTGCCTTTTTTGCTTTTCTATCTACATGCAAAAAATCGTATCAGGATCTTGTGCTACATTTTAGTTAACTTTTAAATTACTTTTAAATATGCACTATCTCTACCACAGCCATGACTTGGAAATTTCTATTATTAAGAAATACAATGAAGTTAGATTAAGGAAGTAAAATTACTTCATATCTTAGTGATACAGCATCCAAAAAAAGCCTGCTTCAAGAACTTTCAATTTTACCATGCCTGATAAGCCTTTGCAGAAAAAAAATCAGGATTAATGCAGAGCACATAAGTAGCCAAAAGAAGTGAATTTGCTCAAGGTGCAAAAAGATCTTTGCTACTCATTTAAGCCAACACAGGGCTCATTTAACAAGTCCCTTAATGAGTAAGTGTTCAAAGAGCTGAAACTAGTTTTAGTTATTTGACTCTGGTTACAGTCAAGCAGAGTCTTGTTGCTAAAACCTCAATTACCACTTTGAGAATTGAAGTGTTGATGGAGGCTTTGTTTATGCCGTGTGCCTTCTGAAGGCTGTCTGTAGCCAGACACTTTCTTCTTTATGGAACAAACAACCTGGATCCAAACTGCAGGACAATGACCATGGTACTTTTCATGATCCTGCTGGCGACAGCTTTAACTGCTCAACGTAAAAACCTCCAGATAAATTCTAACCCTGGGTACGGGAATGCGACATGAAATTGCATTATCATGTTGAAATGTCTTTTTTGCTTCTGGTCTGTCTCTAATGGAAAGATTTAGCAGTGACAATGGTCTAAACATGTGGGAAACTCCTCCCTGCTGAATTTAATAGAGAATATACACAAGTTAAGAAGTGACCCAAAATACGTACTTTACACCACCCCAAACCCAAAATATTTGAGTTCAAGGGCTGAAATAGGCAGTAACTACGGTACTTGACTACTTAGCAATTTAGCAAATATTTCTACAGCAGTACAATGAAATTAAGCATTTAGCTTTTTATCCTAGTTCTCAGATAAACCAATTAGGATGATTCCAAAAGGCAAAATTGCTTTCACACAATTTTTTATGCCATATAGAATATCACTTCAGTCCTGCTGCAACATAGATTCTTATACAGCTGTAGTAGAGAGATAAAGCTAAAATACATGGACAATAGCTAAAAATACCTGAGCTATGTCTAAGAGATATATAAAAATACATGTATAAAGACAGCGAGACAGCTTTATGTGGTTCAGTGATCCTACCCACTGCTGTAATAAAAATAAAACATCTAAATATTATACTTGCTTTGTCAGAAAGAAATTTTGCTGTACCAGCATACACCACAGCCCCAAAAAAACTTTCCTTTATGTACTTGACTACACACACAAAATCTGCTTGTTTTAAGATTATTAGTGACTGGATATAGTAAAACTGCATTATTTAAGAATATTAAGGAGTATCAAGAGAATAATTTTTTTAAAAATCTACACATCATCAGGTACATGATATGTTAGAACTCTAAGACAAAAAAAAAGGAATAATTAGAAAGGACAGGGGGAATCTAGATTGATGCCTTGTTCTTTTTCACTCCTCTTTGACATCTACTGTTTATACAGTCGGAGTATGTACTACCAAATTAGGATGGGGTTTTCAAAAGCTCTCAATGTTGGTTAAATCTGCTACCACTGAAGTTAATGGGGGCCAGATTCACAGATGGTGTAAATCGGCTTAATCCTATAAAATCCAGCTTTGAGTATTTTATCACTAACTTCACTGAGTACAGATGAGGCCACTGCTGAGTCTTTTGAAAATCCCACTCCTTAATTCTTCTGCACACAGTAATTTAAAGCCCAGTAATTAAAAAAAAAAAATTGAAAAAAAATTTGAAAATTCTAGCCAAAATGAGGCTACTAGCTCCAGAGGACTCCACTTGTCCTCTCCATGAACATCTCAGCTGAAGCCTGTAATCCCAGTTTTTAAAAACAGACACCTATATATGTTATTAATAAATAGAATCCTGGCTTTTTCTAAGGGAAGTAGAAATATGCTGACAACTTTACAATCAGCGACACACTTGGGAACTAAATATTCTCAAACCTATTTGATAAGACCAAAGGAGGGCAACAACAGGTACAATAGCTGGTTTTTATACTCTCTTCACTGAAGTCAAATTGAGACTGCAATTATAATGTATTCATCCCATGATGAAACTGTGCAACTTAAAATATTGGTTCACTTCATTTACCATCAACTTTAAGAAGATGTAAATCCCTTTGTAAAGAATGAATGGAAAGCAAAGGAAGAGTCTGTTTTAAGAGCAAGAGGGACGATGCCTTCTCTGAGGGTATCAACTTTTGGGGGGAATAAATTTCACAGTGCAGAAGGAGAAGTGAATATTGCATGTGTACTGCTAATTTTCACTTCAATAGTAATAGTAATAGCAAATCCAATACCTTTAATTACACCAAAACACTTTCATTTATTAGAAAGTTTTGTTGCACAGACAATAAACTGAAGAGACTGAAATGTCAAAGAACTGATTAGCTAACATGATCAGGACTCTACTGGGCATAGTTTGTATTTCACACTTTTTGGAAAACCAAAACCCTTTCTGCAGTCCATTCCCACCTTATTTGCAAATCCTTACTCCGTGTGCCACCATCATTCTCAGCTTAATTATTAGATTACAGGGTACCACCTAGGTTTGAAGGAAGTGTAGGTTCCACATTCAGTACTCAATGCCTCTCTCTGAAGATATTTTGATATTCCAGGGCCAGAGCTGAATATGAACAATGAAAGAAAATTAAATGCCTTCTATCATGTGTGTATCAGGGAACAGTCTAAGCTCCTGGCTGAGCAAGAACAGTCTTTGACTGAAGGGTCAGGCTTATGAGAAGGCTGGAGGCTACACAAGGAACTCTGCTCTCCCCAGGGCCCCTGAAGCAAATGCAAGGATTTCCCAGGCCTGTCTCTCTTGGGAAAAGCATAATGTCAAATCTGTACGCATTGCTAACTGAATGTGTTTTCTTGCAGTTAGAAGAACACCATTCCTGCTCTATACATGTGCAACCTGCTTACACTTCTGTGAAATTTTCTCCATGCTAAATGTCTCCAAAATAAGTGAGAAAGTTCTAGTGATGCCTTGGAGGTTTTTATGTTATAAAGATATGGAACATGATAGGAAAATTGATCCTGAGGTTTTCACACTAATTTAGTTAAATGCTGTCAGATGGTGTATCATCATCCTCATATGTCAATGGCATATCATCATGGCTCTGGCACAGGAAAGCAATGTACTCCTTAACTGAGACTGAAGATATGAAATGACAATTTACACCTCATCAGTCTTTGAGACTGAAACCTGTCCTACAACCTGTTTCACAATTGGAGTCAGATAATCTAGACTCTCCCTCTTTATCCCCTCTTGAGTTTAGTCACTCAAATTGAAGGGTGCACATGTCATTTTTGCAGTTTTATTACGACAACAGCTCAAGTGTTATTCTCTATGATAACTTTTGAGGCCCCTTAACATCTTACCCCTCCATCTGTCCTCTGCTTAATCAATAGTTCCTCTATGCTATTTTTCCCCACAGACAACTTAACTTCATGATTTCTAAATAGCATCCCTGTAAAAGTAATGCTTCCCACAATATGCTCAAAGTCACAAAGCGCTTTTATTACACTGAACTCAAAAAACTGCTGGGCTGCTGATGGGCTGACATCGTCACGTACCATTTACTTCTTCCATTTTTAGCTTGTATTCTCCCTGGCAGCTTTTTCTTTACCCATCTACTACTACCTGACATTGCCTGTACTCTGCATGCTCTCATGTACAGCACACACTGTGTGAAGTTTCTTCCCCTGTTCTCCTTCTCTATTTAGCAATTGAAATTACTAAACTACTGCAACTGTTCCTTGCAGTGCTAATAAATGACAGCAGAGCAATTGCCCCTCCCAAAATCTAGAACCATCTTTAACATCCACATTCAAATTGTATTGTTTAACCTTCCAGTAAGTTAAAACTTCTAAAATTTATCACACAAGGAGGTCATACAAAACTAGAGCAGGAAGAGGTGTTTGGTTTTTATTTGCAGGTGTACCTTTGCACTTCACTACAATGAGTAACAGACTCCTTGATTTCAGTGCTGTCAGATCTCGCGGTCCACAGCAACCCATAGTAATGAGCACTCAATTTCCTTCTTCTTTTCCTTCCAGGGAAATAATGAAACGGGGCCAAATCTAGTTGCAAAGGAATCAAACAAGATCCCTACCATGATGCACTCCTTGTTAACGGCACGTGTTCCAAAGCTGCTTACTAAAGGTGAGATTTCAGAACTCTGTTGACTGTTGGTCTCCGTAGGAAAACGTAAGTACAATAAACTCCACAATAGTGTTCATCGGGATTTACATACAAAATCCAGAACAGAAATTAAAAAAAAAAAACAACCTCTCAGGCGTTAAATCTTTAATCCTTGATTATTTGTCCAGCAAGGTGACAGATGGCAAATCTACTGCTACTATTAAAGCTCTTCCTCTGCATTGGCATCTGTTTTCCCTGGGGTGAGCAGGACAAGGGAGTTGCCTGCCTAACCAAATCAGCCAAGGCTAAATATGACTCCTTTAGTATATTAATACTGCACAGAGCTACATATCCTCACATTGTCTTCTAGCACTGTGCCTGCTAGTTATATACTCGGTTGTCATGATAGTCTGTTCCAGTCTTTGCATAAAGGAGGCTCCAAACTGATATTAATTTACACCTATCTACATATTTCTAGTACATGAATTGCTGACACAAGTAGGCATCAAATTTACCAATCTCAGAGAACTGCAACTGTAGTCATGGAAACGAGATCCAAGCATCAATTTGAATTTGGAATTCAAAATGAATGATCATTAAAAGAAGGTTAGTATTGACAAACTCTTTGATACAGCTGTGTGTTCCTGCAAGCATATCTAATCCCCTGTCTTACAGACCCAGACTGAGTCCTAGGTAAAAATGAAGCTGCAAGGATTCATCCACTGATGAATCTATGGACGGGCAATTTGAGGTGGGGCTAAAGGGGTGCCCAGGTTTCAGAACACTGCCATGCAAATAACAGAGTCATTTTCAATAAATGGAGTATTCCTGAAGGAGAGTTACCTTTGCTTTGTAACAAGACTTGCCATACAGCTTAAAGGAAACAAGAGAACACTGGTTTCTTCATGTAAGCTATGTAAAAAAAGCCAGTGGAACAAAAAAACACACTTGGTGAGCTTTTCCTCACAGTCAATCCTTTTACTTCTCTTGAGGCATATGCAAACTCTGAGGGGTGTCTGGCAGGAATATGGAATAGTTCTGTTACCTGTTGTTTCAGAAGGAGAAACTATGATCTACGTCAGATCTCTGTCAGTTAAAGTTTTTGTCTTCTCTAAAATCCAATTACATTCTTCCCTTCAAAACACAAAAGCTAAATTTGGCTCTACACGATGTATATCAATGATGGAAATTTTGTCCATTATAATGAAAGTATTTTTTATTCCTGGATGTGGAATGTTAGAATAAAATCATAAACTAAAAGACACTAAGCTTTGAGATGCTGATGATTATTACATACATAATGCTACATTTCCATAGAACCCCAATTATAATACTGTAACCTACTTTCTAGAAATAAATAACTGGTATTCAATGTATAAAACTGCTTTTTTGTTGTTTTGTTGGGGGGGAAGAGGGGAGAGAGCAGAGCAAGGATTATAATTCATTCCCATTAGTTCCATTAACAGCCTTTTACAAACAATTTCAAACAAACCAAATAGAGACAAAGCAAAGCAAAGAAGCCATCAGCACAATTAAATGGTCAGTCAGCACATTTAACTTATATAAGCCATATCACTGCACAATGTAAACACTATCTCCCTGGGCTGACATCCTGGCAAAAAAAAAAAAAAATAAAAATGCATCTTTCATGTGCTGGAGGTGAAAACTGCTGTGAAGTGGTCTACCTTGATCCAGAGAAGAGGGCAAACATTACTTTATCTGTGAAGAAGAAATGGGAAGGAAACAGATCCTCTCCATGATTTTCTGTTTGTGAGCAAGATTAAAAAGGGGGAAGCTTAAAACATGAAAAATGCAGCAATCAGGATCTTATCTATCTCTTATTTTTTTCCCCCCACTTGGTACAGATGTGAGATAAAAGACAAGTAAGAAGGAAGAAAAATGCATGTGGTAACAGAAGGCAGCTACCCATTGTGAAACAGGCACATTTACTGTCTCCTGAAAAAGCTCATTGTTCAATTCTGAGAAACACTTTTGGCAGTCAGGTTTTCTGAACTTAATTATGGACAATTTGCTTTCTCCTGACACTTAGATTATTAAAGAAGTTGATTTATTTAGAATGAGTCTTTTGGCCTTTTGCATATTGAAAAAAAAAAAACTATTAAACAGTAGGACTCAAGCATGTGCCATAATTTTTCCAGCAACAAAACAAAGGTCAAAGGCTGAGCTTAGAATTGACAGGTTAGCTGTGCTGTAAATCAATACTAGCCTTTGTTGACCACAGCGATCGCTTTATGGATAAAGGTCAAATCATTTAGAAGGTTCAAAGAATAGTAATGAAATCCTGTCTTCAATTCATACATTTTTCTATGCTCCCAAAATATACTTTTCCTTTATTGGTCCTTTGCTGAATGGAAATATGATATGATCAGTGATAAATCATTCTGTTACCAATCATAAATGGGAGAGAGACCGAAATCATCATCCATAAACTCCAAAAGTTCCCCTGACACCAGAAATTAAGAGGATGATGCCTTTCCCTGCTGGCCTAAGAGAGCGATTACTAGCGCTGTGCTAGTGCTGTAAAACACCACTTAATTTGAAATTCACCATGAGGCTACTAATTGGGTCAATAGCCAGAAAGTGAAAGTCGGCAGTGACAGTCTGTCACTCAAGCAGGCTTTTGCTGTGTGCTCAGAGACATTTTATGCATCTGAAAGAAGCCACCACCAACAGGATGCAGCTGCAGTGACGGGAGGAGAAGCAGCGACCGGAGCAATCCTGGCTGAACCTGCATGGAGAATGTGGGGTCTGCACCCTGCAAACCTCCTGGTGCCCAGCTGATGTTTCCTACAGCGCCGCCTCCCTGATCATCCCAGCACAAAGCAGCGCTCTGAGCCTAGCAGGGGAAAGTTCAGGGCCAGGCTAGAAGACAATTTATTTTGAAAATAGAAGGGGTCAATGAATCCAGAGTGCTTTGTGAGACAGAAACATGTTCATTGCCTATGCTGAAAAGATAGAGCTAGTTCACACAGATCTTTTTAAACAGACTCATTTTATCTTGAGATAAAATGCTGCAAATAATTAGATAAAATTAAATCCTAAAACATTTAATTATATAACCTTCAGAGAGTCATCACTGGTTCCTCTATCAATACAAATGCTGTTTCTGGGATTTCCAGTGTTTACTTTGCAAATGCATTCAGAAAGGCAGCACCTTGTCTGATCATTTCTTTTGATCTATTAAAGTTTGATAAGTTTCAACAATGTTTTGCTACTGGCTTAGCATCTGGATTAGTTACCACTCAGCCACTACTCGATTGACAGATTCCTATTAGCAAGAGTTTAAGCCACTTTGTCACTACACACCAGGGGAGGGAGAGGCTTTCTCCTGGATTTTGTCAGCTTGGCAATCACAGTTAGGATTCAGAAGAAAAGACAGATGCTTTTCTCTATTTTGATGAAGGTCAGCAGCAGGAATTTGTCCCTTCCTGGAAAGTCTGGTACTTCTACTATTTTACAGTTCACTGGAGTCAGTCAAGAAAGGTTAAAAAGTCTGAGGTACCCTCTGAGGTCAGAAACATGAAGGAACAAGTAAAGCACATGGTCTTACCATGAGGTCTCAAAAGCTCTCCTCCCACTGCTTTACTTTTGTTTAACGCTTTTCTGCTCATCCTGTCAATGCAACTTCCAAATGTTTGTATGTCTTTAAGGAAGATTTTCTTCTTTATAGCAGAACTGTGTAAGAAATACAATTCTTCGTGCAACCCAACTCAAAGGTCATATCCTTATATGCAACTATCAAAAAGATTTAAACAAACCTCTTAAGCTCAGTCTTTACCTGCCATCTGCCCTGCTGGAATCACTGCCCTTTCCTCATTATTTAAATAAGAGCACCAAAATTCCTAACCTAGCTGTAGGACAGGTCTGCCAGTTCACAACAGACATTGTGCACAGATTACCTTAAAATGGAAGCAATCGTTTCAAACAGACAAGACTATTTAAAAAATAATAATACCAGCAAAACCCCACAAACCAATCTTCCTGCGGTTTTCCAAAAGCATTCCAACGAGGTTACTTACACTGCTTTGAAACTGGTTTGAGTTATGGGAAGGCCACAGCCCGAGACCGGCAGCTGAGACAGCAACAGAGATGAAAGTTTTTTAGCTTCCAGATCCAAGGGGGAACACAGCTGCTCCAGCTGGTCCCCTCAGATCTCAACACTTATTAGAGCGATTGAGAAAGCGATAAAGTTTTATGTCTTGGTTTGAAGAATGCATTAATAAAACCAGTCCTGAAATAGAACGAAAAAACCTCCAAAATAATTAATCAAACCCTAAGCTTTTAGCTCTGGAAATTGAAGTGGGCTGATTTTAGGGAAGCTTGGTTCTTTTACGTACAGAATTACCACCTCTGCATGAACTCCAATTAGTGTGATCCAGCACTAATTTGTTTTTTTTTAATGGCAGTCATCTGTTTATGTTAACCCCACAAATGAATTTATTTGAAATAGAGCAGCAGCATGTATGTGAAATAATCATAGAAGTTTTTTATAGAATACTAGGGGCAAAAGAAAGAAATTGATGCCATTAGATATGGACCAAGGCAAATGTAATAGGAAAGAGTGGTATGAAGCACGTTCCCAAAGAAAACCAGTAGTAATAACCTAAGTGGAAAGGACTAGGGATCTTAAAGATCACCGGTGATTCTGTGATATTTGTACAATACCCTCTGAGAACCTCATGAGAAAAGTGGAAGATGAGGGAGACAAAATACAACAATTTTCAAGAGAAGAAGCATCCTATTTCCTATGTATAATTTCGAAAACACTGCTAACTTCGGAATTTACCTACAAACAACCACCTGTTTTAAAAAAAAAATTGGCACCATGGTCACAGTTGTTGTTAAATCATCTAGGTCTATTTAAACTAAATTTATCCAGATTTTGGAATAGAAAACAACTTAGTTAAAGCACAGAGGAAAGCAGGAAGCCAGAAACCAAAATTCAAATGTGACGGTATCCATCTTGGCTTAAAAAAAGGTTTCAGTTACTAACAGAGGGCAATGCAAACCACTGAACTCAAAGTAATACTGATAATGATGATGACATTATTTCAGGAGTTAATTAATTTAGGAGTTTAAATATGAACAGATCATCTTGAGGAATCTGCTTTCTGTGGTGCTGTGTTCTTGGTCAGTGGTTTTGGCTGAGACAGAGGTCATTTTCCTCACTGCAGCCAGTACAGGGCTGTGTTTTGGATTTGTGACCAGAAGAGTGGTGTCACGGGGGCACTCCAGCTGAGCTGCACCTACACAATGCCCAGGCACTTCCTGCTGCTCCCCTGCCCCACCAGCGAGTGGGCTGGGGGTGCACAAGGTCTTAGGAGGGGACAGGCGACCCTGCCTGACCCCAGGGATATCCCAGGCCATATGGCATTGTGCTCAGCACAGAAAGCCAGGGGAAGAAGGAGGAACAGAGGGACAGTGGGAGCGATGCTGTTTGTCTCCCCAAGTCCTTGTGACGCGTGACAGAGCCCTGCTCTCCTGGGGACCTGCCCAACCATGGCAAGTGGGGAATCAATTCCTTGCTTTGCTTCACTTGCCCATGCACTCTCTGCTTTACTTTATCTCACCCCACAAGTTTTCTCACTTCTACCTTTCCAAATCTCTCCTCCATCCCTCTGAGGGGAATGAACAAGTGGCTGGATGGCTGCTGGGATTAACCCACAACAGTCAGGAAACAAAGTGCCTTTAATGAAATAAACATTCTAGTCAAAAACGTAATACTGTTAGAACTATTTCATACTGTATTGTAGACAACTTAATGAAGGAGAACGTATTTCAAATGTGGCATCCCTTTTCTAAAACAAAAAATATTCTTTTCAAGGAGTTTAAAAATTATTTTTGTATAGAAGTTTTTCTGGAAGAATAGTATCTAGCCAAAATTCTGGAAAACCTTAAGGACTGAAATTCAACAGCTGTACTAGAAGGATGATATGATGACATTGCATTAGAACTACGAGAAAATTGTATTTTCTTTCTTCAGTCATCTCATATATCATGTAATACTTAGGAAGCTGAAGATTCCTCTGCCATCAGTCAAACTAACAACATTTTATTGTATCTTGAATTACCTCTAATTAATTTTAAGGATCTCATTTTTTCTTTTTCATAAACCCCTCAGTGGCTATGAGAAAAGGTATCCTTCAAGACTTTATTCAGAAATTTTCTTTCCAAATAGTAGAAAAGGTGAAAGCAAATGACCATTTCTATCAAAGCAGTTATGGTTCTATTGAGTTAGCTAAACCACACAGGCAGCTGGAAATCAATAGGAACTAAAAGCTTCAAGTCAGTATGCAGGAAAGCACACATTTATACAGTCAAGGCTGCAAAACTATTTACTGACAATTTGCTTGTTAACTGTAACATGATCAGTGTTGCTTTACGTCACAGGATGGATAATGGGATTGTACAAAATCATCACTCTTGTTTCACGATGATTAATTAACACAGTAAACAAATGAAAAGTCCCTCTCCACAGTAAACCTCATCTAAGAACCACCAAGCAACAGGTATGGCATAAAGTACTGCTCTAACACAAACAAACCTGGTATGTTTAATTATGTACCATACACATAAATCTTAAGCTGTTTTGTTTGAATATCCTGTAATCTGTCTTGTCTGAAATGAATCCGATCACTTCTTTTTTCTCTCAATAAAGCAAGCTTGAAAATAAACAGAAATTAGCCTTTTTTCTCCTTTTCTGTTACTAAATTACGTACTCTTTTTTAAAAGCAGAATCTGTGTGTCTACAAAAGGATTTTGTACATTTTATTGCAGATGCTCAAGAAAGGAAGATCACAAAGAAGTTAGTGATAATTATTATATGCTTTCAAATGCAGGTGCAAAATCTTGAAGCTTTTGTTTCAGCATTGTGGGAAGTGATTCATTTTTGCGCTGCTGGTTTTAATCAGCCTATATTTGGAAAACGGATTTCAGAGCTTTCATAGACAACCTCCAATTTTAATAGTTAGTCAGGGAAAAAAAAATCCACAACCTTCCTGAGTAAAGTGGACATACGAAGTAAATATTAATTCATCTACATCTACAGTAGTGTTCTGGATGTTCTGGATTAATTCGACAATTGGCTATTGTGGGCCTAGAATTTCTTTCTAACCTTCAAAAGTACATTTCTTTCTAAGCTCATCACTGGACCCCATACTTTGGACTCTTACTTCAGAATCTTCCTGTATCAAAATGGCAACACTGCTGGTATTTCACTGCAAAAGACAAAGCATCCACAGAAGGGGATTTAACCCATTCAGCACTCTGTAGAGAAGTAAAATATTGTTTATTTAAAGATGTTATCTCTAACAAACAATGCCAATACCTAAGCAGAGGTCATGAAGCACCAGCCAGAAACAAGTGTCACAGAAGAGCTGGGCAGGTGCTACAGAGCAGAGAGCATCTGGCTCCAACAGAGAAGAACCTAGGGAAGTATGTGAAAGTTTCATTTCCCGTAGGATCCGTGTGCAGTTCACAGCGCTCATGTCATTACTCCCCGGGGTCAGACTAGACTTCAGAAACACAAACCTGGCAAAAGACCATCATGCAAAGTGAGGGTCACACCCAACAGCTCTTAAGTCTTTCCATAAGACTGCTTGCTCTACCCTAATTTTCAGCAGGGGCCACACTCGGTTCTCATCACTTACATTTCTGGCCAGCCATTGATCCCATCATAGAACAATATTATGGTGACAGATATTCATGAAAATCAAAAAAGAACCCCAAAAACCCAGACCATTTTTCTGTCTCATACATTGTGCTGTACATCCAGGCACAGCTTCAAATCTCATCTGAGGAATGAATATCAGAGAGAGTGTTTGAATTCAGAGGGCCAGAATATTAACACGTCATAACCTTAATAATTCCTTTGAACATTTGACTCTAAAGTACCATCCATTAAATGTACAGCAGCTGAACAGGTTTGAAAAAATTACCATTCTGCCTTACCAAAAATAACTGTTACATGGATTTTATATTCCTTGTAAATCAAGGGTGGCAGCAGCAGCAGGTAATTCCATTTGGCTACTGAACATTAAATGTGATATTTTCAGTTAGGAATGCTTCAAGACAATTATATTGCCTCCTTCAGAACACACATTTGGGATACGTCCAACAGTTCACTACCACAACTACAGGAAGAGTACTTAGAATTTAGAACCAAAACAACATCTCCATGACTTCAATGTAAGAATTTGTAAATAAAAGAGGAAGAAATACTCTTTCATTTTCTCAATCCTTACTTAGATCTATTTATATTAATGTAATATATTATTATTAGATCATTTGTTTTTAACAACAGTTTAAGTTTCCAAAATAGAGTAGCTAATTTTCCTAATCTTAAAATAACTGAAAACAGTGAGGTTATTGTACATGACAGTGAAATTGATTTATTGGAGCGTCAAACATGCAAGAAAAATCATAACTTCAGAAAATTTGGTTAAACTACCTGTGAAACTTAGATGAAATAATGGAAAAAAACTAGTCTAAAATTATGCCACCTAATTTACTCAATTATCGGTCAGAATTCAGCAATTAGTATCAGGTAATTGTAGGAAAATGATCCTATTAATTACACATTTACTGGAATTTAGGTCAGAATTACGTATTACATGAGGCATTATTAACAAAAAATACTAAGCTCATACCATTTATATTAAGAACAAAAGCACAGCTCTACCTAAGAGTCTGTAAACCAGAACACAGAGCTTTTTTTAAATGGTTTTATACTTTCCTTCTTAAAACACACAGCTAGTTCTCTTAAATAAGGCCTTTGCAATTGAAGCACTTGCTCAAGAAGTGTTGGACTTACTTTCAATAAACCTTTGGGATTCACAGGAGACTCAAACTCATCTCTCTTACATCTTATAGTCTTCCTGAGAAAGGATTCTAGTTACAACAATGAAAAAATTGGCTTTTAAATCCATTACCATTCTAAAATAAGGGTCATTATTGAAAAAAAAATGCCATGCTTTAGGATCCATCCCACATAAAGGAGATAATCCCAGGCACCAAACTTTTCAGACAGCACAGCAGCATTTAGCTTGCTTTTCCCAAGCTGCTGTAGACATGAACTCAAAATCAGATGCTCAGCAATTTTGAGTCCCCACAATAAAAAGAAGTAGACAGCTGACAAAAACATGGGCTACCAGCAACTTGACAGAGCTTTTTTAGAAACATTTATATGAGTTAGAACAAAAACTCTGGTGAAATTTTGTAGATTCAGCTCTCAGATATCACCAGTACAATGCAAGTAACTGTTTTAAAATATCTGTATTACTTTCCCTATTGGTAAATAGAGGCATGATAATAATTAAAGCTGCACATTACCACCAGCTACAGCACAAAGTTTCCCAGCATTTTTTTCTATGAAGACCCATCTTCAAGCTTTGCTATTGCTTTTACAGCATCTTACATCTGCTCATCTGTGGGCAGCAGCACAACTGTCCCTAATTAAATCAATGCCACACCACTGCTGAGTCAAATGCCCAAAAATAAATCCAAACATTAAGAAAGTCAGGAAATCCCATTATTTGTGGAGACATGACCTCTAATCTGGTTTTATTCTGGGCAACCAAGACCAAAACCCTGAAACTGGGGGGAAGAAGTCATGCACTGGGAGATAGAGATGAACAGCAGAGACAGAACTTTGTCTTTCTTCTTTAATTCTCAGGAGGCTTTGCCATGGGAAAGCATTTGAAATCTCCTTCTCATCTCACCCTCAGTGTCTAAAGACAAATACTGGCTAAATCCAAATCCATGATGGACTGAAGAAGGATCTGAACAGTGCTAGATGCCAAACCTAACAATTGGTATCACAAGGACACTGGGCTTTGCATGAAGTTACGGCCTCCAGACTTTTGTCTACCACATTTTGAAGATCTTCCCATAAAATTACACTTTTTAGTCAGACCAAGTAGACAGTTCTCCAAGTGGATGATCCCAACATTTCTTTTCTAGGATAACTCCTTAAAATAACAGTTTCTGCAATGAACTGATATAGAGTGAAGCTTAACAAACTAATGAAGAACTAAAGTCAATGCTAAAGGTGCAACAGGTACCGACTTTATCAGATTTTTGCTTGTGCTCATACAAAATCTGCTAACTCTAAACAGGTTGCAAAAGCAAGTGAATGGGATAAGCCAATCTGTCACAGACCTTATAACCACACTCCAAACAGGTGCACAAAAGACAGAAAAATGAAGTGTCGATAAAATGCTAGGAGAAAGGTAGAATTACAGTTAGAACAATTTCTTCATTAAATAATCTTAATTACTTTTTCCCTTCTCTGAGAAGTCGAAAATACTGAGATATTCCAAGTGTCCCAGCTTCATTTCCAGGCAGCATAGAATCCACCTGAAATACCACACATTTTAAAAGCCATCTGTAAAAGAAAGCCATATAAAGAACTAAACGCATGAGAATCTTATTGGTTAACATCTGTAACTAATTTTTTTCCCCAAGTAAGTTCTTCCCAAAAACCTATAACATTAAACAGGTCTATTTCTTTCATAACTAAGAATTACTTATAAATATTACAACTAACTCACAAATGTTCTGCATTATATATAATATGATCCTACAGCCTATTGCTCTGGTTCAAATGGCCTTTCTGCAAATCAGTAATGGGTTTTAATCTGGTGCAAGAAGCTGGCAAAGAAGACACTTCTTGTAGGCAGTCCAACTTTTAATGCTTTCTACCAATTTGCAGGCACCCTTGAAGCCATTTCAGGTTCTTATTTAGAACCACGCCATATTTATTTTTAAGTGATTTAGTATGTTTTATGGAAGGTTGAAAATATCATTTATCAAAACACTTTTTCTCTCAAAATGTATTTGTCTGATTCAGTCATTTCCAATTAAATCACATTGATTACCACCCTGAATGTTTGCATTTTTTTTAGCTGTTACCTTTGTTTTTGTGTGAAGAATATTTTTAAAGTATCATTAAGACTGTAAATGATACAGTAAATATTTTTAGCACACTAACAACAGAAAAACCTATATATGTTTTCAAGGGAAACAAATTCTGAGCGAAGAATATATCTACAAGTGATCCACAAGTCACCAAATCAACAGCAATACTATGGCTCAGGTCCCTGACTTCAACCCTGAAGAATACAAATATTTAAAAGTCTTATGAGCAATTTTATTTGTCCTGCTTTCAACAATTCTCTGACAATGACTGCAGCTATTCGACGAAAGCCTGGAAATTGAATTTTCAATTTACTCATTTACCTCCAAAAGTTTATCATCATCTAAATAAATAAACCACATGCTTTCAGTAGAGATAATAAAACTATCATTAATTTCAATCAACAATGAATTTTAATCATGCAGACCTGCAGTTGCTTCATAACTTGTCTGCAATTTCAAAAGCATTTATCACTGTCATCATTTGTATATATTTTTAGAATTCAGTCCTGTAAAGATTTATGCTTGAGAAACTTGTTCCAGTGCTGCTTTTTAATTCCCTTACAGAAAAGTAATGATCTGTACTTAAAGTTTGTAGCACTTACTTAAAACTCCAAAATATAATTAAATTATAATGGAGTTGTTCCAGTTTTTAAAAGCAAACTGAAGTAAAATCAGTGAACTATTTGTAGTGTTTTTTTGGTTTAAAACACTTAAAAGGTCCATTACCCCTTTTCATGGTCTCATATGACAAGAATGCAGATATGGAGCCCATGTTAGCTTTTGGCCAGAAGTGATGACCAGTGGTTTAATGCAAGCTTTAACATTTACAGGATGAAGGACATCTTGTAAGCATAAACAAAAAAACAGTTAAAGAATCAGATATAAAGAATCAGATAAAATCAGCATTCATATAGAACCATCATAGATATCTAAAAATATAATAGTCAAAATGCAACCAAACTCCTTTGAAGTTTTGAGTACTGTTTTGCTAGTTAGTAAAAAGAAAAAGCAGAAAGAAAAGGGAATTTGGACATGCTGCTTCTTCTGAACTATTTTATACTTCAGCTGAAATTCAGCCCTGTGGAGAAGCACTGTGGTGCAGACAGGTGAACATAACCATACTGGAATAACCAGTTAAAGCAAACACTGAAATTCAAGAGAAACATTACATGACTCATAAAAGGAGTCTGACCATCTCTCATAATTATCTGTACAACTCAACCAGATAAGATGATAAAAACTGCATTGTTTAGCAAAGGTATTGTACTCTTTGCTTCATACTTCTGAAATAAACCAACACGGAAATTTTAATTTCATTAAAACCTATGTGTAGCATTAGCCTAAGGTACTTAAGGGCTTTTATTTATTTAAGATGATTTTGTAAAGCATTAAAACAAAAACCCACAGAATTTAAATTATATCTAATTTATAAATAGTAATTTAATTTATAAATAATCATACAGCAGAAATTATATTCAAAAGAAGGAACAATCCAAGTCCTTATTGTGAACACATAATGAACAGTGTTTTTATTGTTTTTTTTTTTTAATTGTGTTTGTAGACTGTGGGGCAAAGATTTAAAGGGTAAAAACGGAGAGGCAGACTTGACAAAATGGAGAGGGGTTCATTGGAACACAAGGAGCTAAGAGGGAAAGTAAGCCTTGCCATGGAAATGGGATGGCCACTAACAAGATACAGAGAAAATGGCAGTTCATGAGTTTAGAAATGTGGTAACAGACTTGGAAAGACACCATGAGACTACAACATCACCTGTTTCCTCCCAGGAGAAAGGGGACAGAACAGGGGTAGAAGAGTGCAGAAGTGCTATCTGCTCTTGATAAGAGACTGAATACTAATTATTTCTTTAGCTATGAGACAATCACGGATAAATTACAAGTAATGTCTCTTCACTCCTAAAGAGCATACTCATGTGATTAATCTGTAAAATTTGAAAACCAGTCCAAATCAAACGAAACATAGTCGAAAATAACTCAGATATTTGAGCACTCTCCTACATGAGAGTAATAAATTTTCATTTTTTAGACTTTCTAGCTTGGAGTAATAGCAATTGAGCTGTAAGGCTTATATTTTTCATGTGCAGAAGAGCAAGTGCTTGTACTGATTTGAGGAGACCGATCAGTGAAAGTTGTAGCACTTTCATTAAAGTGTGTCATGGCTATTGTCCAAAAGGACTGGAGCACCGCTCTTATCTCTAATTAAAATGTAACAATTTATTCATTCTATCTGTCAGTTCAGAAAGGAAAGGACTCATGAAGCATCAAAGGACACTGCAACCAGAAAATGCATTAGAGTTCAGAACAAGCAACCACTGCCAAAAGAGCTGCCCTGCAGTTCATCATCTCTGTGTTAATACGCTATCACTGCAGCAGCAGTAGAGTTTGGGGAGCATACTTGCAAAAAATTAACTGGGCAAAAAATACTTCAGGAAACAAATAACAGTTGACAACATACTTTTCTTCCACAGGTATATACGAGAGAGAGCAGGAGAGATGGGAGACAACATCCTGAGAGGAATGGGAGTGTGAATATTTTGCTTAACACTCACAATAATGTTTCCTAGAAGGCTGTCTCGGTCCTACAACACATTTCTTTTTTCTATATTCCACTCCGGAATTTCACCTAGGATTAATGAGGCAAAACTTTCACCCACTGGGACACCATTCTTTTTGGGTTGAAAAGAAATAAAACACTGAAAAGTGGTCAAAATCCTCTGATCCTCCAGCCAGTGTTCTGCAATGTGTCCACTGCAGGATACATCAGGGCGGACTTTGCCATAATACGTAACAATTGTAAGTGCAAAGCACTACATGCCTACAAAGTATTAGGCTGTATCATTAATTACTGGTAATTACTTTCTGTAAAAACGTATTTCTTAATATTATAATGTTGCACAAGGATATTTTATAATGATGAAAGTATCTGAACCTGAAGATGCCTTTATATTGCACAAAAGCACAACGGAATTGCTACAGAAACACCCTGGCCTACCAGCAGGAAGTGGACCTGTCTTCCCCAGGCAAGACCTATCAAGCTCTAAGGTTCAAAATGTGTAAACACCACTTATCCCACTACTGAAAGGTTCAATTAGTTTACAGATCAAAAATTTTACACAAACTATCAGAAGCCAAATCACACACCATCACGGATGCGGCACAGATATTTGAAGACATAGTCCATGACTGCCTGGAGTACTCCTCCTTCATGCAGGAACTGGTTAAAAAAAAATGCTGCAATATTTACATCTGCAGAGATGATGAAAGAGCAGTGAGGCATGATGGAGTGTATGACTTTGGAATTCAGACTGTGATTTAGTGGATTTTGCATGAACAAAGCATTCTGAAATCAGCGCCTAACACATGGACCACTGATGATTCAGAAAATATTTCAGTGGAAATGATACACATAGGCCCTTGTTAACATTTTGGCAACAGACCATTGCACTTTTTCTGCCAGACGTGCAGAAGCTGAACTGGCACAACATCATGCTACACCCTGTTCATCCTGCACGTATCTTTCAGCTGTGATTGCTCTGCTATAACAAACGGCATCTGAGAGCCCATAAATATCAGTAAACAGTTCCAGCCTATTAATAGCTTGTCTCCCTCTTAAATTTGGCATTTCATACAAATAACATCAGGCCGTTTCTGCTGTTCTGAATAGAGGGCATTAGCTTTTGGGAAAGACAGACAGAAAGACATAAAAAAAGAAAAATTAAAAACCCACTAACAAAAGAAAGAAACATGCACAGCTTGCTTTTTCTAATACCACTGAATATATGCAGAGTTTAACTCCTGGGTCATAGCTTTACATATGTAACTGAGTGATTGAGTGCAACTAGGATAAAACAAACACTTATATTTTTGCCACTACTTCCAGACAGGAAACACTAAAGCCATGTGCACTCCATAGGCTGCAAGGGAATCTGGTCAAGACATGTGGCAAAGCCTCTACTTCTTTATCATGTACTTTCATTTTTGCCTTCACTGCTATTGCAAACCCAGTAGCAACTGTACAAGAAGTCTGAATCTTCTTCCATCCAGTGCTCAAGCTCATTAAATGTCATAAAATGTTTCCAAACAGAGAAAGCAGAAAGGGCAAGGTTCATAACAGGATTTACAGAACAAAACATCCCTTTCATTCACTGTAACTTGGGAGAACACTTGTTCCAAAAAAAGAAACAAATCCACCACCAAACAACCCCCTGAATGATCAGAGGAAGAAGTTCAGTCATCTGACTGCCCTAAACGCTGTTAAACAAACCCTATAAAACCAACCTATTAATCCTCCAGCAGGGCTACTGTAGAAATAATAATTTATGCAAGCCCCCTGGTTACTGTGATGTCTTTATCTGTGGAAGTGCAGTGACCCCTAAACGTCTTTGACCTGTTAAGCGCTAACAAATCAAACACTCAACGGCTTTTAATATATTTTCAGGCTGGAGTCCTTCGAATCAGATGCTGACTCTTGAGTTCTCCAGCAATGAATATTTCCTAATATTCAGCAAAATAGTGTTAGAGTCAGAAAGTATCAGCTCCTGTGGATTATATGCAATCTATTCTCTGCATAATATTATAATAATTTTGTTTCCTAAGTTCTTATCATTCAGCAATATCAACTGAATGGAAAGAATGAGACCGGGCATGGCAATAATACTTAAACAATAAATCACTATGAAAAATATATGAAAATTTTTGGTCTGTAGAATTATATACTCTTATTTCATAAGCAATTTTTCTTTATACCTGAAAGGTACACTTGATATATTGCATTCAGAAGTTTATACTGACAGGAAGCATGAAGTGAAAACACTAAACTTTTTTCCACCGAAATTCCATGTCCATGCATTTACCATATTGGCATGAAAATACACTATTCTTAAGACAGCCCCAAATGTGATATCGTTTTCCAGAAATAAAGACATTTGATTATAAATTTACCAACTCTACTTTATCGAAATGTAAAAAAAATAGGAGTGCAATAAAAAAAAATAAGCTGAGTGGAAATTAATGATAAAAGACTATCCAGCACAAAAAACTAATGAAAGTAAACGAGATTATTTTCTTAGGTTGTTGTCTTCAATTGCCAAAGCCGAAGTAATCAATTTAAATGGTCCTAATCATTACAAGTTTTCTTAATACTTAGTTCTGCTGGTTTCCTTTATCTTATGACTCAGGGTATAAAAAGGGCTTCATAAGGAAGAATATAGCTAAAAACAGGACAAAAGTTCATTGGAAGCTACTTAAATGCGTACTGAAGAGTAAGATTGCCATCCACCATACTAAACACAACGCAGCAGATCATCCTTCCTTTGGTTCTACCATGTTATTTCAAGTTGGTCTCTACCTAGCAGAAATTAAATGCTAATAATGTTTAATGATTCATTTTCCAGTTAATCTACTACTTGAATGTAAAAAATACTATGCTAAGTAAAAATCCTTCCAAATGTGCATATTAAATAAATCCACGACATTCAAAATGGGGATTGAGAAGGCAAACATAATTTGCAATGTGTGCCAGAAAGTAGCTTACCTTCTCATGAACTCAGATTTGATGACTGTTTCACTAGTTTCTCAAGCCAAAAATGGCTTGTACTTCAGCAGTTTGCCAGAGGGAAAACAAACTACAGTATCTTGTAAAGTGTAACAACAGAAGAACAAGCAAGTGCTAATTCGAACAGTCATTAAGCTGAGTTATCAATAAATAATCAATCCTCTCTAAAAGATGCATAATTGGGCTCTCATTTTAATATGGAAAGTATATTACCTTTACCTCTTATGGAATTAGCTTTGTCCATTCAGATTTTAATAATGCAATTTTAAAAGGGAAAAAAAGGAGCTTGAACTTTAGGCTTTGTTTCCCTTCCACATTCACTGGGAGGATTATAAAAAATTCACAGCCTGACTTATCCTTATTGTCTCATCCTGCTGAAACCTAACTGCCTACATTCACTCACATCTGACCAAAAGCTAAGCTGCTACAGGAGACAACCTTCAACACATGATTTGCCACTCACACCTCACATTGCACTGAAAAGGCTTGCAGGCTCTGCTGAACCTCCTCCCCCCTAACGCGGTCCCAAGAAAAGGAACAGGCAACAGTAGCCATATTCTCTCTTCCTAATACACAGAATAAACATTTCTTGGAAGTCAGAAGGGGAACATTAAGTTTTGATCTCTAGCTGAAGAATCCCATTTTTGAAACACAGATTTGTAGCTATTTTCAAACCATTAAAGCTCTCCCAATTTGCTGTAGATGAAGTAGCACTTTCTACTTGCTATGATGGTAGTATCTCCTGCATTTCTGGAATTTATACCAAGTGAGAAAACAGCAGGAAGCACAAATAAAGTTCTTTGCAATCTATATGTGAACAACAGTCATACCTTTAAAGTAATTAAATAATATTTACAGTTATTGTCATAAAACTAACAATGTAAAAAGTAGACCATAAAAATGACTGGGATTTCCACAGCTATCTCAACAGTTCACATTGTCTACGTTCAAAATCTAAACTTAGTTTGCACCTCTAGTGTTTAATTAAAAGAAAGATTTCCCAGGTAAACATGGCCAGTTGTATGGGAAAATTTTCTGAAGGCATAAGGGGAACTTTTTATTGAAACAGATAAGCACAGATAAGTACAGCCTCCATTAACATGAAAGTATCCCTCCTGTAAAACTTTGATAAAAAAAAATGTGAAATACTTCTGAACATTCCTGTTCACTGCTGAGAAGAAGGAAAATAATGTATTTCACTAACGCTGCAAATGCAATGATTCTCATCCTGACCTAAAGGAAGGCTGATGGAGTAAACTTGTCTCAAGAAAAGTATAATAGTTATATAATAGTTACTAAGGCCAGGGACTCTGATTGTTCTCCTATGAGTATCACCCTACACTAAGGCCAAATTTGTAAACTTCTGGCTAAAAGGAAGCTGTGTTTTTCTGTTTCATTTGAGATGAGCCTGTAGGGCTCTCTTGCAGCTGGCAGGAGACTAAACTGAAACCTCTCCAAATATTTTAATTCAGAAAATATTCGTTTGGACTTGAAAGCATGTACTTTCCAAATCCTGGGGAAAAAATGGCTTTTCCTCTAGATGAAAGAAGCAAAGCTTAGAATAAAACAATAGATTTGAAATATTTGGCTTTTCTGTCTAACCAGTAGATGCTTTCTGAAGTATTGCTAGAGTGTAAAAGACAGTCGGGTGAGTACAAGCATCACAAGCAAGTGGCTGAACCTGTGACCTTGGCCAAATATCTTCTAGCAAGTCCTAGAAGGCATTAAGACAGAATTTCAGAGCACAAATCATGGCTTTCCATGTATTAAATCTCATCCCATATCCAAACTGGTTTTATTTCCATTTTTTTAAAGCTGTCACAAAAAAAGAATACTTATCATTTATAACACCTCTACTCAGCAACGACTTTTTATACCTTTTTTGCTGTCTTACCATGAAGACTGATATTGAAATAAGATGCAGCACAAAGCTTGTTGGCACTGTATGCGAAGCAATGATTTTTTTGCTCAAAAGCATGAAATGTCTAATACCATAACTAGACAGTAACCACATTTCTTTTGTGCTGTTTTTGATTACCCTTCATGATGTGGAAATAAATATATGCATTCTCAGTGCTTATGTGCTAATACCAGTTTCTGCCACAAGTACATTTAGATGTACTTTGTTCAGATTCCCATATACCTTGTTAACCTTTAGATAACAGACTTGGATCTTTATCTGTAGTAGAAGGCTCATGGTATCAATTCATTGATACACAAATTAGCATGAACTATCTCTCTGAAATAACTAAGAAAGACAGTATTGTACCAATATTATTTGTATTGTCTCCATGCAGAAACACTTTTTGAAATAGGCTTTAAATAATTTAAATGCCACAGAAACCAATTAGGAAAAAAAAAGAAAAAAGAAAAAAAAAATTAATCTATGGTACTAAACAAGATTTATCTTTAACAAAACCAAACTGTGCAACTCTATTAAATGAAATTGCAAACATATGATTTAACATTTTAGAGATACCTTTCAAGAAAGGCTCATGGCAGAGATTTGGATAGGTTCAATGTTCTCTTAGTTATTTCAAGTTTTCACCAAACACAGTAGAATTATTCTTTAGCCATTTAGTAAAAAACAAAAACCATACATATTTCAGAATAATAGAGTCTGGAAAAGTGATCCAAACTATCATGTGCTTTGTCTTCCTTATGGTTTTTCAATTTTCAAAGACGCATAGAACAGAACACCATGTTGGAAGGGAACTCAAGGATCATCTTATCCAAACCTACTTGGAAAAAAAAAATCATACTATAATTTTAAAAAATCATACTATCATTTTCTACTCCCTCTGTAAAATAAACATGAAACGCCTTCATGTGGTATTCAGCATAAGTGAAACCCTTCAGATGTGAATTGATACTGTTGAGATTTTCCTCTTGACTGCAGCAGGTGATGACAAGTCAGGCAGAAGAGAAATTGCAGTTGCAATTCTACACGAGTTGGAATGGCAACCAATGTACTTCAGGGCCTGCAGGGTTTACACCATACCATCAACTTTATTATTATAATATCATTATCAAAATTCAAAACACAACCCTGAGGTTCTTCAGACACAGATTCTTAACATAAATAGTAACATTTTGTGGTAAGCTGTATATTTTTATAACAAACCTAAGCACTAAAAACATAGTAAAATCTTGAGGTAACTTCTTTATTCTTGTCAAAGATATTTCCCTCTTGGATGAGGCCAACAAACCCAGAAAGAAGAAGCTTAAAGGTCATAAATTTAGCAAAGGTGAAGAGTGGTTACTCTCAACCTGAAAGTATATGCACAGGTGCACAGGCACACACATACACACACAAAAGATCTTTCCCTATCAGGCTCATCCTTTATTCTCCAGCCTCAAAAAAGGTGCCTCACAAACCAGCAGAGTGACAAGCCATCCCATCAAGATACAATGTCTCCAGCCTGCCCTACCAAATACTGCACGCACTCGGAATTGCCAGAAAATGGTTTCTGCAAGATGAAAGTCTGTCTCAAATTGCTAGTTGAAAATTCCATCTCACGCTCAGTGAGCAGACAAAAAATACTGAACATGCTGGAAAATGAGCACATTCAGCTGCACCTTCCCTGCTTTATTTTACATAAATATTGGATTTGGGGCTTTGACAGTGCTTTTGTAGAGGGTTTGGCAAAAAAAAAAAAAAAAAAAGTCATTAAGTTGAGAGGAGGATGATGGGAGACAGAGGGATGGACCAAACCAGACATACATACATATGTTCTTGTAACCTGGAATCCACTACTGGAATGCAAAGCATTAGCCAGGTAAGGGAGACATCCTCCAGATCTCATTGGATTATTTCATGTCATAGCATCTCCCAAGCTTTACCCAATTCCTTGCTAGGTAAGTTCTTACATTTCAATGATGAGGAACAGTCTATCTAGTTGGCCCAAGATGAGGTCCAGTCATGTGCTGACTGAGAGCCTTAGTAAGAGAGGGACAAAAACCTGAGTATTTCTATAGGCTTGAATTATGATTAGCTGGCAACACACTTTTAGAAGTATTTTTGGCTAACTTAGGTAATTATCCACTCATCTAAATGCCCACCAAGGCATTTTTGAAGTCACACATGACATTTACCCACGTATAGCAGAAGGGTCCCTAAGGGTCTTTAATGCTACAACAGTCCACATTAAAGTTCACTTTTGTGTAAAGCATTTGTGAAAAGCCATGATTACTCCTTCAGAAATTTAATTACCAAAAATGCTTCAATAACAGGGATAAATACAATCCAATCAAGCAACCTAAGTAGTGGAGCCACAAAATCAAACCAGAATCTAGCATGCAAGCTCTAGATTCTTTACCTTACATACACTAAAAAAAGTTTTGTAATTTATTAGTTTTTTTTCTTCTCACTGATAACTGTATAACTCTACTGTCCACAAAGGCTTGCCCTTGTGATGTTGGGATTGATATCAGTGAAGTTACCTATCTAAAATTCATGTTAAACTTGCAGGCCAAAACCAACACACATGGGTCAAACCATCTCCAAATCTACAAAGCAGATTTGAAAAGACAAATCCTTTTCTGAGAGAACAGATCTCCACATGTACTGTGATAGACTCAAAACTCTGAGAAGTTCATAAAAGCAGCATATAGAAAAAGAAATTTAGTAAAAACAAAAACAACACAGGCTGTAACATTTAAATTTAGGAAGACTTCAAACACAAATAGGTCTAACAGAACAATGGAACCTTACTATGTATGAAAGTACTTTGCATATTGAAATTGTGAACAGCCTAAAACAAGTTATAACTTGAAAGATACAAGAGCAAATTTCAAATGTAACCTGCATGCATTAAATTATGTAATAAGTATGATGTTAAATTCTATCTGTAATTTTAATTAACTTATTGTGCAAGTTCTTACTTCTCTTAATAACTAATCACGTATTCTGAAAAGAACACAGGAAAGCCTTTACAATCCACTTTGTACAAAAGGTGTGAAATGCAGTAGTGAAAATAAGATTTTTTTTTTTTAATGTACACACACACACATATATACAAACATATACGAAAGCTTCTTTATATGTTTTCTATCTTAAAAACTTTTAGCTCCTTTAGGCTGAGCACCTATATTACTCCCATCCTTTAAGGAGAGAACACAAAGTGGGAGGGAAGAAGGGGAAGTAAGGAAAGACTGAGGGAGGAAACTAAGCAAAAATTTTTGTGTGTGCAGCCTTTTCCCCTTGACAGAAAGAAGAAGGAAAGTTTTGGCTTTGTTTTTCCTCTTCTATAGAGACTGATTGAGCTCCAAAGAAAATAACCTCACGTGCCTGTATGTATTTCATGTTTTATGTATCAACAAGCATACACCTCGATGCTCAGGGATGCAGTCAGCATTCCCAGATGTCTTCTATTATAATTGCTGCTCACAAACATATCCCATTGATTTTAGCATCCGTATCAGTAGCCGTAGCAAAAGGCCTGGATCTCATGAAGATTTCTCTTCTTTTCTAAACTCTCACGGCATAACCCTCCTGGAAATGAGCTATTCAACAAAACACTTCTTCCTCCCTCTAAAAAGATATCGGTCAGGAAGTCAGATATTTCATCAGGCAGCCCCTAAACCAGACCACCCTCCTAGCCACCACATTAGATACCGGTCCTTTGGAAGCCACTACTGAAATGCTAGAAGCCCAATCTGCAAAAAATTGGTTCCAGGAGACAAGGAATGGAAACATCTGACTGAGTCTTGCTGTGGTGCACAGAACTGAGATTTTCTCTGTCATCTCGGCCGAGCCCATGCTGCGCTGGCAGACAATGGGACTATTCTGAGAATGCCTCTATTAAGCTGTGCAATTATAGCAAACTGCCAACTGAAAAACAGATTTGTTTATTTGCAAGCCTAAACATTACTTATCAATCAGATGGGAAGTATCCTGCAGTTAAGTTTCCTCTATAACTACGTTTCCTCTTTGCAGAAGAGTTTCCACATGCTCCAGTTAACACAATCAAAATACAGCATTTCTTCTTCTCTGTCCTTAAACTCTGTTCTGCTTTGTGAGGCAGCTGACAAAATCAGCTTACAGAACTACCTTCAACTCTGGCTTTGCTTTCTTCACAGGTGCAAGACAAAACCCAAGTAAGCTGCTCTTTCAGCTGTAATAAACACATCACTGTGCTACCACCAAAGGCGTCAGCTCTGAGATGATTTTTTATTATGTTCCTTTATACAGTTTCAGTTCCTGCTGGGATCACCCCCGAGCTGTCCTCTCCATCTCCACGTTTCCTTCTATGTTGCTCTCAAGAAATGAGCTCACAAGACTTCAGCTCTTCAAACCAACTTTCTTTGTTCATTTAATGCCTTATTAAAACAAAATATTTTTCATGGTGTTCAGCAAGGTGAATTCCTAGGCACAGACTACTCTTTTTAGTAGAGAAAAAAGCAGGTTTTTGAAAACTTGAGTAAGTTCAGCTTAATTCTCTTCTGTTATCTCCCTGTAAGGTTTGTCTTATTTAGATTTTCATTTCTACAGGTTAAAGATATTCTAGTGGCTGGGTTTCAGCCAGGCACACCACCAAATGTTGTGAACAGTCATTAAATAACCAACAATATAAGCTGCTCCTTTTCAGAAATGACCAGTTACTGACACTGGCTGCCTGCTTTCATATAAGATAGTACAACCTCAAGAGATAAAGCATTAGGACTACAAGCAGCAGAAACTCAGGTAATCCCACAGAAAGCACTGCATCTCTAGACTCAGACAAAGGAGTCATAGAATCAGAGATAAGAAAATAGATTTAATAGTTTAATTTTAGTTAAACAACTGCATTTAAAAATTCCTATTACACCTTGAAAAATAGTCAATTGAACAGGATTAGTAACTAAAGGACAGACTTCTGAAGAAAGTTTTCTGCTCAGGTGTGTTCCCTACCACTTATTTCTGCTTCTGAAGTTTCAATTTTGACATATAATTAATAAAGCAAAGGCCCACAGTAAATATAAAATATGAGTGAATAGCACTTGTGAGGTGAAAAGTGTAAATACAAACAAAGGGACAATCTCAGCACTAAGTGAAGCTATTCAACATTACCATTCTGTCATACTAGACCATCCTGACATGCAGAGAGAGTAACAGCTTTCCTATATTTAACATAAAACTTTAGCTGAATTTGTGAGTTCTTAAAAAAAAAACCCAAAAACTCAAAGAAACCAACAAAAATAAAACAAAACCACCAAAAAACCTGGTGCATATGGGTGTTTGAAAACTGCTAAACAAAACAAAACCCAAGTACCAAATCTATCCTTAAAATTTCCTCATTTTTATCTCCTTCTTCTAAAAAATAGTTCCAGTCATCAATAAAAAAGAACCATTACAAAGATACCACTGGAAAACATTACCTCAAAAACTATTAAAAAAACACATACCTTCTCCTCCTAAAAAAAGTAAGGAAATCATTGCAACTGAACTACATTTGCTGACATGAACAGCTGAGTGCAATTGTGAATTTAGCACTGGGCTTCCCCCTGCTTTGGATGAAATAGGATAGGAATACTTGCATACTTTTGCCATTTCAGTTCCTGTGCATGAACTGAAAGCTGCAGAAGATTCAGAATTACTTCTTCTAGAGTAAGACCCTCTCAGCTAGAAAATGCTGTCTGTAGGAAAGCAATCAGGATACAATCATTAAAATTCTGAATAGGGAGTTTTAAACTAAACTTTAAAAAACAGTGACTAAAAAGAAACCAGCAACCATACTAAAATAATTTTAATGTTCAGAGATAAACAGGAATAATTAGCTCAAATTTTACCTGCATATGACATTTTTCTTTTAGATTTTAACATCCAGAATATGTGTTTGTTGGATTGTATCCATTTTAGTAAACCCTCTCCTGCCAGAGAGCCTATTAACTCACATTAATAACCTAATCTATTTAAGTAAGACTTATGTGCATTTGCAATAGAGTCAGACAAAACCATCCATGGTAAACTTACAGTTGGGTAAAACAGAATAAACAAATACTTTGATTAATGGATCATTTTCTTTTTACAAACACAGAAAATTAAAAGCACCTGGAATCTGCAGGATGGTTCTGTACATAAGGCAATCTTACTACAACTTCCATCAATGCAAGAAGAATTTATCTTGCACTTTATTTGACAGAGGTGACTAAACTTTCTGACTGAGGTGACCAGGTTACTCAAACAATTATCCAGACTTCCATTAGCATGAAACAAAAGAAATGCTGGGCCCCTGAAATCTCTGGGGTTTTTTTAAAGGATGGACACCAAAGTTTGATTAGACGTACAGAATAGATAAATACATGAAAAGCAGAAAGAAATGTTTACCTATTATCTTGAAAAAATTGTTAGATTTATTTACCTGACATCATAAACATCCGAAAGCTACCCAACAAAATAGGCATAAAAGGAATATGACAGTGCCAAACACAGTGCCATCTTCTTACAAGATGAAATGTCTCCATTAACAAAAAATAATTAATATATAACCTGGGGGGGAGGGGGGTATCTCACAGAACACTACTCCAAAATTTTAAAGTGTGCTATTAAAAGACAAAGAAAAAAAACAGAAAACTTGTTAAAGGCAGCAGAAAGAGGAAAATATCAGACTTACAAAAGAATTTTAGTTGTAACTTTAACTACAGCTTTTACATTCAGACAGAAGATAAAAGGGATGCTTGGTACATCACTGCTGCCTTCCATTACCTGTAATTATCCATGTTCAGACCACACAGGGAAAAAGAAATATACATGGGAAAATCAATAGTCTTTCCAATACATGGTGCTCACTTACTGATGAAAATCACTAAGTATCTTGAAGGATACAAGGTTTTGCTTTACATTGTGGATGTTGTAACTAAATGCAAGGTAAATAAGGTGAGTTTTAAAAATGCTATTATTTTGAGATGTGTCTCTTGTTAAATTTTATTCAAGGATGTATCCTTACAATCACGTACTTTGTAACAACTACCAATTAGTACAGATGTTCTGAATCAATGAGGCTAGACCTCATTTTCAAAGCAAAGTATGCCAACTCTCTAAAATAATTTTTGATATCTGTCTTAGAAAGCAACACTTTTACCCTCAATACTCTAGGCAAAAATCTGCTTCAAAATGCTTACATCTCTTATAATTAAACCTCCTTTCTGAAGTTCCAGTCAGGTTTTATTTAGGATTGTTTTCTATTCATTTGTTTTTAGGTAAAATCTGGGTTTTTTTAACTGTAAGGAAATACCTTCCTCTTCTACATTAGACATTAGTCATTAGCTTTTTTTAACTCTTAATTTCACTAGGCCAAGCAAAGCTGCTCTTACAGTATCTCCTTACAACCCTAATTCATTATTCTTCCAGCCATTCTTGTAGGTCTCCTTAATATTACTTCTATTCATAATTCATGTCTCTGGAACATGTGAGATAAAAGTTGCACACAGTATTTCAGATGAGGTCTCACCTAGTCTTTCTACAATGGCACAAACACGTCCTTATCTGCTTAACAATAACATTTTAAGCTGATTTTCAACAGATGATCTGTCATCTTCTGATACCCTCACAGACCTAACTGGCAGCCACTTTTGTCTCATAAGATCATTGATTGTATTTGAGAATTCTGTTATTCCCCTTAAATGCACAAATTTCTGTTCATCATTCCAGCACAGGGCTACAAGCTTCAGCCAATACCCAACTTCATCTGTTTTTACCCTATCTGCTGGATGAAGTCCTAATCTGTAGACTCATGTTCTCATGTAAAACTAAAGCTGAAAATGTTTTGAAGCTAAATTTAGGAGGAAAACTGCATTTAATGACAGACTATCATGCCTTTTCCTTAAAATGTACTGTCATTAAGAGGGCGAGGTAATAAAGTATTACCAAATATTTACCTGTTGTTTGTTTGTTTTTTTTCAAATCCCTTACAATTTCCAAAACTGAAAGCATATGACCTTACACACTCACTTTTCCTCCCACCTCTGTACTATTTGATAGTTCCATACTATCATACTCAGTATTGAAACAAAATCCCAAAGACAAGGGTTAATGCAACTCAGACATCTTCAGCTCTGGGTTAATCTCTTTCCCTTAAACCAAATGCAGTAGTTTTCAACAGATTGCCAATAGAATAAAACATCTTTGTAGTAGGATGCCAAAAAGTCATTACACAGAATAAAAAAAAATATATTAACATGTTCAGCAGAGAAAGTTCCCTGTCACTAAGTAACAGAAATGCTGAGGAAAACAGTCTTAAGCCCCACAACTAAAGCAGGCACCTTGGATTCTCCTTCTGTAAGGAAGATCCTGGCCAACAGCTTACAAAGACTTAAATTCATAATAATAGCTCATTACTATAAACCAAAGACTAATTTAAAGACAGACTGGTCTTCTGGGGTTTGCTTCACTCTTGAGAACATAAAACTCACATTTTCATGCTATCGTTGCTGTAGAGCAGAGGAGGACTTGTATGTAACATCATCTCTTTTCAAAATACAATTGCAAGATGTCCTTTCCATAAAATTCCAGCCTACTTAGTGGTTTCCAACTTGGCCTTCCACTGGTACAGCTATGTGTCAGATTCTGCTGTGGCAAATCAAACATATTCAATGTCTAGAATACTGAGAGAATTTGAGAAACTGTGTGCAGGATAACTATGCCATCTCACATTTAAGTAGACCAAGTTTTTTCTACCAGGAATTATTTCTGCTGATGCTGTACACTTTTCAAACTCTGCCTTTTAAAACCAGTTTCTTCGTAGCTTTCCTTGCTGTTGCGTAGGGCTGAAAATACTTTTCTCCTCTTCCTAATTTACACAGCAACAGCCAATAAAGTTTCCTTTTTCTGTAGATGATTTTATAAGTTAGCCATCTAATTTTACTTCAGACTTTCAATCTTCCTGTAATATCCTTCAGTACTGGAGGAGAAAGGATACGGAGCTTAAATATTTAGCCATAGTCCCCTGCTCACTTCATCTTTCTTCAAAAATTCTTTCAATATTAAATTACTCATAAAACCATTGCATTAAACAATCAGACTCAATTAAAAATATCTTCCCTCTTCTCATTTTATTCCATCTGAACGTTCTCCTTCCTTTACAAAAGATAAACTACTCAACAAAGACTGTTATTCTTACATGTCTGATGTATTTTATTCACCTTTCAAGAGAACTTAGGTAACTGTGACTTTCAGAAGGATTTATTGTCTCGTTTGCACTATTATCTCCCTCTGGGGGTATCAGATTTTGCTGTGTCTCTTCCACCAAAATAGAAATAGATGGGCTAGCTAAACTGTTAGATCTGATGCCTGGCTTGTCCCTGCTCCTTTGTCCATCGACTGAAGCTCTGTCTGCAGCAGCAAGCCTGCACCAGGTCTTCTTCTTTTCCCAGGCCCAAGCATTTCAATACCACTGGGATCACTGAACAATTGCCTGAAAAGTTCATCAGTTTCAAGGTTCCTCTATTGCTTATATCCAGCCCTGACAGTTATTTACTTAGATTAAAAATCAGGCACCTAAATAGCGAAGGCCTTGTCAACCATCTTCTAAATCAGCGGCAGGTGATCTCTAACACAGTGTAGAGATCTTCCTCTCACCTAGCGTGACTACATTTCAATGTCTTAAATCACCTTCATTCAATGTGCTCATTACATAAAGCAAGTGTTTTACACCTCAGCAGAATGATTCTACAATTGTGCCACAGTCCCATGCTTGTTCCTGTGCCACAAGTTTTGCTACTTTTCCACTTCCACTGTTTCCAAACACTTCTTTATCTCTTAGCAGTGAGCTAAGAAAATCTTCGCAGTTCCACTCCCCAACTCACTGTACTGAGTTCTTTTTAACAAAACAGATTCCACTGGAATGACTTTGGTACTGGTATATTACACAAGCAGAATATTCTGGAGGGATATTGAATGGCAATACTATGGAAGAGAGTACCAGACCCCTCTTTTGCCTCACCAAAAGTCCCACTGTTACTCACATCTTCCCAGATGATCACAGTTACAAACCAGAGCTGTGCTTTCAAAAGTTTACTTAGATATGCAAATAATATGTTCCTGCTTCTGCTATTGTGATCACTGCACAAGACTTGTGAAATCAGATTTATGCAAATGATATTAATCTTTCAAAATGTTTCAGTGGCTGGGAGAAAAGTGATGTAGGGCCATGACAGCAGTTTTGAAATATGCAAAGGTTGCCGCAAAGAGAATGATGACAATTCTCAGTGCCCCTAGTGGACTGGACAAAGACTAAAGCATTTAGATTAGAGCAAGGGTAATTCAGATGAGATGTTAGGGAATGAAATAACAAAACAATAGAATGTATTGCACTTGGGAAACAGTGGAGTCTCCCACACTATCAGTTTTTCAGAAAAGACAATAACTCCTCCTTGCACTTTCTCCCAGGCTTACCCTTCAGCTAGGTGAAAAAAAATGCATTTCTGGATGTACTTAAAAGACAAGTAGATGTGGCACTTAGGGGCATGGTCTAATGCTGAACTTGGCAAGACTGAAATCTTGAAGGGTCTTTTCCAACCTAAATGATTCTGTGATTGTAAAATATATCCTTCTGATTGTAAAGGATTTAATGGTAATTACAAACACTCTATTTGTGAATCTTATTTAAAGAGCAGTTTACTTAATTTTTTTAATATATTCTAATTGCAGGTCTACAGAGAGTTTAAAAAGTTTAGAACGTCATTGTATTACACATTCTCATGAGATCCCTTTATAGCTCTTCAAGTTTTTGCTATTTTTTAATTATCTAAATTTTACAGGGGAAAGAAAAGAAAATCTAGACTGGTGTCCACATTCGTTTTTCCCTGACCCGTACACTATGACAGTTCTCTCTGCCTCACTGTTAAGTACAATACTACTCATCCTTTCTTACCTGGTGCAGGAAATCTGTTAATGTTACTCTTTTCCTCCACATGCATCATTACTTCTCTGTTCATCCTGAAACTCCACCTTCTACTGTTAAAAAATACCAGAATTCAAATAATTTTCTCAAATTCTGCTAGCATTAGATTCTGGACATTGTTATAACTTATTTCTTTTCCTTTACCTCTCCCATATCTTCAGTTTCTGCCCTCTGAATGTTCTTTGCATGCCTTTTTTTCCCTTTTATTTGTTCCTTTGAAGTTCTTATGAGAATCTCTCTGACACTTCAAGTATGTTCAGTAACAATAACAAAACACGGTAAATCAGTATTTTATCAAAACAACATGGAAAAATCCCATTTCATTTACTGAAAGTCCATCTTGGACAATTTAAAGGCTGCATTTGATTCCAATTGCACCCTATAAATGCCAGACAGAACAAGGAACCGTCACTATAATTGGCATGTTTGATAGAAGATATAAACACAGCAAGTCTCCGCTTTTATAATAGCTCACTTCTTTGTTATCTTCTGTGGGTGATACAAAAGAAAATGCAAAACACTGCCACCAGTGGAGTACTTTCTAAGGCAAGTATGCAATTCTTCTTATATTATATATAAGAAATATTGAGGCCATTAATATGATAAGATTACAAAAAAAAATTCTCTGCCAATGATTCAACAACTTCCCAGTGCAAGTGCTTTACAATAATGCACCTCCCTCTGACATCTACATTACATACTCCCTCTGTCAAAAATGTTTAAATCAGTCTATAGGAAATTAAGCAATTATATACTTTAAAGCTGAAAACTCAGTATGTCTTTATCAGCATTTATTATTCAAAACAAAAGTAAAATATAGCTTCTTCAGATATATAGACTTGGATGAACCACTGGAATGAATGCAACAATGCAAACTTTACTGAATTTTCGTCCTTGTGGTCAATGACTGAGACAATGAAAGACCTTGTTGCATTGTCACAAATACCACTACAGTGGTGCTCTGCATTAACTGATTTATTCCATGCTGCAAAATGATTTGGTAAGAACTGCACTGTGTACTTAGGTTCAATTTCACATTTGTTTCCATCCAGTGGTCTGGCCCAAATGCAAGGTTAAGAAATATGCAAGCAAAGCCTACATAGAATGTTTGATCTTATAAAAAATTCATGAATATTGTTACCACATGCTTTCTTCACGCAGAAAAAGGAATCTAAATACCATCTGTGCAAGATAGTCTAATTAGGGGATTAGGACCACAGAAGTTCTGCTTGCTCACATGTTCCAGTGCCTGCTCCCTTGGCCACTGAGGCAAAAATGTAAGAGAAGAAGAGGAGAGGGACAGCAACACCCTTCTGGCTCCAGTGTAGACAGGAGTTAACTACCCTCCCAGAATTAAGTTGTGCAGCTCTACCCACGGGAGTTCACACTTTTTCCCCTTGATGTATAATGTCTGGCCCAGCACAAGGCCCGTGAATAAACTTGGCAGTAGATGAATCACATTTTAATAAGTTCAAATGATATTCTGCAACCAACTGGTACTTAATGGCTGCAGCATACCACTGGGACCAATTTTTCAGGATTTGGCAGCAACAATAGAAAGCTAAATGATAAAAGCACATAAGTAGTTCTTAAACAAAATAAATGAGGTATAAACATAAGTAAAGGCTGTACAGAATATATAAAAAGTCTGACTACACACAAAACCAAAGATCCATTTGGAACCACACAGTTTTAGAAATAGAAGTGATAAATGTACAAAGCAATGTTCTATTACAATGGTCCCTAACATGCTTCCCCATCCCAGTTTAAAACTGTTTGTTTCCCACGTCATTTTTCTTAATCACTGGACAATTTATGAATGCTAGTAACAACAGGCAACCAAAACCCTTAAAGGAAAATCAGATCCTTTTATTTTCAACATGAATTCTGACAAGTTCCAACAGCTTATATCATATTCAGCAATTTGGCAGAAATTTGTAGACCTAAGCAATGAACTCCCTCAGAAATATGTATTTGAAACATTTTTTTTCCTTCAGCTCACCAAGTGCTCACAAACAGATGGATTCTATTTGTTTAACATGTTTAATACTTTCATTTTTTTGTTTATTTTTTCTACCATTTCTGTAGTGGCTGCTGATAGTTCACTTCGACTAAAGAAAAATCAAAATGTAGGCTGGTCATAAATCACAATTATGCAAGTAGTCTGCTTTTTGACTGAATGCACATGTGTATCTCATGCATCACCGAGTAACATTTTTATTCTGAAAACACTTTTCAATTTGAAACTATATCAGAATATCTTTGTGAAGTAGTGCATTTTTCCAGACTGTGGAAATATTAGATGTCATGCCCACTGCTGGGCTGATCCTAGAGTTAGGAGAATGCCTATGAAAAATCAAAGTGATACAGCAATGCTGTGCAGGATAACGAAGCAGGGAGGAACACCAGGACCTCGCAGTAGCATTGCCAAGATTGGATCAGGTCTCTACCACTGCTCAAATAAAGCACAAATACCTTTTAAAAGCACAGCCTTACAGTAAAGATGATCAGTGTTGTGCAATAATTAAGCTGGAGAAGGAAATTACTCAAGTCAGTAAGAGTTGAGGTATTTAACATGATTATGTCAGTGACCTTAATTTTGATTTTCAATGTTCTCCCTTGTTTAGTCTAGACTTGCTGTGGAAAAGCAAAGACTGATTACAAGGAACAATATCTTAAAGTGATTTGCCAAGATCCAGCTGGCCATCCAGAAGGAAAGCAAATCCCCAAACATAATTTATTTAATTACTTAAGCTAGATTTTAAAGTAGCTCTGAAATATCAGGGCTCTACTAGCTTTCCTGGAAAAATTTGTTTTGATTAGAATTTCATTAAATTCACTAAAACAAACAAACCACCTCAATTTTTAATCAAGTATATATTCACTAATCGGCTAAGCCAGAATGGATCGGCTTCTCCCAGCTTAACGACCTTTGGTTTTCCAGCTGAGTTCCACAGGCACAGGAGAAATAGAAGACAACAAACACCACATCCACACTCTACCACGTGAGCAGTTGACTCTAAGTGCTCTCATCCAGAGCCCTCACTTGTTAGTGACTGATTTTCCCGCTCCCATTCTGGACAGTCCAGTGTTTCCTCAGACACCGGATTCCGCACTGAGCTCACTCCTCTGCCAGCAGACGTGAGGGTGCTGCTGACTCAGCTTATGAAAGCTTGCCAGAGTTGCTCCGCTGCTTCAGGCTGCACTAAATTAATCCCAGCAAAGGCAAGGTTTATTTGCTTCTCCACTAGTTTCAACAAAATACTGATGGCACAGTTCTGAGCAAGGCTCAGGGTAAGTGAGTGCTGGAGACAGCCCTGGAAAGGCCAGAGCTCGGCTGGAATGCTCTTTCAAGTCCACATTACCTACAGGGTATTCACCTCAGAAAGTCCACTTACCCTTTACAAGATACTGCTGTTTGCTCTTCAAATGTTTACACAGAGAAAACTGTTAGTAACAGTGCATATATACATTTAAGTCAAGGACACAGATGTAGCCAGTGAGGGTAATAAAATCAAACAGAGGGCAAGCTATGGAACCTCTTTCCCAAAGTTCTAAACGAGAAGGAAGACAACATTTTTTTCCGCAGAAATTCTTTTCAAGATGCCTGCCATTCTCATGAATTCAACTTTTGCAAGGTTGATTTTGGTTTAGATTTTTCTGATCATAAAATCAAACCTAAATTAACAAAGTCATACCAACTTTGCTTCCATTTTCAATACCTCAACTAGAAGAAATGTCTTGCTCAACATTGGGAAAGTGAAGTTTTTCTCTCTGTTCTGAAAGCCAGACCTATGTGTTACTAAATTCATTATTTTTCCCCTTTCACCTGCTTGGTGAGTCAAAAAACTGCTACAAATTGAGCTTTACATACCGCTTTCCTGTCTTTTGCCTACCAGATTACATTTGTTCAAATACCTTACAGATCTACACCACAGCAAAACTCTAACAAGAACATAAAAAAGCCAGTACAACAATAAGTTGAGTATTTTTAACATGAAACAATTTAATTAATTAAAACATGATTTTAAGCATGTCTTGGACAGCTGGACAGCCAGAATCAGCAACAGAGGAAAGAAACATGAAGAACTTACAATGAATTCTATACAACTGCAAATGCTTAGAAATAACCCATGTATTAAGAAAGCAGAAATCTCGTATTTCAAACTGCAGGTATCACATGTGAGAAGGAACTTCTCTCCAGCAACATTTATTCCACATATGCTGATAAAGGCATTGCTGCCAGTGGGAGCACTTAAATGTTAAATTGTGGGCTAGGCAATAACAAAAAAGTTTGTCTGCTCCTGGTGCAGCGGAGGAAGGAAGAAAGAAATACGGAAATTTCTATGCTCAACTTCTATTTTATTTATGAACACATGGATTTCCTACACCCAAGCTACACAAAATATGAATTTGAACAATATCCAACAGTGAAATACAGAGCTTGTACAATCATTTGGGTTTCAGGAAGTTTTCAGCTTCCTGAGCTGTACTTAGGTTTTTCTGGTTCAGCCTTGACCTGCATTTGCAGCTTTTCCATGGCCATTTATAAAAATTATCCTCATGGAGCAAAAATTTCTAAAGGGCACTCTGAGAGCTGACATGTGGGAGGAAATGGAACTCTAAATTCTGTCTGCAAGATAACTGAAGGGCAAATCTTTTCAATCCTTTAAATCATAATCTCCAGTGATAAAGATACAAAATAATGTCATGCTTATTTGTAAATAAAGAATTTTTCATTGAGTGGTTTTTGGACTTTATATTTAAAAAATCCATCTTGATTGGCCTTGAAATATCCTCTAACTCAAACCAGCAGATTATTCAGAAACCTATTGGAAGCCGTTAGTTTTAAATTCTTTAAGTTTCAACAGAAAGAAATATTGTACAGGTGAGCTGGAACCTAATTTTTTTTTTTCTGATTCTGCCACGCATGCTTTTAAACTAAAAACTCAGCTCAGTTTTAAACTCAGCTTTACATTCATCCTCAAGGCCCATTACAATCTTTGCCAGCCTGAGTTTCCTGATATTTACGGCTTTGTATAATTATTTTCTCAGAAGTACAGCAGTAAAAAAAATTTAAGCTAGATAAATGAACTATTTACAGTCGGAACAAATCTGACAGACTCTACTTCCTCCACCAACACTGTTTGTTAGTCCCACAGTCATGACTTTGTCACAGAGGGCCTCAGCAGGGTTTAATGGGAATGTCAAGCGTTGGTACTCAAGCCTTGTGGCAGAAGCAGTGAGAGTGGAGGACAAAGCAACAAGATGGTGTTGCCTTATCTTCCCTTCTCCCAAAGGCAAACTAGTATAAGGAAGAAGAGTTAGGCTTAAGTTATCAAGCCACAGGAAATGAAATTCATCAATGGCAACAGAAACACGGGAGAATTCCATCACTTCTTCCTGTAGATCACCTCTAGAAGTCACCAACTCCCGAGTTTTAATAAGGTACCTCATCTCCTTTCAATCATGTTTCTGAAATACTAGCTCTGAACTTCCTTTAAAAAATGCTACTGTGTTTAGTTCAGTAGCTGAGAGCGCAATATGAAGGCTCCTGAGATTCTGCACCCTTGGGAAAAGCTGGCATAGCAGTGGACCTAGCAGGAGAGTTCAGGAGTGAAATAGAGCCCAAGGCAACGGAGGGTCTGAAACCTCAAAGACCTTCTAAGGCCACTTCACTTTGACTCCAGGCTCTTCATGCCCCTTTTTGAACTCTCTTGAATATTTAAAAAATGCTACATACTATAACACTCTTTTTGGCTTCTCCATTAACCTCGATAGAAAAAATAGCTCTAACAACAAAACATCAGAACATAAAATATTTATTTCCTTGCAGGACTAGACTCAAATTCTGCTTTGCCCCAGTACTGCATATCCCCATCAGTGCTGAGTTGCAGATGCTTGAGTAACAGATTTAATAGAATTATTGTTTTCCTAATACATAGAGTTTAGTTTCTGGCAGTCAGAAATTGTGGTTTGAAAGAGTTTGCATCTGGACTTACGTATTTAGTAGCCATTGACAGATCTATTTTTCAGTTATTTATTTCCTTTAGGAAATAGTTTGTATCAGTACATTGCACCATCTCATCATGCCAGAAGGACAAAAAAACAGGCTGAGATTTTCCAATTCAGTAAGCTGGCAATTTTTTTTCAGAGTTTCTCCAGAACAATGCCTCAATTAAGCAAAATGATAAATCATTCTCCGTTTAATGGGAGTGAGAGAATTGACACAAAAATCGTTTTCTGACAGTCATGTCAGAAAACATGCAATCTTTAAACATTACATTCCAATTAGAAATGATAACTAAAAAAGGAGTAATGGAATTTTTCTTGATTTTCACATGCTGGTTGTCAAAACGCAAGTAAAACTCAGAAAATGTGCTTTCGCTTTCTACGCCCATATTGAACCCTTAAGCTTTTTGCTCCTTTAACTGCTTAATCTGGCCAAATAACAAAAAAATCTTCCTTTCCAAAGCATTTCCAAGAGAGAAATTACACAAGCTCCTCCCTGAACAGAGCTTTCAGAAAAATGTTACCATGGTTGTTATTCCAATGAGAAAGAACTTTATTAACTTCCCAGGAAGTAGCCAATTAACAAATAATTCATCATATTGCTTTGCAACAGCCATTTCATATATTAAAATTTTAGGGTTTATGAGGCAATCTCTAATACAGTGGAGGATGAGCAGATAAGGAAGAAAAGAAGGTTTTCATTGTAGTTCTATGGCTGTTCTCCCACTTTTTAAAAAAGCAAATTTACAGAAAAACACACAAAAAACCAAACCAAACAAAAACCCTAATAAGACTAGCTCAGCTATAAGGTGCAATGATCTAATGAATGCTTCACACAGCAGAATCATCCAAAATATTCCTAGTAGTCTTCCTGAAGAGAGAGAGGAAAGAAAGGAAAGGAAACTGAATTTCATCACAAGTTTAAGAAAAGTTGATGACATCTTTCATAAAAAAATCTCATTTCTCTCAATTGAATAATTGATGGGAATGTGACTTTTTTATTGCATATATGTTTGTCATTCAAATATATACACTTTTTGTTGGCTGGTTTAACTGCCAGTATGATGGCAAGGGGTCAGGGCTACCAAAAATCCTTCATCTCCTAGTAGCCTAGAACTTTGACTACTAGAGTTGATAGAATTACTACAATAAAAGACCTCTGTAAAACCCCCTCAGCTCCAGAGCTAATTTGGAATAATAACTGCCACTATTCTTCCATGACAGGACCTTTTCCCCTGTTCCCTTCTAGTACATGCTATTCATTTTCTTACTGCTTTTCCATCAACAATTCAACAGTTTCTATCCTCAGCTTCTCTGTGATGCAGGTGAGTAGCAGTCCCAAAAACAATATGCTTCACAGATACTCCCTCAGAACAGGTGTCATTAATTTTCATACACTCTGGACAAATCCTGAAGTGAGTTCCTTAGAAGACACTAGCTAATTTAAAAGAAAGAAAGAAAAGCCTTCCCACACCTTCTCAGGGTTTAACCTTCCTAGAACCTTGCTTATCCTTTTCAAATCTAGTGCAAGTGAAAAAGAAAGGAGGATAGTTCATCAGCTGCATTCCTGGACACATAAAGAGTTATTTGAAAGCTATATCAACATTTTGCAAGAGACTTCTTTTTAAAAACCAAGTTCCCACCACTTCCTTTGTGGTTCAACTCAAACTGTGGGCAATAGCATTAATTAAAACCAGTCAGCCAGATTTAGAGTATGCGCTCTGTTTGTTGTTTTAAATTGTTGAATATCAATTACTGTATTATTTTGTGATGAGCATGAAACATATGCATCTATGTCTTGTGGCTTTTGGCAGTGATTTAAAAAAAAAATTCAGCAACTTTGCATAAGGCTGTAAACCAGCATGTTTCCAGGCATTTTTAGCGCTGACTAGAGCCATTCTCAATCTGCTCACCAGCATGAAGTTAATTAGGAGAGGCATGAAGCTTATGGCCGGGTGCAGAAATCAGCAATGGAGCAAAATTATCCTTTTTTTGGCATCAGCCAGTAACTGCCACTGTGTCTACATGATTTTTTTTTTTTAATGCTTTTACTGTTAAGTATCAGTTTAAGCTTTAACTTTGTATCTTATCCAATTTTCTAAATCCTTCAATGAATGTAAATTGATGAACATATGAAAACGTAGGGAGCTAATTATGTGGAGCTCAGGGAGGTACAATAATGTACTAATTTCCAGAAAATCCAGTTTCAGACATGGCCTTGGGATTCCTTTATCAGCAGTTCACTTTTGACCAGAGTGCAACTGGCCATTTTATTCACAGAATGCCAAGCCAAGATTATGCTGCAACACAAATCTTTTAGCAGAATATCCATGTAAAAGGGAAACTCCCTGAATGCCTCATTACAGTCCACACAGGGAAAAAATATCACTGCAGCCTTGGATAAGTGGATTTCATCAAGGCCCTATCTATTTTTCTTGTTACAAGATAGCGGTGAAAGCAGAGGAAAATGATGAAAGAGATGTAGATAGGAATATCTTCCTCCAAGTATCCCTAGCAATATATTTTGCTCTGTGTAATAGATAAAGGATTTATTATGAAAGAGACATTAAACAAACAAACAAACTACAATCTAGGACTAGATGAAATTCAAACTCCTTTTTTTTAATTCATTTTGCAAACTAAGGATGGATTTCCTCGGCAAGGTCACCTTTTACAGTAAAAGGAACTCTCAGATACATAAAAAAGCATTTTTTACCCCTGCTATGCCTAAAACTGTCCACATACATTCGTTTTTCAGTTTAGACAGTCTGCTTTTGAAATTACTCCCAAACATCTCCCTCTATACTGTATTTTAGTTTGTAGTGCGTGGAAGTCCTGCAGCATGTGAACTGGATTCCCTTTGGACGAAGCCAAGACAGAAGACAAGGTTCTGGAGAGGAGCTAAGGTCATTCAGGCCAAACATCTGGGCCAGACCTTGTTTAAAGTAGAAGCCCCAAAAGCCACAAACAGCTGATGCTGGGGCCTTACCCCAACCCCTTCACTGCTATTGCCATGAGTGTTTGTCAATATCAATACAAAATGAGTCTCGTTAGGTGTCCTCTGGTTTATGCTAGCAGAGTCTCACCAGACAAAGCTGAATCTCATACCCAATACAGTCCTCATTCACTAAGGAGACAATTAAAAATTGTATAAAATGCTGGGTGCGTGAGGGCACATGGGAGTAACAGGACCTCAGAGGCTTCCGAGGAAGATTGGGATATCCCAAGTCATCCCCTTTGTTCTCTTCTTTAGAGAAGAAATATTATAACGGCTCTTTTTAGGAAACTGCTATTGTCTCTTCCAACACTGACATATGTTTCTATTCAGAGGAATTCTTTAGGAAGTGCCATGAGCTTATCACATTCAAAAAAAGACCATTTTGTTAAGTGAACATTTCTGTGATTGTTCAACCTTCCAAACAGTTCTCTGAGAGAGGACCCACACTCTTTGGAACATTGATGCCAAATGACACAGATGTAATACGTAAATTACGTAATACCTAATACCAACTAAATACCAAAAGACAGAAGATATAAGAGATTTTAAGAGAGATTTTAAACCTCCCAAAGCAAAATGTATTCAGCACACTGACATCTCTTGCATCAACCACTACCTGTGCACTTCAAAGCACAAAGCAGGACTTGGACTTTGAAACTAGATACAAGTTCAGACAGAATCACGAGGTTATTTCAAAATTTCATAATTACACATTCCATCATGTCAAATTCACATTAAAACATAATTAGAATATTAACGTTTTGCTAGAAAAATACAAAAGATGAATTCTATAATGGACACATCAATCAAATACTGGTATGTCTGACCTTAACTTTTTTCTCTACTCTGAAGAAGATTTAAAGACACAGTCAGGGTATCACAAACCAAAAACTCCAAAATGTTACCCACAAGTGGGAACTAAGACAGTCCTAACAAACATGTAGGTTGCCAAAAGGAAAGAAATGTTACCAATAAAGCAGAAGAATACTGAAGAATAGAGCCAGCAGAAGGAATCAGAATTTGGAGTAACAAATTATATTAAATCCCATTCTTTTTACCCTGTCTTGCTTGTGGCAAAAACATGCTTATCTCTGATAAACTTTTGGAAAAAAATACACATAATTTTCCCTCTTTTACTCATTATTCAAACAAGAGATCACTGAAGAATTCTCAATTTGGGGACAAGATGAACACGCAGAGGAAGCTGCTGCACTTCTCTAAATTCAGAATAAAGATAAGAGGAACTCTGAAGAAAGACAATTAAATAGTGCAAGCAAATCCCTGAAACAATGAGAACTCTGGAATCCAATGAAACTTTGGGTTCTAATAAAAACACCTTAATATTGCTAATTCTTCTGAAGGTACAGATAAAAAAAAAACCAACCTGTATAGTCAAGACAATAATATAAATTAATGACTCATGAGTGACTAAACAGAAAGAAAACAAATCATATTTACCACCATAGTTACCAACTCCAGCAGTCATGTTTGCTTATAAACATGATATAAATGCGAAAATTAACACAATTTGGGTACTGCACAAATACTGCGTCAAGTACATTCTAAATACATACACCCAAAATACAAACGAGGATTCACATTACTGAAGAATCATACTAGACTGCAGACATTTCTGTGCATATAAGGGGGTCTTTAAAGATACTTTGCCCTTATTTATTCTTTTGTTTTGAAACAGTCTTTTGTCAGTGGTCAAGCAAAAGAAAGGATTCAAGCTGCTTGCTAGTAAGGTAAAAAGTTTTTACACTACATTCTTGGCACTTTGAATAACAGCTTTCTCTATCCTGACTCTAGCATAAAAAAGTTTGAGATTAGCTTATTTTACTAGGTAGCCACTACTTTGTAGCAATCATTTTATGTTCAGGAAGGAGCTGTCATTCTATAGCTATTTTTACATAAGCTTAAATTCTGTATGAAGACAATTACAAATAAGGTAGTGGAAAGCACGGACGAGTTTTAAAAGGAGTAACAATACTCTTCTGTTCTGTGTTGGCTTTGCTCCACTAATTGGCTGAATTGTGCAGGATTGCTGGGAAGATTAATTGAGGCTAATGAACTGAGGTGCCTGCAAAGGGCAGGAAAGGCCCAACTCTCCAAGGCTGGTCACAGGGGCTGCTTTCAAAGCAGCAGGTATATACAAATAACTCCGAGTTAGGAACTCGTCACAAGGCGTGAGAACAACCAAGTTCACGTAACCCCATTCCTTATCTCTGCGCGCTTTTCCAAACCTAAAACAAAAGATGGCCAAAAAAAAAAAAATTCTAAGCAAAACCAACTGGCTCTCAATTTAGTCTTAGTCATTTAGTCACCTGCCAGCTGAAGCTGTTCATCCCTTTAGACCTGTGAGAAGTCCTCAGATGATGTATTAAATGCTGCCTGGGAGTCGTGCCTGCAGGTGGCCTGGTGGCTGTGAGGACCATGGCTGGAACATGTGCCACCTTCTCCAGAGCAGAGAGCCAGGCTTCCCAAAGGCTCTGCTGAACAGCTTGCCTCAGGTTCTGCCAGTCAATTAGCCCAGCTCCAGGCCAGGCCAGAAAGGGAATGGTTCAAAAGGAAGGGTGGGGAGCAGCAGGACAAAGCTCCCTCTTGCACCAGAAGAGCTTTTCACGTGTCTCTGTGTCTTGAGCACTGTTGTGCCACCGAAGAGCCGCAATAATCAATGTTCAGGGCTGCTCTAAATACAGAAGTGCAGAGCTGTTTATTCACTGGGGATTTACTACCAGGCCCAACATGCAGCCATGACACAAGCTGGCCCTCTGGACGCTGCACGAAGAGCCAGGAGAAGGGGGACGTGGCACGTCACCGTGTGACAGCCACGCGAGGGGAGTGCGGCGTTGGCCACCGCCCCACGGAGCGTCCCCAGGGAACCAGGGCCTCCTCTGGATTAGCAGAATTGTATAATTGCTGAGAATCCGGAAAATTAAAGCTGGCGCACTCATGAATGCTGCCATTATACGCACATAATGTCCTAAGTGTCATTTAGAAGTGCCTGCAACCGAGGCTATAAATTAAGATATCCACACCTCCCTCTGAAGGCCATGGATGTTTTACAGCAGTGGGTGCTTACACAGAGGAAAGTAAAACCAGTTTTCCACGTTTCTATGGCTCTAGATGTATTCTATAAGCTCTTTTAATTTAACCCTGAGAGAGAAGTTTCAAAAGCATCTTTCATCGGCGAGGGAATTTCGATTTAAAACTTTAAAATTTTAACCAAAATTATCTGTTGTCTCTGAAACTCTCTGGTCATATTTTTATATCCCAGAGCACACATGACAATGTAGTATTTTCTCAACAAATCCAGTCCTCTGAAAGATTACTCAAGAAGAGGGACAAAAAGCACTCTGACCTACATGATTCTGAAATTCTAATTTCTTATTTTTCCCCATGAATGCTAGAAATAACAATTGCACATTTATATTATTACGGGGCAGTTAGTACTTAAATTTATGCTGAGATATACAGATATTTTTAAAGCAAAATCACTACTACAGCAAACCCCACATTTAGGGTGTTCTGGCATAGGATTACAAATTATTATCATGCAAACAAAAAGAACATAAATGACATGGCAGAACTCTTTAACATACATCCATTGCTCAAAGAAACAATGAAAGCTGTTTCAAGAAGAAGGAAACCACTGCAACTCAAAATACAAAGACCACGACAGCAGCCAAAGGTCACAAGTTGAAAAGTGTGCCAAAAAAGCCCTGACACCAGCCCAAAATCGGCGTGCTGCAAAGGGCCATCTGTGCAAAGCATGTAAATGTAAATGTTTCTGTGACCTGTCTGAAAACTCACAGGAAATATAACCACAGCCTGCGGACAATTACACTTTGCTATTTCTAGGAATTTCAGGTGTGGGATCTCTGTTCAAGGAGTGAGTCTTCACACTGGGTTGTATTTTGCTTTAAAGGATACAACCCCTCTGACAATTCTGCCTTGAATACAACACACACAGAATCTTCAGTGCCTTTGTTGGCTGTCGGGAAAGCACTGCAAAACCAGATGTAGCATTTGGTTGTACAGCATTAAAGCTACTAATATTACACTAACTGGATCTGCCTCAGTGTCTACTGAGTGTCCTTAAAATAAAATTTTAAAAAAGTATTCTTCTTCTCAAATTCCACATCATTTGATCCAACATTTTCATCCAATAAAGTACTCTGAATTTTTGTATTTACAAAGCTTGTTTTCACAAAGCTTTAGGGGAATACTTTATTATTCTAAATAAGTATGGTTTTAAAAAAATCTGAAAACTTTACTTAAAGCAACAGCAAAATTCAATTTCATATTTCAGAAAATTCAGAGCCTAATTCAAATTTCAAAGCCTAAAGAATTCATTCATGAATTTTCATCCAAAATTCTCTTTAAAAATATTTTACAAAAAAAAAAAAAAGAAACCTTGAAAGTTTCACTTGAAAAAATTTTGTAAGGACACACAAGTGCACATAAAGCATAATACACCAATTTTTCTAATTGCACTGCATATCTATTGGCTGAGAGTCCTACAATTACATTAACCTAAGCACTAAGCCTCAGTGCAATGGCTGGTTAGTGTAATATTGTACTTCAACTGACCTGAAGGTTTAAAATATTCCCTCAAGAAGGGACGTAGCTCAGAATTAAAGACCAAAGCAATTTAATTTTTATGGCATTTTTCTAAAATTACCCAAATTAAATATGAGAAAGCGAAAAAGTACGTCAAGGATTTGGCTATGAAAGTTACATCACAATTCATCAGTAAATCTTATATATATATCCACATGTACATATGCTTTTAAATACCTTAACCTACTTGTCAGGGGAAGCATAAAACAAGGTATAGCAATTAAAAAAAAATAATAAACATGAGTTACAGAAACTAGAAAAAATTATCTCCCTGGGGAACAGCAAATTTCGGCCTTACAAAGCCCTGGAAGAAAGGAGGACTGTAATCATCATATTTGCAAATGATGTGGAATCACGGAAAGTAAATGCATTGAAGAACAGAAGCAGAGAAGCATCAACTCTGAAGAAATGTATGAATAAAATCAGGCATGTGGGTGGAATATATTCTGCAATGAGGTTAAAAAAACACATTCACTTTAACTATGAACCATAGGGGGAAAAGTGGAATGAGCCTGGAAAATGTTCAACATATTCACAAGGAAAACTTGCATGAAGAAAAGAAGATTGGTGATTCCAGGAGGATTACAGGCTTCAGGCAGCCATCAGTAAAATTATGAAGTATTCTAGATGAGGATTCATTAGCTACCATAGTATTTACTTGGTTCAGAGAGCGACTGGAAAGGACACAAGTGGAAGAGTCTCTACTACAACTGAATGTACAAATTGGAATCATAATGAGACAAAATGCAGAGAGTATTATTTGGGTCAATTTGCACTTGATGCAAATCAGGATGGAGTTACTCACTATGTGTTTATTTAAATAATCTAATTTTTGAATGATGGAAACACAAAGAAAAAGGGAAGAAAACCAGACCAAGTCTCAGGCCTATCATGTATAAAGTACACAGACTTTGAAATCAGCCATGAAGAATGTGTATTAGTTACTCCAGTGACAGCAGTCTGAGGGGAAAAAAAAAAGGCAAGAAGAAATAGGCTTATAAAGAGCCAAGAATCCATTGTTTAGCTAACTATGGAGCAATTTAAAAACAAGTGTCCTTTTCAAAACCAGATTACAGGATGAACTATGAAAACAGAGGATAAAATTGACTAATCTCTTGTAATACTTAGAAATCAAAGCTCCAGCCATAGGAAATCATGGTGATTCAATCTAAGTTCTTCAAATAAAAAGATGTTTCCCTCACTTAACTAGCTAAGTTGGTCTATAGCCTTAGCTGTTTCTCTAGCTCCCTGCTGGAATTAAAGGTGCAGGACAGGAATCACAGAATCACAGGGTTGGAAGAGACCTTCAAGATCATCACGTCCAACCCGTGCCCTAACTCCTCAACTAAACCATGGCACTGAGTGCCACATCCAGGCTTTTTTTAAACACATCCAGGGATGGTGACTCCACCACCTCCCCAGGCAGCCATTCCAGTACTTTATCACTCTTTCCATGGAGAACTTCTTCCTAATATCCAACCTATATTTCCCTTGATGTAGCTTGAGACTGTGTCCCCTCGTTCTGTCAGTTGCTGCTTGGAGAAAGAGACCAACCCCACCTGAGCACAGCCACCCTGCAGGGAGTTGTAGAGAGTGAAAAGGTCACCCCTGAGTCTCCTCTTCTCCAGGCTAAACAAAGAAAATTTAAAGGAAACTTAGGCTGAAGCTTTGCATGCACACACTGTTTACTGATTTACTAGAAAAAGAGTCCTACAGCTAAAAGCACATCAGTGTTGCAGAGATACCTGAACGAGAGTGGTCTGGTTCAGCATTAGACCAACCATAACCATGCCCACTGCATGGACCCCAGCGAGAAACAGGGCAGTGAGGCAGTTCCCAGCTCAGGGTATGTAACAGTTTAATTAAAAACTTAAAATCATCAGTGGGACCGCTGGTCCTTGAGGGATCTGGACAGTTCATTATTGGCCATCACCCTTAGAGGGAGTCTTTTTACTATTCCGAAACTCTAAAGAACTGTGATTGCAGTCTCTCAGTTTCAGAACTGTTATTAGCTCTTGAATCAATGTCAGTAATTCATAAAAGCTGCAACTCAGTCTTTATTACCTGGGCTGCCATGAGAGCAGCATTACAAAAGCTCTTACCACAGGCAAATGCTTCGGTCACAAAACAATTCAGATGATTTTACTGATACTACTCAGAGGAGTAAGAGTTACAGGAAGTCTGCTAACCCTGCCTGTAAATCAAGACTACCATAACATTTCTATCGGTAAGAAACATAGAAATAAATTAAGTAATAAAAAATAATCTTTCAGAAACAGAACAAGAGCAGCTACTGGCCTTGCCTCATATCCTGCCAGCATAGAGAATTCCTGCTCACAAGAAAAACAGTCCATGTTGGAAGCAAGCAGAGAGGCCTGTGGGAATGTGAAAAGTGTAAGGGTATTATTTCTAGGCTTTCATTGCCAGAAATGTGATCAGAGCCCCAGGAAAACGCAGAAACCAGAAGACAAGGCAATTTCAATATTAACCACAAGAACGCCCAAAGTCCAGTTATGCATAGCTGTGGCTCTTGAAATTATATCAGTATTACCACATAAGCCTTCATAAAACAGATAGATATTTAATTTTAGTCCAAGAATGGTCCTTTTGGCAAGGTAGCCAGTTCTTCAAAATGCATAGCATGAACTCAGGTATGTATCCAGAAAAAAACCCCAACTAATATATTTGCTGGTTAATAAATAGAAGATTTTTTTATTTTCCTACCTGAACACTAGGACAAAAATACCTTGAACACTACATATTTGAATTCATTATTGCATTCTCAGTTCTGGTACTACCAGCAAAGATTTGGAGGGTGGGGAGGCAGACAGGTGGTACAGCAGGGTGTTGTCCAAAGAATATCCTTAAAGAAACAGCAGTCTGGTCCACATACAGAGTTGGACTGTTTTAATAAATCAGTTCAGCTTCACATGTTGACACATTCTAATGGCTCTACCACTGACTTGTATATTTTAACATGTGTCCATAAATACACAGAAATAAGCCAAGCTGACATAGGCAGTTTGAAACCAGTACAAATATTCAGCTGGGATACTAAACTTATTCAGTTAAGTCAGCTTCAAAACCTACATTGAAAAGTAAACAAAGCTTAGCAAGTGCATATGCGTGACTGTAAAACACTTATAAACTCCCCATGAGTCCAAATCCTAAATGTGCCAGAAGTCCAGCTAGGGCGCAGCTTCTACCAAAGTAAAAAAATGGAAAAGGGTTTTTGGTTTTGAGTGAGTTTCAAGTGTGTTTGAATAGAAAAACACCCACATGTGACATCTTCATTTCTTTAAATTGTTGTTAAAGGGCTACCAAAAAAAAAAACAAAACAAAAAAAAAATCCCATCAACAAAAAAAAACCCCAGACTTTAACTTCAAAGCAACTGTGTTAACAAGCCTTTGACAAAGTATCATTGTTAAATACACACAAAATAATTATGCAAAGTGACATTAACATTAGGCCCCTGCATCTCCTGAAAACTGCTCTACTTTATTGAATTCCCCTCAAACATTCATGGTACTGGTATATATTTTTTGTGATGTCTTCTGACTTTACATATTATCTTGTTTTTTTTTAATCTCAGACAACAGAAAATGTTTCCTCCTCTTATAAGCTGGCTTTTAAAACAAAATAAAAAATAATTTAAAAAACACACACAAAACAAACAAGAACTAACAAACGAACTTTTTACAGGTGGTTCCTGAGTTTGAAAATATGACTTGCAAGACCAACCAAACCAAAAACCTAGTACTGACTGACCAAAGGAGAATTCCATTCACCTAAAGTAATAAAGAGAAAACTATTTCCTTATCATTCAGTTTTCACAATTGCAAAGGATATTTTTAAAAGACAAAAGTCTAGGAAAAATTATTTTATATTATGAAATTAAAACAACAGTAGAAATCTATTACCTGAAACCTGAGAACAAATGTTAGTATTTTCTAGGTAATCTCACCAAAAAGACGACAGAAATAAATAAAAACAGGGACCTTCATAAATATTTGCTTTATTGTCTTGCATTTTTTCTTTCTTTCGCAATATTCTCCCCTCCAATTATTGTTATAATTGTGGAAATTGCTTCCTATATAAACCAGTTTTTAAGGTAATGTCATAGATGTATCTTTTAGGTTAATTGCTGCTATGAAAACCTGATATTGTAGATACTGCAGTGAAGATATTGCAGCAGGATCCCCAGGACCCAGAGGCATCAAGTCAGCGTGGAATCTCAGAAGTTTCCTCTGACAGGAGCTCGCAGCCAGAGCTGTGTCAGGACTTGATGGCCATGAGAAGTGACAGTCATTTCTGCACGTCATGGAGAGCTGATCAACCAGCTCCACCTCATTACAGCACAGCCTTGCCCTGGCATTCATTATCAGAGCAGAAGGAAAACCCTGCCTCGTGTGCCTCGTGTAAAACACAATACTTTGAAAAAGAAGAAATTTTAAGAAGATCGCGGTAAAGACAAATCTTCTTGTTAAAGGACTCAAATTTGAAAAGTCATTTTCAAAATGATGGAACAGCAACATCCAGAAACTAAGTAAAATTCAGCAGAAAACGAAATTCTTGTTGAGGCGGAGGAAAACATTCTTGCACAGGAATTCTTCAAACCTGTAAAATGTTAGCCTGACAGGTGTGAATTGGCTCCTGCCTTCTTATGAGTAGGAGACACACGAGCCATCGTTCCTTCACCCGTACCTTTGGTAAATTAGACCACACTGAGTGTCTCCTGTAATAACTTTTGTGATAGCCCAATTTCCCTTCTGTGATGGCCATTTTCAGGCTCGTTTTCTTTCTCTCATTATGTCAGTTTTTCCCTTCTCTGCATTGTCCTGCTTCAGTACTGGTTTAATAATAAATAAAGAAATAAATTTAAAAATTCAGTAGTTAATGGCCATGTCCAAGGGAAAATGAATATGCTATTTGATTTGCTTACAAATATTTAAAAAACAGAACACAGAAATATTTACTTTTTTTCTATTCACTAAGCCAACCTTTATAGACTAAACACTTTTCCTATAAATTCATCTTTCACTTAAAGATCTACCAAGCTCAGGAAGAAAAAGTAAATCAAGTTTCCAGAAAATGCTCAAAACATCAAAAAAGAATCATTAAAAATTAAACACACCTACTAACTGTACCATGCTATAAATATTAAATTGGTCTAAATATAACATATTTATTGACCAGAATTTTTAGAGCTGGACTTCATTTTTTAAATCTAACGAGAGTGCACACACTAGAACAGGATGTACTTAGTATTAAGCAACCCCATATCAGATCAAAGGATTTCAGAGCCATTTCTAGCCAGAGAATGACATTATTTATACTACTGTCTCCACAGAGAATAAATCCATTTCTTGTTTGAAAAGGTTAGGCAATAAAGGGAGATTTATAAAACTAGTACAAATAATTGGTTTCCTTTTTCTTATCCCCTGTTGGCCGCAGTACTCGTTGGATAACCTTAAACCTCCACCCAGTCTGAAGCAAAATATTTTACTGAGATTTTACAGTACTGTTTTACTAAAAGATCTACATAATTATCATTATGTTTCTACTGAAACAAACCCCTATTTTAAAGGGAGGTACATCTACATATATGTTTTCACAGTGTCCCAAAGTTCTCATTATATAAAACTGATTTTTCACAAAGTCACCTGTACTATTTCACTCTTCTATGGAAAATAACAGTTACAAATATCCAGGAGACAAAAGACAGGAAGATATTTCTAGTTTATAAACACAATATTAAAAAATTATTTAAAAGAGAGGGAAATGCTGAAAAAAAATTAGAAGGTAAACAGTGACCTTAATAATGTCTGAAATCTCTAAGCTGATACTAGATTTTATTATGGTTTATTTTTTAGTTTAGTTCTTGCCTAATATCAGTGTTAAGTCAATTTAAAAAAACAAAAACACTGAAAATATTTAATTTGCTAGCTAGAGGTAGCCCTTTGGGAAAAATAAAAAAAAAGTTTTGACACACTATGGCAGTCATTATGAAAATTTCCAATCAACATTTGTAAATCAAGAGTTCCAAGACTTTACTGCATTTTACACAATGTCATTGATATTATCACAAGTATGACCTATTTTTAAAAGCATGTCAGACTTGCTGATGACTATCACCAAGTACACTACGTGAATAAAATCACTGAAAATTGCTTTTAAATTAATATGAAGAGATGAGACTCTGAATGAAATCCTAGGTATCTTATGTTCTATTTATCCATAATGGAGGCAGAACAATACCAGAAAAGAACAAGAATTCTTTTTCTGTGTAATTAAAAATGAAATCAAACTAAACCGTAATTGTACGGGAGGAATTTATCAGCCAAATGGTTCAGTGCTGGTTTTCGTGATCTCATTTAGCAATGTGATCCTGCTCAGCAGAGGACTTGGACACCTACTTACTAGGAAGTTTCACATACTTAAAACTTCTTGATTTCCAAGTGACAGAAGAATGAGCTTCAACATTTTGCCAAATTACTGCTTAAATATCTGGTGTTTCACTGGTGACAGGCTGCAAATTAATGCAAATTACTATAGGACTTAATGCACAACTTTAACACCTGGGCACCAGAAATTAGGGAATATTTACTTCAATTCATTTCACACAGGCCTTGAAGCAATCAATCAGGCACAATGGCTAGAGTGCAACTTCTTACCTAAAATGGACAAACTGAATAGAACAAAAGAATGTTTAACTTGCCTATAAATAAATGCAGCATTTGAAGACTTATTACTCTCTATTGGAAATACTCAATGAATATCCAGCCAAAGGAATGAGGTAAAAACCACAGATGTTAAGAGGGAGACTGTCCCCTTAGTTTTCTCCATTAAATCTGTGAATAGCCAATTGCCTCTATATAATACATATGACAAATTACAACGAGTTAACAATTTAACATAATCTGGTCAAGCACAGTTGGCATTGGGCTAAGAATCCCAAAAGAAAGTGGTATTCTAAAAAAATGTTAAGAAGCAACTGCTGAGGTGGTCACAAGCACAAGAGAATATTTGGAGAGCTTCCTACAACAGTGACCATAACAAAATACATTGAACATGCAAAGGGGAAAATAAACAAGAATAAAGAGGTGTACTACAGAAATCAAACAGTGTATTTTTAAAAAAAAAAAAACATCAGGAGAGAACTTAGAAAGGTACACTGTTTGTACCTGACACAGAACTATTCAAAGATCCCGTAACAGAGTCCTCGTTTTTTAGAACTTTTAACCAAGTAACTGTATGCCAACAAAAACATCAGAGAGGACACTTGCTCTTCTCTTTTTCAAAGTAAGTTTTGTGGGCTTGCTTTGTTTCTAATTACCTTACATTCTGTAAACAGCTCCACAATGGTGATAAGCATTGAGGGTGGAAGGGTCCTCTCAAATCTTCCAGTCCAACCTCCCTGCTCAAGCATGGTCAGCTAGCACAGGGTGCTCAGGTCAGCTACATCCAGTCAGGTCTGGATATTGCCACAGACAGACTTCACAACCCCTCCACGCATCCTGTTTCTCCCTTCCAGTAGAAGGGTGAGTTCTTCTGGTCAGGTGGAATTTTGTGTGGGTTTGTGCCCATTGTCTCTTCTCCTGTCACTGGGCACCACTGAGAAGAGTTTGGCTTCCTCTTATTCATTCCTCTCCATCAGATATATTCAGACATGGATAAAGATCCTCCTGAGCCTCCAGACTCAATCTCTTCTGAAACAGAACAGCTCTCCCACATTTTTAGTGATAACATTCCAACCTGGTCTCCACTTTCCAGCTCTCAGTAATAACTCTTACTGACCTTACTATTTGTCTGAATTACTGAAGCCTATTCCCACACATTCAGCTCTTCAATATTGGAAAATAACTGCAGTGGCTTTCCAGTGCTATACAATTCTATTCCAATCCACTTCCTTCAAAGTAATATTAAGTCATCCAAATTGAACAAAACCTCTGAAACTGTAACCAAGGACAACATATTACACAGTACCTCCAGTATATTACACATGGGACCCATTTCTGGTATTACCTCTCCCTTGAAGTACTCTACCATTCAGAGAGAAGCATGCAGCAGTTTCTAGCTGTTTGTTTAGTTTTGCTCAAATATACATTCATGAAATGGACCATTTTTAAAGTCAGAATCAAAACCATCAAACTTGATAGTTAAGCATTTTTTTGAGCAAGATTACTAAAAAAAAAAAAAGGAAAATAAAATTTCCCTTTTTCTACTTTAATCACATTTTAATTATCTTCCAGCTAATGGAAGTCTACTCCAAATGCTGTTTTCTTCTATTGTGTTTCCTTTCAGTTAAACTGCAGTGCTCATCTTGGCTAATAGATGCCTGCAAATCAACCAGGCTGTCTGTCTCTCCACTATCTACTGACCAGAAGGATAGCCCGAAAGCTAATGAGCTGCTAAACACTGGTGCCATTGAAGAGAGATGTATTGTGAATTTGCAATTTTGCCAAACACCACACACATAACTGATGATTCCTGTCAGTAGCTGTAGTGTGAGATCACGATTGACTCCAAGATAACAATTAAAATGGAATACATTAAGGAACTCGTTATGGATAGGAGCAGTATAAAGCTTGTCACTGACTATGGCTTCATTTCTCTGATGCAGACACCTCATGAAAGCTTTAATGATTTGCCAGGTATTGCAGATGATCAGTCCACGTAGAAAACTTATTTGGAATAGTCTATAGCTTTGTTTACTGCAGGGAAATCACAAATTTTATTTATTTTGGAATATAAATCTCTTACATGCCCAGACAGAATAATGGCTAAATCATTCACAAGGAAAGTATTACCATACAGTCATTTCACTCATATAATTAAAGATCTGACTTACACAAGAGCCTGAATTCCACACTGAACTTCACTGCCATCTGCTTAGCTCCCATTTTACTGCAGAAGAGGAAAAGGTAGCTCAGAACTAGATTCACAGCAAAGGGTTTTGATAAATGCACTCCTGGAGTCGGCACACAAATCCTAGGCAAATAATTTCCATTAAACACCAAAGCCCTTTCATGAATCTACATGCTCACTAAAACTTTCATGGCAGAAGCAGCTACGCAGGGAGAACATGAAATCTCATCATTTTAGGGATGTGTTTTATCACTGTATTCATAAACCATAACTGTCTAGTTTTAGATGCTAAAGATGCATCTTTTGCAAGGAAAAGGGAGTGATTCCTTTCAAATATAGCAACATTTGAAAGTGTCCTTTATTTCCATTCAGTAACTCAGTGGTCAAAGTTCTTGCCATATGTCATCACGCCCTCAGGGACCATCTCCCTAATCATCTGGACTGTTACAAGAAAGGGTCAGAGATGTTTATTTTTGTTTATTCATTTAAGATAAATAAATAACTACAATTTTAAAAAGATCAGTTCACTCATGACCACTTCAAAATAATATACACATTTACTTTGCTTTCTCTCAGTGAACCTGTCCAGAATGTCAGACTGCAGATTTCAGTATGTTCTTCCAATTATAACTTTTCATGCCACTTGAGTTCTGAGGTGCAATGAATTTCACATCATGAAAAGAAAGCTACAACAGCACAAAATTCAGGCTTCTTTGGAAGGCTGCTAGTTTAAATGAGAAATGAAAACAAGGCAGCAACAAAACCAGACACATTTCAAATCAGAGGTAAAAAAAATAAAAGAATACACCACGCCAACTTCATAAATTTTCTATTTATACTGTATTTTAACTCCTCACATCAGAGCTGATTGATCTGGAGGCCTAAAAATTGTATTTTTTTTATTACTATTATTTTTTCACTAGTTTGCTGTGCTTCATTAGATAAATTCCAAGCTTGACTTTTTGCACCTAACAAAGCATAAAAGACTAAATCTACGAACCACTTCTTTCATTATACTCTCCCTTTTAAGGCCAAAACCCAGCTTTCAAGCAGCACTGAACATTATCTAAGTGCAGTGGCTCATGAAATACTGGACATTAAAATCAATCAGAGTTTATCCTGGGAGTCTAGACATAAAATGAGATGTTTCTCCTGTAACTTTTAGAAATGAAATAGGAGACTTTTTGACACTGTAGCTGATCATCACTGTAGGGGTGAAAAACCCACAGACATAAGAGTACAGACACTTTTCTGCTTAGGGAATACCTGGTAAATGTGGATCTGTGAGCAGTAAACAGAAAGGGAAAAAAAAAAGGTATTCTCCAAGGGCACATACGATTAACAAGCTGGAACCAATTACAGTCAAGTGAAACCCACTAGAACAGAAGTTCCTCAAAGTTCTGTTCATACCTCTCTGGGTGGCCATGTGCTTACTAGGCATGGATGTGCAAAAAACCTAATGTTTCAAACAACTAGTAATCTAAAACCAATATCATAAAGCCATCTAGATAATACTCTATGCTGGAACTCTAATTTGACCATGTTTGAAAAGCAAAAATCACCCTTTGGTAACATGAATTGAAAAAAAAAAAAAAGCCATCCACAAACCCCGGTATTTCTAGGTATTAAATCAAATAATATTTTTTTATATATATACTCTTTTTACTCAAGATAATTTGTAATAAAGATATATACAAATAAAAATAAAAATCTGTCTTTGGTAATATCTTTAAAAGGTTAACTTGAAAAATCAGAAATCCATATCTAAACTTGAAAAAAATGTTGACATTTTCTAACTTAAATTGTTTAAGAGAAAATCATATCTACAGTGGTCTTTTCCATTGAAGGTTACTTGCAACAGTTCTTTTATCTGATGTTTCTTCTCTCCTTAGTTTAAAAGAAAAAAAAAGTTTTATCAAATGACAATTAACAAGACAAAATGCTGCCAAACTTTAACTTTGCAAAGTTATTTCACTTCACATTCTCTATCACAGACTCTCAAGGTAATCATTTCACTCTAGCAAAGCCATCAAAACACCTTTTCCAACTCTTCTGCAAGGTACTACATGTGGCAGCTCCGGAACACTTCAAAGTGGACACCACGTTCTTGACTGATATGAAGGCTTCCAGCTCTAAAGTTAACACATCGTAATTTCTGCAGAATTTCTGGTTTTGTCTGTCTCATCTTCATTGGATAAATAAAATAAAGTGCCTGAACACCAGCCTCCCTCAGATTCTGCAGTGGCTGCATTCCCCTCACATCACCCTGCCACATCCATCCTTTAGTAGGTGCTCCTTTTTCCCTTCCTTCCACCAGGACTGATGTCAGCAGGTCTCACAGACATGGCTTTAAAGACCACTTCTGTCATGGTAATTCCTCAGAGCTTTCTGCTGCTCCTCACCCATCCACGCCGGCAGCTCAGCGTTACCCGAGCTCCTCTGGGGCTCCAACCACATCATTGGATGTGATGAAATAATCTGTGGCTGGCTCATTTTATCACTTAACTCAACACAGCCACACAGGGAGATGGGCAAACGTGGCCAGGGCCCGGAAGCAGAGGCAGAGTCCCATGGAAGCTGTGTCCACTGCCTTTTATGGAGTATCAATACCTGGTTACCCTAGAGCCCAGACAGTTGCTAAATATTTCAGAGAAAAAACAGCTGTGAGTAATAAAGCTCTCCTTAGGGGGCAAAAAAAAAAAAAACAACCAAGCTTCATACTCATGCTGGGAACCAAATTAGTGTGTTCAGAAAGGAGAAGTTACACATAGCTGAATGTTAAGCAATATGTCTGGAAGTAAATACAAGTCAAGTTACAAAACAATTGTATCTCTTTTCCATATGACCTTTCAGATTCTCCTGAACTAAACGAAAAACTTCCTTCCTTGATGGAACTTCATCAGACATTTACAACAAAAAACCTGTATAAACTTAAGATTTTTATCTACCATCTGCTGATAAAGGTCACAGCAACGCATGTAAAGAGGTCAGAAAGCCAAGATGAACCCAGCAGTATTACTAGAAATATTAAATCACCAAGCTTATGCACAGGTAGTCTGACACTCCCCCGCTTTGGGAATCAAACAGAAGCAGATCAAAGGGTTAATACACACTTGGTATTGTTGCAACAAGCAGGCTATCAGCTGGTAGGTGAGAGCACACAGAAAGGCAGCAGTGACGCCCAAGGAAAATACCAGCTGTCTCTGCTCAGAGAAGACAGATTACCACCTGTCCCCGTTATCTTCCACACACAATACCAGGCACGCTGGCCATTTTAACAGGGATAACTGTACCCATATGCTGTTTAATTTTGAACTGCACTCTCCCTCCCTGTAAATATTCGTGATAGATCAGTCTGAATTGTAGATTAGCTCAGGGGTGATGTTTAGCTAGAGGCTGAACCTCACACTTTAGCTCCCTGAAGCCTTAATGCACAGGGTGCTGCATCAGCGTCACCACTTCAGGCAAACAGCAGAAAGCAAACACATATGCACACACTTGTGCACACAGATACATGCACAAGGAAAGAAAAATAACTTCTAAAAATAATAGCATTTTAAAAATACTTTGTAGAAGAATTGTTTTAAGCCGCATCCTGGCAAAAGAGCTTTGTTTTATACACTGTGAGAAGCCCTGCTTACCTTTTAAGCAATGCATGAAACCGGAGAGTTACAAAATTGTAAACACTGCTATAGATTTCAAAACAAGAAAAAAAAAGACCAAAAAGAAGCAATCTTCCCACAATCTATACAATTAGGAAAAATAAATACATCTGTTCCACTAAGCTTTACAACGGCATTTTTGACAGAAACACATAAATGGCACTTTTTTTTTTTCCAAGAGCAAATAACTCAAATCTAAGCAACAACTTTCTGTTGGTTTGGACACTTGATTCTTTCAAGTTAACTGGGTGTTTTTATGTTTGAAATGTGGCTCTGAATAATACCTTTATGACACAATCTGAGTTTATAAAGCAATAAGAAAAAGAACAAAAATAATCTACAGTGTAATGCTGCCACCTTCACAATCACAGCTCTGCCAAAATAAAAAAAAGCAGACTCAACCCAAATCCTCAGATCCCATAGGAGCAGCAAACTTTGGTAGAGTATTCTGGCTCTTCTTTTTATTCTCTTTCAGCCATTCTGAGTGTTGAAGCCACAGCAAACAAAACCCCAAACAAACAAAAACCACACCAAAAACCCACCAAACAAACAAATTAAAAAAAAAATCCAAGAAAAAATGCACTTCAGAATTGCTGGCATGGAATACAGCTGGCTGCTGTCCATCAGCCAGATGTCAGTGGCTAAAAGCTGCATCACTTGCAGAGAATAGCAAGGGTGTCTGACTAGGAGGCAGGAATACATCAACGAGCAGTGGGATGAAGGACCTCGAATTCTGAGTGCCCCTGAAGCTTCAGAGATTTTAGAGCTCTCTAGTCTTGCTCAATTCCTGTGAATACTTCACCCTAGCAGCTGTTCAGATGTTTGTTTGAATAAATTCTTGTAAAAAAATGTTGAAATAATTATTTTGTATAAAGCTCTTGCATCATGGTCTAGGCTGCTAGTTATTGCAGGGCTCTGAGACAATGCACTGTGGTTTTGATCCAGAATCAAGTATTCACTTCTGCTGCTTTTAGTTTTAGAAAAATTTAAAGACTCAAAGACATGAAAGATTCACACTGAAAGCAAAGGCTCATAGATTTCCTCTGGTCACTTACTCCTTCAACACACACTGTTCCATCAGGCATGGAATTCGTGATAGTTGAAAAGAAACTTAACACCATATCCATCTCCATTTTTTTTTGCTAAAAAAACCAACACACATCAAAAGTCCACCACCAGTCTTTTCAGCATTTCAAAGCTCTCATTTTTTCAAACGAAATTTCACCACATGTTATGCTAATTCATTATAAATATTTTAACTCCTTCCATGTCGGCACTTTACTTGTTATTAAGATGCTGAGCAAACACACACACAAAAAAAAAATTCCCAGTCAAAAATCCAAAAACCTACAGAACAACATGATTTTCAACAGTGACATGTGATTTCTTATTAGAAATTCACTGGCTAGAAAACATACAACTTTCATAAAATTAAACCAAGGGAACTTTTAGTTTTTAAACATGATGCAAGAGATGCACAATTTCCCAGTAAATTTTCTAAAAATATCTATTCATTTAATTAGCTCCCACTTCACTAAAGCTGGTAAAAATTTATTTTACTCTCAGCTGAAGCAAGACAAGGCTTTTCTTGTATGATCTACAGAGCAACTATGTTGCCTTTAATGAAGACTCAAATGTTCTGAAGCTGTGTGTCTTTAAACATAAATGAATTTACCTTCTTAAATTTAACTTTGTTTAAATGAATTTACCTTTCTTCCTCTGTCTCATAAAGGAAGAATACAACACTTCAATTTTAAAATAAAACTTGTAAATCTACCAAAAGAGTATTCATGTCTGAGCTTCAGAGACATAATTCATTTATATTCTATGTCCAGAAAAACTAAGTTGACCATTAAAAAAAATCACATTATTTTACAGGTTTCATGCATAAGTGTTTATTCCCTATAGAACAGTCCTACTAATTTGACTTAAACCCCTGCAGTGGGATGCAACAACATTATACTAAACAGTAAATACTGTGAACAGAGATTTATTCAGATAGCTACCACACTAAGAACATTTTTCTACAGTTGTTCCAAACAAACTCTTCCCCCATGGTTTTATGAATTGACACATTATTTTTAGTTTAGGAACTTTGAAGGAGTAAATCTTTCATGCATTGAAAATTTGATTGCTTCTGCTTGATTAGACTTATGTTTCAAGTAACCAAACACAGTTGTGTAATCCAGCCAAGAAACACCGGTCCCTATGATGTTATTACTTAAGGTAACAACAGGTGAAAATAAGGAACATCAGCAGGTGAAATTCTACAAGTTCAGCTGATCATTAGGCTGAAGTCAAACAAAACAATGCACCCATAGGCATAAATAGAGAGAAGTCACCAAAAACAGGACAGAATCTGAAGGAATATTATTTCTTCATACCTTTACCAAATACATACTTATAGTCTGGCAGCAATACGCCACGATCCTCCCTGCCTGTATCAGTATTTTTCTGTGAGAAATGCCTGGAATCTGATCCCTATATTACACTGGCAATTTAGGAAGAATACTACATGCAAATCTAGTATCCTTAGTTATGAAAGAATGCTGAAGAAGTGCAAAATGTGAAGGAGTACTGCAAAATAAACCCTCAAAAATCAGTCAAGTCCCCACAAAAGTCATTATGCCAGAAGTCAGAATTTCATTCAGTCTCCTCAGAAAGACGACTGAGGAGGCAATGACCTAGTTCCACTCATGGAGAAATGCTGGATATTAAATGATTCTTCTGACTTGGAGAAAGCATAATAGCATAATGTTTACTAGCCTGGAATTGAAATCTGAAAAAGATATACAGGAGGCCAATTTATAAATTTTACATGGAAAGAGATTAATCTAAGGGAAGTGACAGAATATAAATGTGTTCTGGTTGTCTCAGGGACATGGGGATTTTTTTCTTTCTAAAACTGAGTACAACACAAGTTATAAAATCCAATAGAGTACATGGTGTGATTCTTGGGGTGTCCCGTGCAGGCCCAGGAGCTGGACTTCATGATCCTTGTGGGTCCCTTTCAGCTCAGGATATCCTGTGATTCTGTGGATATCTTGACAGCAAGATATGATTGTCGCTTTTATCTGCTCATTCACACTCCTTTACCAGGAGCTCTCCTCCCTGAAAAATACCTGTTAAAAACGTTAGCCTAAATATAGGCTCACAGTATCAGCTAGCGCACAGACTTTTCCTAACTATGTTGTGTCAAAACAATTCTGCACAGTTTACATGGCATAATTCAACTCAGATTTTCTCAAAACAGGTTGCCTTGACAGTGGCTGCACATGCAGCCAGGCTGCCTCCAAGCAGGGATATAATAATGGTAGGGAAGGACAGAGGCAAAGAGCTGGGATCAGAATCTCTTAACTTGGCTAAGCAGTAGCCATAAGAGCACATCTGACCTAATTTGACAAAAAAAGCAGTTCATGTCCCATCAACCAGCTCCCCATCTCTGTGGGGCTGCACATACAGAGTAAAGGGATGAGGTTTTCCTCCACTCCCCTCTTTCTGAGCCACAGAGTAACAAGAGCAATTGCAGGATGGGGATAATGCAGCCTAATACTTCAGCAGCTGCAATCCAGAGAAGTGAACTCCACAGTACTGGAATTGCTCGTGCACTTAAAATAGCCCGTGCTGGCTGCCATGCTTTCTACATGTAAGAAATCCCTTTTTCTTTTTTTATGCTTTGAGAAGACTTAGAAAGAAAGAGTAAGCATCTGGAAAAGAATAGTCTGCTTCTGCTGCTGTTCTTTTTTGAGCCTATAAACTCTCAAATATTTAATTACTATTGTATTTTGCAGCTATTAGATAGATTACACCAGGTTCGAGTTTATGTGTTGTGATTGAGATAGAGCAAGCCAGAGAAGCTACAGCCAGTGCCTTTACTGGTAGGCTGTCCCTGCAGGCTTAACAGAGTACACCGACATCCAGGCTGAGCTCTCTCACATAAAACTGATAATAAACGAACCTTTCCAAAATATAGTCAGGTTATTTACTTTAGATGGAGACAAAATCATTCCCATTAACAACTCCTCTCTCTTCTTCTCATTCATGACAATGTCCATGTACACAAACTGCACAAAGAATTGCTGATCTTGCCACACACAAAGTGAGCTGTGGCACAGCCCCACAAGACCGGCAACAGAAGGGTGGTTTAGTCTGCATCTGAACTGAAAATCCTGGAGACCCAAGCAGTAAACCAGCTCTGGACCATGTCTGGGACTCACTTCAGGCTGTCAGCTCAGGTGGGAAGCACAACTGGCTGCAAACTGGTGGGAAGAAGTCACAGGGCAAAGCCCAAGTTCAATACCCAAAGGCTGGATCTTGCCACCTCTGCCTGGGAAAGTGTTTACAATAGCACTTTTAAAGTACAACCCTGCCACTCCTAGCAGCTTGTTCAACTCTCCCTACCCTCTCTTTCAATATGTTCACTCCTAGTCTAGGCTGTCAGCTCTATTTGATCTTGGGAATGCTGGATTTCATTCTATGCTCAATACAGAAAAGAGTGAAAACCACGCAAATTTTCTTTATGCCTTCTTGACTTGTTCAGTACCTATACCTATAAACTGAAGGGGGTGGTGAGTGTTTGACATATTAATTAACACTCTTCTAGGAGGAAAAATAAAAACAAACAAAAAATGCATTAGAAGAAAGTTATTCAATTTATATTTTCATACTGAAGAATTTTCTTGCAGATAAGAAGAGAATTAACAGTACGGTCACATATCATAATAAGAACAGAATCAAGTAAATACAAATAAGCCAACCAAAGGCATTATAACCAGAATAGAGGTGGTGATTTTTTCTTCCCTGTAAGATGTGATACAGGAAATTAAGTATTTTCTCCTGCTGCTCAGTGAAACATGGGCTGAAGAAAAATATATTTGTAAGTGGTTTATACTTTTGTCTACGTCATTTCTTTGAAATAATTATACATTTTTAACCAAAAAATTAATATATTTTTAAAGAATCACATTTAATCAACAGAAAAGGTAAGGCAATCTCACACTGCATTTATCAGAATTTTCATTTTCTCACACACAACTGTATGCACAAAAAGAAAAAAAAATCCACTAAGAAAAGTCTGAAAGAGTACAACTCTAAAATGACCTGCTGGATCAATATTGACTTTCACTGGTGCATCTCTTGATTTCCTCCCTAAGAAAGAAAGTGCTGAAGTTATGAGGAACAGCTATGAGAGTCGCTTTACTGCATCAGATTTATTACAACCTGAAATCTATTACTTTCCCATATAAACTGAGCACAGTTTGGCACTGACATTATTTTGAACTCTTTCCATGTGATTAAAAGCTGACAGGCTCTGAGGAGGTGGGGGTCTGGAGACAACACATTCTCCAGAGAAACCTTCCAAGCATGGTGATTCTAAGGCCACTAAAGATACATCTTGAAACACATTGTTGAAAGTACTTCTAGGTTTCTTTTCATCTACTATTCTTAATAAACGAACCTTGCTGCAAAAGACACACTAGAAAACAGATGATTCAACAATGTTCAAAGGCTATAAACGTGCAAGGCCACACCACATCAACTCAAATCAATCATCTTCTCTAGCTGTCTGTAGAAAGCGACAACGCACAACCAACCTCGGACAACATCTCTACTGAGAGCATTTGCTTGTTTCAAATATAAACCAAACTAAACTGAAATTTATACTAACCGTGTACAAATCAAAGAGCAGACCAGTGCTGACCACTCTGAAAACACAGACTGCAAAGTATCGAGGATGTTTGAGCAAACCATCTAAAATGGAAAATATCCCCATTACTTAGCTTGTCAAATGCTGACCGATGCGATAAAAAATTACACTGAGCTTGCCAAAGTCAGGTAAGCAAGGTAAGTAACTGAGCATTGTCCTCCCAGCAGGTGTTATCTGCTGCTTCAGGCAACTGTCAACATGCCACCTAATAGAGATGGTTCCAGCCCACCTGGAGTAACAAACAGCCCAGAGATCTGACACAACACTGCCTCTGCAGTTAGTATTATCCTAATGATATAGGCTATGAATGTGCAGAAGTTGGACTGAACTTTGCTGTAGACACAGCCGTCCTCCTCAAGTAATTTATTCTGCTTTTGCAAATATTCCATATCAAGCCAAGATACACTTTGTAAACTTTGTACCAGTCTATGTATACGGACTAATTTAATGTAGATCACTTCATGGAGAGATAAACCCCAGCTGGGGGAACAAAAATACGTAAAGAAAGAAAAACAGCAAATAAAAGCGAACCTTAAGGACAAACGAGTTTCTCAAGATAACTAGGTCTTCAAAAGACAAATGAAAAATAGTAGTAATAATAGAGATTAACAGCTCCTTTACTGGAAGTGTGCCCAAGGCTGAGGTAAAAGCTAAGCACATGATTCCATGAATAAAAGCCAAATATTCTCCCCATCATTAAAATAAATTAAAATCTGTTCACATTAGAGTTTTCTGGGTTTAACTAAAGAGGGAAAAACCCCAGGCTATTTCTGTATCCTGCTTACCAGAAAATGATTAAATAAAAGAAAAGTTATTGGATTTAAAATTAACTCTCTCTCCACTCACTAACAGAAGAGCATATTTGTATCACCTAATGACTAAACACAAATCAGTTTTGTCCTCATGTACTTTTTCTACTCCATCTTGAACCAGAGTCCAGGTATTTTGAACAGCAAGATCCCCTGCCTCCTTAACTTTACCATAACATCCATGCTGAAATGGCAGCCAAAGGAGAATTCACATTACACTCCCTCCAAAATCTTCCTGTGAATTACAAGCACTCGATGCAGAACTGCAGGGATTTGGCCTCTGCTGCACTAATGAACAAGTTCAGGTGCCCACAGTCACACCATAAAGCCAACTTTCCCCAGGACATACACAGTGCGTCCCACAGAGACTTTTATTGGCTAACAAGTCTTATTTCACACCACCACTAATCCCTTCCCCAGAACAAAGCTGCAAGAGAAACAGTAATTCTCTACCCAGGAACCTTTTATTATGAATTAGCTCCAAATTATCATGACTATTATTTTTCTAAACAAAATGGCAAAGCATGCTCCAAAAAGCATTTGTGTAACTTGACCATCCTAACAACCACCATTGAAACTGCACGCTAAACAATATTTAGAAAAAAAATTACTCCATTACCAAAAGAAACCATCCTACCATATATTCCATGGCTGTCACAAAGAAACAATTACCTTCCCATCACCATAAAGCTGCTTCTCCCCACTGCAACAAAGCACAGCATCTGCCAGCATTAACTTTATTCCAACCCATAAAAAGGGGGAGGGCTTTCAAACATTACTTTCCAATATAATTTGAATAAAATACTCTTTCATAAAGAGCGCTTCTCTCCCTCTAATGAGCCCTAGTGTACCACTATTCCTTCCCAAGTCTTGTTGTAGAGGCTCTCTTATTTCCATGCACACCTTGAAGTTCCTCAAGAAGGTGAAATCTGTGCCCTTTCCCAATCAGTGCCTTAAAAATAAAGCTGCAAAGCCCACCATAACTTTTTATAGTGGTCATATTACTTCTTTTATAGATGATACAGTAAATCTAAGATACAAAAATAAAATGCAGAGGCCCATAAAAGATCTTTATTGCATGCAGTAATTGAAAATGTATTTTGTATTTTATTTTTAAGGTAGAATTTTTCTGTGCATTAAATTAACAGAGTTTTGAACAAGATGCCTGAATAAATTTCTGCAGAATTTTTATTTCAAGTAAGATATGCACAAAACTTCTACAATGCACATCTGTATGCTTAATTAAGCAATTTAAATCATAATGCTATCATACATTTAATTTAGAAGATCAAAGGTATGTTACATAAAAAGCTAAAATGTTTACTACTTCAAGCAATTGAATCTCTATGAACCCTGACATATCTTAATGTTCCACTCAGTTGTTTCCCTTGTAATTAAAAAAAGCAACGCCCTGTATTCCGAAGTTTGATACTCTGTAAGGTTCATAGAAGAACCTACCTGTGATTTTTCATTCCTACCATGCACATATATTTCAGATTCAGTTTCAACTCATCAACCAGAAGAATCTCCAATACATCTATAGTGGGAACAATTAGATGCAAAATAATCATCAGGTATTAGGCACACTAAGCCATATATCTCAACCAATCATCTTAGCCAAACTAATACCCTCCAAGGGAAGTAATTATTATCTCTCCAAATCATTTAAATAGAAAGACAGAAGCTCAAATATTTAAAAGTCAAGAATAAAGAGATCATTACTCTTAACGTACCTTCCTGTGCTTTAGGTCTCAGCCACAACCCAGTGCTGAACTTAGAGCCAACACCACACATCATCATGAACAATAACCTATTCACTTTTATAGGGGCTGTCAAATTCCAGAGGGGCTGTCAACACAGTTTCAAAAAATAGAAATCCTTGGAAATAACAGATACACAAAATTTTAGCTTGGACAGATCCATTAAAAAGAGTTTCCTTGGTTTCCTGTAGTAAGGATCCTATTTCCAGGCCTGCCCTGTTAATGGCTTTCCTTTCCCTCCCTAAAGCTCCCTAAACCCTCTGGGCAGCTTCAGGAGCCTTTGTCCCCAAAAATCCAGAAGAGAAGACATAAGGTGGCCCGCTAAGGACTAAAACTACAATTTTAAGAGCCCCCAGAAAAAGGGGAAGAGGGGAAAAAAGTGAGGAGGCACGAAGCCCTGAGGGACTGGCACCTTCTGCCACTGGGCAAGACTCTTCGTTTATCTTACACAATCCCAGCTGGCAGATCTGATGAAGCTGAATGTCCACAGGCTGAGGAATAAAAAAAAAAAAACCAACAAAACTTTACCTGCTTTGTGTGCTGTGCACATTTCAAGACACTTTTAAACAAAATCTGCTGAGCAAAACTAGTGAGCAACCAGCTCCTTTCAACTGTTTCCTGCTCTTTTGGTGGTCTATGGCTTTTACAAGATGCCATCAAGATGAATTACAGACAGAGACAGCAACTAAAGCCTGGTGAATAGTTAATGTCTTTGGATGTAGACCACAGACCAATTCAAACTTTCTGCCTTCCTCTTTAACTCTGAAGATACCACACAGAGCTTCAGGCAGTCTTGTGTATCAGTTCATTTCAATATAGGAATACTTCAAGTAAATGTTTAAAAAAACCAAACAAACCCAACAACTTTAAAATACACATTTCCTCATTTCAGTATGATATGTCCAAAGGAAATAACATTTCCCATGAAAGAAAAACTTACTAAAAGCTACCACTTCTCCAACAATGCTCCTCAAGTTCTTTTCTGCCCCTTCTGCTTTGCTTGGATTCACTAAATAACAGTATTTCTTCAAGATGCTAATGTTTCTTAGGAAGCCTAAACAGTCTGAACAGCAAACTGCACACTTACTTTCTCATCCTGTGACTTCCCTTACTGTATTCTTAATTGAAGAATAAATAACAGTAGTGAAATAAACTCTAGTGCTGATTTAAATTCCCAGAGCAGTATGAAAGCTTAAGTACAGCAAAATAAGCAGTGCTTTACCTATTGATTTACTTCATAGGCACAGAATTGTTTATACCTTCTTTAAGTTGTAGCTGTGGTCAGGGTAGTACATATATATATAGTTTAATAGAGACAGAATCCCTGCATCTACAGTCATGGAATTGCAATCCTCATGGCCATTTCTATACTGTATGAGTTGACCTGTAGCCTCAGGTTAACTCTGAACATTTACTTTAATAAAACTACACTAGGTTGAGCAGAAGAAGTCTCATGCATCCCAAGCTGTTGGAATTTGGTATAATCTGTGCAACTTTTCTGAGCCCATTCCAACTTTCCATAGTCCTTTTCTGTGCATGTGAGCAGATTCAGCATTCCAGTAATTGTCTTACTGATGAGTCACCTGTACCTTATCTCTTTAGTTGTACTTTACAGCTCAATTAAAAATCATGTTAGACTATCTAATGTAATTCCAGATCCTGTTAAACATCACTGCCTTAACAGACCATGGTCCCATAATGCAAAACTTCTGAACATGTACCTTTCATGTTCAGACATATGATGTGACATTTCAATGCAAGCATATACTTGCCAGGCCATTCAGTTCAAATATGGAGAGTGGACTTAGCTTTACCACTACTGGTTTATCTGGGTTTTTTATCTTGTTTATCTTACTTGTCTTATGTGCAAATCCTCCAAATTGTGACTGATGATTATTGGGTAAATGCATTTTGAACTATGCACATATACTCTCTCCACTTCTATCTACTAACCCAGTGGGTCTGTGTGTGTGTGTTTAGAGGAAAGGGTCACTGCTTGACTCTTTCCACAAAGTAGTCAGATAATTTGAAGTAAAGTATATCAGTTTTTTGCCATTAGTTTACACTGCTCTTCTACAGACAAGCTCTACTCACGCTCATCTAATCCTCTAGGAAGACTGGTTTAAATCAGGTTTCTTTTTTGTCATAATTGAAGTCAGGAGAAAATTAAGCTTACTTTCTTCTTTCCAGTAACAAAATATTTAAATGATGACAGCACAATGAAGGAGCAAAACCAGGGACTGTAACTGCTAATTACTGCTCCCATTTTCTACCCTCCTAACTTTGAAGCTCTGCATCTATTCCATGACATAGAGCAGAAATATGCATGAGTGGCAATTTTCCCTCTACGACAGGGATAACTAATTGACAGCCTGAAGGCTGAACTCAGCTCTGCAAGATGGTTTTACTTCAATCCCACGATGGCCTAAAGCAAAGACTGCCCATAGTGCTCAGCCCACAGGAGAGCGAGAAAGAGGGTGAGGAGAAGTAGGGAGCGGGAGGAACAAAAGAACATGGGTGATGGCTGAGGGGCTAGAACAGAAGTGTAACAGTTCCAGCACTTCCCCACCTGCCTGTCTAGAGAGCAGCTTGTGTGGGGCAGAGCTGGAGCAAAAGCTGGGTCCTTCAGAGCATCTGCCCCAAACTGAGCTAAGCCAGAGGAGGGACCACAACCACACCAGGCTCTTGAGCTCACACACCTTTTGTGAAGAACTTTTCAGAGGCAGTTTTGCCAGATCTATTACATAATCAGGGAGGACCATGAGTAAACTGGTGCCCCAAGAACCCCTACAAGCAGCAGAGGTGGGGAGGGAAGGCAGCACCAGTCCCATGTGGGAACTACAATCTCTCCAACGGGAGGCCATGCTGCCAGAGCAGATTGTCCGGAAGTTCCTGCCCTACACACAAAATCTTCACATCCTCTATCACAGAACAAACCAGGTGGAAAAGACCTCCAAGATCATTAAGTCCAACCTGTGACCTAACATTACCTGATCAGCTAAACCACGGCACCGAGTGCCTCATCAAGTCCACGTAACAAAGCAAAGGGTCTGAATTTGAATTTAGACACTGTCCCTGAGCATGACTGAAATTAAAATCAATGACTCTCATTTACTTCTGCAGGAGCAGTCCTAAGCCCAGCAGGAACACAGTAAACTGAAGGAAGAAAAACAAGTGTCCTTGTTTCCAGCATCTTCTATAGCACCTACATAATTCACTTTTTTGGCCCTCACTCTCTGGGCAGCAGAGGTTTAAAGACTCTATCATCTTGATATATTCATCTGAGCCATGAGCAGCTGTCAGAGAGAACATAAAAAAAATAAGGAGGCCCATAACCATAGGGAATCAGCAATAGAGGCTCTAGAGGAATAAATCCCGCAAAATGGAAAATTACAAGTTAGAGAACTCATTTTTTAACCCAGCACCACCCAAAATGGATAATTTTTGGAACATTTCAAAGGGTTTCCAAAGTTATTTGTAATTAGTGCTAAAAATTGCCGTGAAACATTTAAATTAGTCCTTAAAACAGAGCAATGAAAAGCAGTCTTGTGAGGAACAAACAGAACTGCAAGAGAGTTCCCAGTCTCTCCAGAGCTGACAGATTTTTGTGACCATCTGAGATCAAAATTTAATTTCTTCCTGCCTCAATCTAGAAAACAGCAACAGTAAGACCACCTTCATTGCCAAATACAGGCCTATATAAATATTATAAAATACCTTTAAGAACTTCTTTTGAAGCACCTACCTATGAAGAGACAAGAGATGACTTTTCGTGGTATTCTTGCAAAAGGAAAACAATGCTAAGGTGGTGGAATAGAAGTATCCCTTAATTCTCTTTCTTTCTTCTGTATTGAGACAAAATTTACTGAAGTGAGCTGACGATTATGATTTTGTTTTTTACTCTGGAAAAATATTGCGACTATTTTTGGGTATAAAAACCTAATTATTTCCATTACCATGTTAAAATGAAATAATTTGCAATGCTTACCATTACATCTTCTATTAATATCAAAGGATTGGTTCATCCCATTCAGAGTGAAAGAGCTACATATTGAGATTTTTATTATATTTTACTAGCTAATTCCATGATGGTAGTTTTGAATATTTCAGTGTCCACTTCTTCAGTAATTATTACTACAAGTCTACTACTTCTTATTTTATAAAGAAACTTTGCTATCATATGAAGCATCTTGCCAAAAATGCTGTTTGATGCCTACTTATTAAAGGACACACCTTTACACTGCATTTTATGTTTATTCAGAATGTGAAACATAGGTAAATTTTCACGTATTTTGAGGAGAACTTGATCTAGTAATAAATCAAATTCACAGGTATTACAAAGAGCAGTCTAGAAGACACTACTTTAAAAAAAAAATCTCAGTAAAGTCACTTTATCAGTGGAGCCTTTCCTGCCTTAAAACCACACCACACACTACAACAAAGAACTAATTCCACTAATAAAACTGGAGCCATACAAATTCTCTTCAGATAAAGATGTCTACGAGAAAGATTTGCTAGTGTCTGATGAAAAATTTAAGTACAGCATGGTATTCAAGGAATCTGCTTAATTATTGCCATCTTACTCCTGCAGAACTTTTAGTCTACACATTCTATATACCTTCAGGTGAAAAAAAATCAATCATTTCTTTTAACATCAGAGAAAATCCTGCAGGTTTTTTTACAAAACAGTCTATCAGTAGTATTTTTGTTGAGTAAGGATAAGTAAGAATTGAGTTGAAGACCAGACTTTTAACACTAACAGTTTCTGCCAGGAAAGCATTTACTAACAGGAATTGAGAAACACAAGCAACCAAAAATGCCTTTGCATCTGGAAATGGTTACCAAAATGGCAACTATGTATAAAGTAGCCCAATCACAAAACCCTAAGATTTTTTTTTCTTTTAAAAGCAAATGTTACAAAAAACATTTGACACTTCCCCTTTTTTCCCCTTAAACTCAAATACTTTAAAGGTAGAAATTAATTAAAAACTAACAAACAAGATTTTTTTGTGTGTTTTATTCTCTCCACCTTATTGCGACCTTTTGGAACTGAATTATATAGCATGTATATAGGTAAGAAATTAAATTTCAGTCTAGCCAGCTCTAACACACAATTCCTCTCCCCAATCAATTTTGATAGCATAGAAGCACAAAGAAGCCCAGTTTAGAGAGTCCACATGTGTTTAATCTTTGATTAATTGAACAAAAACTAAGCGCCTCCAGACATATTTCTTTTAATCACAGGAAAGATATCTTTTCAGTTGCTTTGCTAGCAGGAGAGAGTCAGCAGATGTCTGCCTGGTCTAAAGGGAATTTCTGCTTCTCTGGAGAAAACAGTTTAAATAGGAGAGGAGCAGACATATGCTGACTATGCACTGCTTAACAGATGACGTAGAGAAGCATCTACTACCTCAGGGAGTGGAACAGGGCAGTTTTCAAATTAAATTTCTTTCAAATTCAAAGCGATCAGCTGAAATCAATTTACATACAGGATGCAAGTCAAGTCAGACAGCTCTCATCAAAACAGCTCACAGACACAAAGATGCAAATCTATCTTTGTCAGCAGTATGATCTCAAAGAAAGGTTTTAACCTGATGACAGTAAAAAAGAAAAAATAAAAATTAATTCCTTCAAAATTTTAAACACAGCTGATACTTTTGTTTTCTGAAAATCATATTTCATTAATATGGAGTATTTCCCAAATATTCTCAGTTAATATACAAAATGTATTGGCACAACGCAAATTTATTTCCAAATAATAACTTAGAAGCAAGTCTTTCAGAACTTCAGAAAAACTTTTTTTAAAGTGTCATATTGGGGAAAAAGCATCAGAAAAACCAATGCATGAGGATTACTAGTCAGCATTTTACTTGTCTTACTTTATACTTCTGCCTACAGGCGTATGTCCTGTATCATCAGCCAGGAAATGGAAACACTTATAAAAATAGGAATGATCTTCATCTAGGTCTACCAAGATGTCTTGGGGGTGGAGGAGGAGGAGGGGTAGAGATGGGGGAAAAAACATCAAGAGTCTAAAGCAGAAACTGGGAGAAAATGTACTAGATACCTCTTAGGTGCAAACACCATACAAAGACTGCCTTGGATCAGAGGAAGCTCACAACCAGGAAAAAAGAGGAGACAGCCAATGGTCCCAGTTAATTTGCTAACTTGCACCAGGGAGCTCCCTCTGAACTCTGCTTGAGGTTCAATCCTTCCCAGCCCATGGGCACACACTGAACAGCTCATCACTTAATGCCATGGGAAGGGAGGAAAAACAAGCATCAGACACTGAAAACAAACTGTGGTATCAAAACGTCCTTTTCCTTTTTCATGCAGTTACGATATCCGCCTTTATTCGTATTTACACTTAATGTTAAGAGTCCAAATTGTCTTCCACAGGCTTCTGAATAGCAAAACTAAGGAGATCTTTGGTATCAATTCACTATGTAGACTGGATTCAGGAAAAGTACTTAAATACTTGTCTCAGTTTCATGTTTGAAATCGTAGGGCCCTTCAACCTGAACAATTTTGATTCGAATTTTTCTTTGAAACTAACAACTTGATGACAAAATGTGCAAAGCAAAGCTTTCTCCTCACTTGAAGAGCCAAATTCCCCAGTTTTGGTTCAAGATTTCAGATAATCTTTTACCCATCAGAGCTGCCATTCCACAAAAAGACTGCCACCACATTGTTTGATTTATAAATTCACTGAGCTGCAGAGCAATTTCTGGCAAGACTATAAAACATGTAATTTTGCTTAATCATCCATCCCAGCATGGCCACCGTAACATCCTAAACTACTCATCAGCTTAAGAATTATCTGTTTATTCACAGTATCATAACCCATCAAGAACTGTACTCCTAAATTCCTCTGTTCTGCATCGTTGCTGGGAAAACACAGATGATATGTTAGAACAGTTTTCAGGCAAAGTGTGCATTACTTTGCCCTGATCTTGGCAGGAGTAGATAATTGCATTGAATAGGAATCTTTTATTTACGCGCTCTGTTTTCACAGGGGTTGAAAGTCTCATGTAATTGATGCCTGGAATCCATGAAAAATTTTCATTTATAAAGTATTATTGTTATCTATTGACAATAACACACACCTGTGAAGTGTTTTGATGCAGAATTATCTATAATGCTCAAATATGTTGACACAATCCACAATGGGACTCCTCTCAGTCTGCTTCCAAAATCAAGTGAATCTTAGCGCTTCAGGTGTAGTATAGAAGAGGCTTCCAAACATCCCCACGGAACAAACAAAACCCTAAAATATGAATCTCATGATTTTTAAGACTTTTAAGAAGTAATCTTACAAATTTCCAAATACATACCTGTTGAATTTTAGATAATAAACATGGAAATTTCCTTTAATAATAAAATTAGACATAACTGTAGAATGAAATTCTGCCATACCAAACTTACAGGTAGAAGCATATTTAAGTTACAGCACTTCCAGTCAAGCCTCACTGTGCTTTAGTTTTCTCTAGCTTGCGGGTTTTTTTTTGTTCTTGTTGGTTTGGTCTTTTTTTCAGATCTCTAGGGTTTTGTTTTTCCTAAATCTGTACTTAAGTTTATTCCTTAATGCATGCATTAACTTGCAACCCCCTCTACAGCATGCACTGCCAGTAAGTAATATTTTATCCATTTATTTTATGAGTGCAGGCAAAGGACTCAAAAAGGACAGACCTTTTGTGATACCTTAAAACCAACCACATACTTGAAACAAAGTGACTTTTGTGAGACTTTGCTAAATAAAATTGTAAGCAACGTAAACAGCATCTGCTTGCCACGGACACAGGTGCCTCAAATGATGCCGAGAGATGTATCCAAAGTTCGGATAAGTATCCAAAGTGTTTTATTCATTGTCATGCAGCTGAAGAAGGGAGTCATTTGTCCCACTCTCTTAACATGCCAGTGATTACACAGAAGTTCCATTTACACAAATTTAATTGTTTGAGTTTTGACAATATTGCAGGTAATAATACAATCAATAACTCAGGAAGACTGTATATGGCCTAAAATTAATGCAAAGTGAGAAAGAATCTTGAAGTTAATTGAGCAGCTCATATTCTGTGTAATAGGGAAATGAACTACAGGAACTACAGCCTTCACTGATCTTCAGATTCTATAATCTTAAAACTGTAACAAAGCGTTTTTAGAACTAGAGTATGCACTGGAAATTACATTATGATGATGAAAAAGCTACACATGGAAGAATCATGCCCAATACCTTGGTCATAAATAGACCCCTTCCCTAAAACTCACTCTGACAAGGCAAGGGGTAAGGGGAAAGAACTTCTGTGGCAAAAGAGAAATAAGTTTGCCTCAGAGAAATATTATTAGAAAAACAGATTTGCAGAGTCCCTGACTAGCACACATAACCAACTTCATTTGCATTTGATTTTTTCTTAACGGCCTGAAAAATCTTTAGAGTGGAGAAAGGAAGATGAATATACCCTTGCAGCTATTGCTGCCACTCTCAAGATGAGTGGGCTTCTACAAAATTGTTACTTAACAGACATCCACAAGATCCAGAGATACAATTTTCCTCAAAAAGTAATAACAGAAAAAAAAAAGTAAACACTTGAATCAAACTATTACACACCAATAACTTAATTTGGTCTTAATCAGGTGGATCCATTCACCAGACAATCCTGAGAGATTTAAACATGTGAACAGCTTGCAGCCACTTTCCACTCTGCTAATGCACTTTTTCAAAACTGCTTCTATTTCTCTACTCTGAAAACCCACTTTGTTTTCCAACTGTTTATGTGATAGCCAAAACAGTCTTCAGCCTTTACTCTGAGGATGAAGTATGATTCCACTTTCTTCTCCCACCTGGTAAAAGCTGACATTTATTGAGAGAATTAACCCAGCTTCATTTTGACAGGGACATGCCCTTTCCACGTTCTTTGGGACCTTTCACCACCGGAGAGCGTGTCACTGGTAGGCAGTAATCCAAAACCAGTTACATTCCTCCAAAACAAAACATGGAGCTAATTTAAGTAGGTCTCTGGTGATCAAAAGGCCGAGTTCAGGAAGTCAGGAAGAGGGAGGGAAAGGGACTTGGAGCAGCCTCAGTCTGGAGGATGCCTCCAGCCTGTGACCTGATGATCCCATCCCTCACCCCTCCTGGGCTACTCTGCAGAAACTGCACGCTTCTGTAAATCCACTCTGAACACATACAGCCAGCCTCCATTTCAAAAAGCTGGGGAAATGGGATTTCAAATACAGATGAAACCAGTCAACTTAAAAAAATAAAAATCCCCTAGTTAAACAGGAGCTACATCACTTATTTGACTGACTTGGGATTCACATTTCAGTTCCTGTTTATGCACATTTATCTCCTTCTCATTTATGAAGGTATGGCAGATCTAAATTACTAAGAAAATGTCAAGGAGTACAAAATTACAAAGCTTCTTTGCACAAAGCTGTGTAACAGAGAGTAGCTTTACTAGTCCCTGAGGTGTCTGAAAAATTTTAATTCCTGAAATATCAAGTGGTTGGCTAAAGAACATATTTGGTAGATTTAGGATACCACTATTCACCAGCCAGGGGATCACCTTGTTTGTAAGGATTTTTAGGGGATGGAGTATGGTTTCAAAGTAATAACCGCAGAAACTTAAGCAAATAAAGCTGCACAAATATTTTTATATAAATAAAATAAAATAGGACTATGGAGAAGATATAACAAATCCTTAATGTTGTCAGTAGACACACAGCATCTTCAAACATTCTGGAAGGGTCACAAGAGCCATAGATTGAATAAGAGACTTATTTAATTTCCTGATAATAAATGTTGCTTAGGTCATGTTCAATGGTATTAATTGAGGATTAACACTATTATTACTTAGATATATATCAGTGGAAGAAAATGCAGCATCCTCTGGATTAAATGACCTGCAAATATCAGCCAAGTCACCAAGGAGAGCCTGATGACTAGAAAGTGACAAAGCAGAAGGAAAACCATCTTCAATTCTGATTTAAGTCACTACTTCCTGTGGTAATCAAATCTAAAGCTGTTTTAAAAGTTCTTAAAATACACAGATATTTAAAAAAGACAAAATAGCTTTCACCAGTGCAATCTTCTGAAATCCCACTACATTTCCTTCTGTGCAACTGTGGAATCTAAGCACAGTGTGCTTAAGGAAGATGTCCACCTGATTACATAGGCAACAAATTCTCTTTGTAGATTAATCCCAAACGGTGAGCATAGGAACTGCTTAAAATTTTGAAAAATAATTGTATGAAGGCATAACAGACATGAAAATTTACTTTAGTATTAACCTGAATCTAAAGTCAAGAGTACAACATCCACTGAAAAACAAAGGAACTTCATCTAACTGAATGTGTTACAATATGAGATGATGGAAGAAAAGTGATAAATTTCCTATCAGGCTGTGAAATAAACTGGTGCAGACATGAGCTGCCTCTTCCAGTCAGAGTTTGCAGGTAAAATGCAAAACATGACAATGTTTCCTGTTTCACAAAAGGGTTTTGGCTAAAATTGTAGCATCAAAGCATATAATGAGTACTCTTAATCATCTTCTGTACTTTGTGGAAAGCAGAAACCAAACAGAGGCAATTTGACTCTGTAAACATACAAAAACTGAACTATAATATAAGGATTTCTAAACCAGCAACTGTGTATGACTACAGGCATATAATGTAAATGCTCTGGTGCTCAGCACAGGTGTACTAAGAACTAAACAGAGCAGTTTGCTGCTTTGCAGCAATCGGCTGTGAACGTAGTTCCAGTTCATAATGACGATAGCACTACACCTAGAATGCAGAGCTTCTTAATTTAATGCAAATGTATTCCACCAGCCTTCAACTCTTTCCTTGTTCCTCACCTCTTCTGTGCTATTTAAAGTGTTTTGGTGCTGTTGCACTGTCACATCACTACATTTCTCCTAAAATAATAACCTTTACTGTTAAAATTCTTTGTCTACAATGTCCTGGTTTGCAACTAAAACTGTGTATCATTATACCTACAAATCTTATTTCCAAATATAGATTGTGATTTTTCTTCTTCTTTACAGCATGGTTGGTGGTTGTTTTTTGATAAAAGCCCTAGATACAAGGCCTAGTGAGATCCACTTTGAAGAGGATAAACAATTCAATGCTACATTGTTGTTAAATGGTGTACATTTACAGACTTTGAAGTTTTTTTTCGTTGTTGTTGTTGTTTTGTTTTGTTTTTGTCTCAAGTGTTGGCAGAAACTCTTAAAAAAAATCGTGGCAATATCAATATTTTCCATTCAGACTCTGTTGGTAAGATTCTCCTCTATATCACATAAAAAGGAGTTGAGCCAGGGATAACAAATACATTTAATAACTATGTAGCAGTTAAACTGATGCATGCCACAGTGCATCAATCACTGAAGTCTACCTCTTGCTTCTGGGTTCTGATGAGAAGACACAGAAAAACTGTGTGCATTTCACACATCGCTTCAAGGTACATGACAAACCAAAAGCATGCAAAATAAGCACAGAACATTAAAATCCCTTCCAAGAACCAACATGAAGTGCTATAAATGAAACAGCAATTACATAAGAATCAAGATCTCAACCATTAATGCCCACTCAAAATTACACTTACAAGATACCAGATACAGAATTTGGGAGTAAGGAGTCGGAGTACGATTCATACAGGTTACACATTTACTGGGTAAGCATACTTCCAGCTACCCAGACACTGATTCCTTTTATCACTAGAAGTGGTTAACAAGGAAACAACATGATCTTAATCATTGTGTATCTACACTGTTATATGTGAAGCTTGGGATCTTTCTGGTGTAGTTATGAAAGTCCTTGGGATTGTCTTGAATGTGAGAGACTAGAAAGAGGGCTCAAGCAATTGCACAAATTTATAGTCTATTTCCTTGGCCTTCTGTGAGACTTATGAAAATAAGTCTCACTAAGCCTTCTTCTAAAATTATACATCAACGGTGGCACTTAACTTATCTAAGAGATAGGAGCCTCTTCAGAGCTCGTTAACAACATGAATCATTCAGTCAACAGAGATCAGTGTTTTCAGAGTGACTCTCCCAGTTCTGCACTGCTCTTCAACAGGACACCAGGTGAACTACTACACATTACACAGGAAGCCTATAAAAGCCACTTCAAAATAGATGCCTAACTTTGAATTGCAAGCCTTCCTCTCATACTTTAGTACACCCAAAATTGATTTTTTTTGACCTACACTTGGCCCTCCATACGAATGCTTAAACCACTTCAATGTACACTCTCTTCCTCCACAACAAGTACAGTTTAAAGGATATACAGGAAGAGATAAGCATTACAAAGTGATGTGAACATACTTGACTGCTCCTTCCGTTGGCCAAATACTTAAAACCAGAGAGATAACTTTGTGGGCCAGTCCTTTTAGAGAAAAAAAAAAAAATTCTGTTTTTCTAAATCTACCATTCCTTTTTCTAGTGTTTATTTGTGCAACAACAACTACCCTGTTAGATCAAATCCTGGCTATCCTGCCTCCTATCACACACTGTAAATTGCATGGTTATCTGGAGAGGAAAAAACATGTATAAATTGAAACTAAATACACAAACATCAAGCAATCATAATTTCACGGAAGCATAAAAGTAGCGAGAACGCACAAAATCATCTGAATTTCTCCAGTGACAGGATATATCTTCTGACTCTCCTTCTATCTTCCTATCTCTGTATAAACAATAATTAACCGTGTAACTCCTTCACTGCTTTCAAGTCACTGCCTCAGAGGCAGCTCACACTTATTTTTATCTTCAAACAACATCAAAGCAAGCGGCGGTTACCAGAGCGGGGAGGAGGGAAATGCACTTACTCGCCACCTCCAGCGATGCATTGTGGCTCACAGCCTCCCCGAGGTAATTCCGTGCCACGCACACATAGACCCCTTCGTCCGGCCGGCTCTTGCGCCCGTGCACGATGCGCAGGAAGAACAAAGATCCGCTGGGCAGCAGCATGCGGTGGGAGCGCGGGTCATCCTTGTCCGTCTCCACCCGCTCGCCACCCTTGTACCACTCGATGGTGGGGGTCGGCCTTCCCTCTGCCTTGCAGTTCAAGGTGGCTGGCTCTCCTTTGGAAACGATCAGATCGGAGGGGTGTTCCACGATCCGAGGCGGGAAATCTTCCTGTCGAAGACGGGAACCTGCAAGGTGACAATGTAAAGTTTTGTTAGGAAGTCACTGCCAGGTACAGTCACCGCGTTTTGCAAAACAGCTACTTAACCATCACCTCACAGCACAGCATTTAAGAGAGCTATTAACATCCTAAAGTACACAAAAGAAAACCTTAGTGCACTTGGCCGTGTGCAAGGTTCTCCCAAGTGAGCGTGTTCAAAATCATTTTTTCACGAGGGGATCCAATGTTAGTGAACAGCCATATTCCTGAATCACATCAATCTTTACAGGGATCTATTCACGTACATAAATTTATACACACACGCATATGCGTATCTAGAACTACTACAACTAGTCCTACAGATACTCCACGGAGATCAGACCATCTCAACCAGCAGAACTGGTACTTCCAATCCATAACCCAAAGCCACAGCCAACCTCATACAACCTTCTGGAAAGGCCATTCATTCATGTAATGTCTACAGAGTAACACTTCCAGTGCCCACAGAGTGGCTTTATTTTACTTGTACTATTGCCTCTTGAGTTCCTTGTTAAGTAGCGCCATAGAAGTATAAATGCACAGAGGGCCTGAGCGCTTCTTATGCCTCATGCATCAGGGAAAATTTTTACTTCATAAAATTCTACATGTCTCCCATCCAGAAAATATTGTGAGGCAAGAGTATCCAGCATAAAAGAAAACTACAAGCAAATAAGATACTCTTCCAGAAAAAGTACTACTTCAGTTTCAGACTATTTCAAAATTCAAGCTGATAACTTTCATCAAGGAAAAAAAAAAAACCAAAGGAAAAAATAAACATTAAAAAAAATCCAACCAAACAAAAAAAAACCACAAAACAAAGGGAAAAAACCAAACAAAACCCCCCAAAACCCCAACAAACAAACAATCCCCGTAATACCCTGCAAAGATATATACCACAGATGAATGTGACAGCCTACTGGGTACCCAAGAATTCCAAATTGGGAATAAACAGCTATCAAAACTTTCAGGGTTTTAAAATGTTGACTCAAATTAAAATTACTGTTTTCCTTATTTCTCTTTCTTGAAGCACAACATTGTCATGGATAAAAATTAGTCTCCTGGGTCACTAATTCCTGATTATTAAAATCTCAGATGCCAAGATTCTTTATTAACATTAATAACATGGGGTTTGAACAGCTGCGAAGCACCAGAAAGAAACACAGGATCTATTCACTGCAGGTTAATAGACCATAAACTGATATAGGAACAGGGAAAGGAAACAAGAAGAGGAGAGGTCAGGGACTACTGTTTTAAATATATGCCAAATATGTCCCTTATACATATATATATTTATGTATATAAAATAAGAGTATTCTAAAATGCACAATTCTCATTTTATTTCACATTTTCTTTACCTCAAGATAATTAAATGTTCAGCTAATCAGCTAGCACTACCACACACACAAAAATCTCTGGCAGGATGGCCAGACTTATTGAAATACATTTGCATTCTCTATATAGAAAAACAGGGTAGTTTTACATGAACACTACTGATCATTAAACACAAAATATTTCAAACAGCAATAAACCTACTCTTCAGATAAGGCTTGAGTAGACAGAAGAGAAGCCAAGGAGCCTCCAAATCCTTCTGCTGGCTACACACCCCTGCACAGCCCAAGCCTGCACATCACACCAAAGTCAAATTTTAAGCAACACCTCCAAGAGGTTTGGCACAGGCCAAACCCAGTGAAAGGAGAGCTAAGAGCACAAGTAAAGAAAATTGAGCCATCTCAGCCACTGCAAAGCTGCACTTGTGTCTATTCATCCCAAACTCTTACACAGCTTCTGTGAAAAGCCCCTCATTCAATACTTCTGCCCTCACAAGTGAGCTGGTCAATTTCAAATATCTATTTCCAAGGTAAAAATGTCTAAAGAGGGATTTAAAACCTTATTTTGTTTATATTTTTACTCACTTCCTGTAATTCCCAAGGAAAGGCATTGAAAAAAAGCATTACAGAGCTAAAATCAATTGCTCTAAGACACACAGGGAAACAAAAAAAGCCAATTTCAATGTAAGAGGTTTAAAAGACAGTTAAGAAGTCTTTTTTAAAAACCAGCATTTTCATATATGCTAGTAGGTACCATGTTTGTATTTGCACAGGCAATGCTGGCTAGCCAGCAAATAATACAGTACAAGCCTCCTATTGTTTCTGTCAGCCTGGCCCAGACCACAAATAAATGAAATACCATTTTCAGATATATTGTATGCAAGCCTTCCACTGACATTTAACTGCCTGTGCATGTACTTCAAGAACTGTACAGAATGAAAGCATAAAGACTGACTTCTAAACTTTCTTGAAAACTGAGACTCAAAACCCTAGGCAGGGGACAAAAAAATCCTTTAGGATCATCCAGGAATGCTCATGTACATTTCTATCTTTGCTGGATAATATTGGAGAAAATAAATGACAGAAATGTCTATTTAATTTTTTTTTTTAATCTTAGCATTTTATAAAGTAATAAAGTCTCTAGCAAATTTCATAACACTGCTTAAATCAGAAAGGGACAAAAGTTGCATGAATAGTTGACTGGCACATCGTAAGCATTAACCACAGATTTAGTGACAACTGCCTGAGAGGTATAATGGCCTTGACAACCAAGTTATAATCCTTCTACGTATCTACACTTTTTTTAAATCTTACTCTTCTTTTAGCTAGTTATTTAAGCTGCATTTATGTTTTATTGAGAAGAAGCAGCTTCAATTATCAACATAAATCTTAGAGTGGGCACCAATCCTATAATTTTCCTGTCAAAAATCCTTCCCAGAAGATACTTGACAAAAAAAACTCCCAAAGCTGAGCACCTAATACATACTGGATCTGCCAACAGAGCTGATGTTTCCTTTCCCCAGAGATGACAGCACTGGGTTACAGGAACTAACCAACTTGTGTTCTCTGCTTTTATTACGATTCAAGTCTTTCATAAAAAGTCAACTGGATGCCACCAATTAAAGTACCCCATACTAATTAGTTCATGCTGTTGCTTAAAAGAACAATTACATGAAATCATGTTTCCAGTTTCTTGGACTGTGCCACAACAATTTTTACAAGAATTCAAACAATGACTTAAACAGATGTGAAAGTTCAAAGAAAACTTGCATTAGATAAATGACAAAGTCACAGAAGCTAAAATTTGCCTTCATTCCCATCTTAAAATATCCTGTTGGTAGCATATTAAAACAAAACTTATTGATAAACAGCAGGGAGTGTATTTAAATATGAAAGCTGCTGGTATCAGGGGTTCAAACACTGTGTAAGCCCTTGTGTGCAAACACATTCTCCTTGGGGGAAAACAAAAAAGTTCTGTGCTATTGGAACAAACTGCATCATCAGTTGATCTAAACCTCAGCTCAGATGAATACAGAAAATCTCATTTCCCAAGGTCTATATATCTAAATAGTAATTTATCGTAAGTATTATAAAATACGGTGTGACGGACTGTATCCTTAGCCAAATTCCTAAGGGCCAGTATACTCTTGGCCTTGTTTCTTTTCCATTCCACAAATACTGCATTTAACATTGATTTTCAGAGCATAAGAACCTTGCTCTTTTTTTTTTATCATTACTGAAACTCTACATAAGATCTGAGTAAGTGGTCTAACTGTTATCATAGTTATTAGTAAAATGCTAACAAACAAAACCTCAAGTTAAAAAGCAGTGCTAGATGACACCCTTGCAAACAATTACACTTAATCAGAACATAAGAGTTTCCCCAATTCCCCAGTGTTTCCAGTACTAACTTAACCTCTTTCAGAGACTTTTCAGAAAGTGGAAGGGAGTATCTTTGTGGTTTCATCTAAGTTGACTGGAAAGATGTTCCATAAGTCTCTCACTCTAGTGGTTAGAAATCTTTCCCAAATCCTCAGGTTAAACATACCCCCAAATAGCAAATACCTTGTTCTTCCTGTGCTGGAAGTGCCCTATATTTCAGATCTCTCCACAAACTTCTGGGAATTTTATGCCTTTGACATGCAAATTGCAACCTTTTCCTTTTTTACCACCCTCTTGGATTCTGTGTTGTTGCTGCTCTTCGAAGTCACAAACCCAATTTCATCTGGTTTTCCCCTCATAAGATTTGCTCACCTTTTCCTTGTCTTAAATTCTAGTTTATCCTTTTTGAAGACAGAAGACCCAAATCATACACATTCCAGAGGCAAGCAGAATTTGAGTACTATCTCAAGCACACACTGCAAAACAATATCACATCATGCTACAGGGCAAAAATAACTAAAGGATAAATCAAAGAATTTTTCTGAAAGTGGCTTTTCTGCCCCTAACCTAACCTACTGAGTTTGCTTTGTTGCATAGACAAATAATTTTCAAGGAAAAACAACAGAACTAGGAGAATCCACTGAGATTTTGTCCCATTCGTTTTCATTCTCTCAACTTCTCCATTCTTTTAATATTTCTTCTCTTTGTAGAAATACTATCCTTGTGCAGTTTCAGTAAAATACCTGATTTCCTGAGCTTTGTAGCCTACAAGAACTGCATATTAAAAAGCAACTATTTTGACATTTCCCTTTTCAGGGTTTGCTGTCGTCTTTTCATAACCAAAGACATGAAGTAATTCATAAAGACAGTAATGCTGTGCTTATTTGGATTTTCCCAAAATAGTTATATCAGAACAGAAATTACATTGTCTAATTCTACTTTGCTATACAGTAAAAGAGTAAAATCTGCATTTAACTGCTATTTCTGAAACACTGATTGGAGAATAGCACTGGATAGCTTTGGACTGAGGAAGCAGGCCTTTGACACAGAGTTTTACTTAAAACAGCTGTTTCATTTCTAACACCTGAGCATTAAAAATACATTCAAGAAAAACAAAGTTACACTTGTTACCTAAATCCTGCCATTACTTTGCACAGTCGTAACTCCTTTAAAAGGATGCCATCTTTATGAACAAAAAATGTTCCCCTGCAAGTGAGAGAGAATTTGTACACTAAGGAGAAAAATGCATAGTGGGAATGTAACAGCACTGTCACATCAGCTGATTAATGCCCACCTGGGACTACAGGTTTATTGAAATGCATTTCAAGACACGGGAAATGGTTCCAAACACTGACCTGGGAATAGGTCCAGTTCTTTTCAATAGATATCATAAAATCATAAAATGTGACAAGCAAGGCTCTCACTTCGGATCAGGAGAACTTGCAATTATCCTACGTCTCCCCAATGAAGAGAAATGTTCCATTTCTTTTTCTGAGAGCACAGTGGAAAACAGGGGTGCAAGATGCAAATGAAAAGCCCTGAACACTACCTGATCACTCCCACCAGGAAACCACAGTGATGTTCTCTGAAAAAGAAGTTGTTCTTATTTCAGTTTACGTCACCATGTCAAGAAATTCTTTTGTTTCCCTCCTCTAATCACTATTGAAATTTCATTGATAGATGAAGTTATTAACATATTTTTCTTTTGATTATTTCTCCTATTAAAGAGATATATTGGGGTAAAGCAAAATAATTTGCTTTCAAAACAAAATCTGATTACAAAATGTGGGCCATGACTTTTAAAATAATTCTGTAGACATCCACAAAACATTTTTCCCCACTCAAAAGACAACAACAAAAAACAAAAAACACTTCAAGGTTGAGACACCATGAATTACAACTGCATTTCTGTCATAGCTACCACACTATCAGGAGATGTCAGAAACCAGTAATTTACTGTACACTTATGGAAAAAAAAACTAGGGTAATGACAGAGCGCCTGGAGTTTTAAGCCACGTCTGTCTGTCTCTTTGAAATAAGAGATTAAATGGGAGCTGTACTAAAAATGCCTCAAATCCAGACTGATCTCGTGCCTGCCTCTTACAGTGAGAGATGTAACCCAAACATTGGAAGCTACAGACATTCAATTTACACAATATTTGTGACCTGGTCAACTGAACAGGAGTTAGCTGAAGTATTGTAGCAATAAGCTAAATAAAAGGAGAAAAGTAATTTTTAAAAAGTTTATGTGTATCATTGGTATATATGGTTTGTTTCTGTTCTTTATTCTGCAGTAATTCTGGGCACATGTGATTAAGTCAGAAAAAGTCATGAGTCCTAAGCAAAAAAAACTTCTGGAAAGCTGTACATTATCTTACAGTTATTTATACTCTGCCTGGTGAGAATGGGGAAAAAATTGCCAAACACTGCATTGATCAGATATTAACACTGAGTCTCCATTTTAGTTCCCAAAGACAAATTCCCAGGAGATACTAAGAGAAATAATCTGAAATAATCACTTTTAAAAAAGAAGCCCAAAGTGGCAACAGTAAGAGTCATGCTTTAGTTTCTTAATCCAAAATTAATTCAGCTCTTCCAAATTACTCTCTAACAAACCACTTATTTTCAAGAGACTCAGCTTGACACTCGATCTTAGTTACATTAACACATGCTACTGGTTTGTGCAGCAGTTAGCATAAATAAGTCCTGACCTGGTTATTCATTAAATTAGCTAGAATATAAATTTAAAATAATAATATTTATATTGCGCCATGTAAGAGGCTGACATTTACATAAAACCCCAGGCAATAGCTAATGTTCCCAGGGTAAGAAACTGGTCAGTTTTATTTTTTCCCCTCAGTTGTGCTTTCTGGTAAGATATTTATCTCATCAGACTCTGGTGGATACTGTAATAGTCTGAGATGCCAGTATCTAGAGCACCGACTTTTGAAACTAAAACCCCCTCAATAAAAACAACAACATCCCACACCAAACTGGTAAGCTAGGAATAATATTTTCCCTTAAGGGAAACATTAATGAAATTACAGAAACACTTCCATTAATAATGCAAACTCAACTATGACCCAGCGAGCAACTCCACTATATTCAAAAACAAAAACAAGTACAATGGTAATAAAGTCTATTTCATTACTCCCTTTGTCTTTGAAAGGACAGTAATGCTGGCAGATATTTTCTACCCTGGGATGGCATTGAGAAGTACCCTGTGACAGAAATGAGAATGGCTGAGCAGTATCTGAAGGCAAGCTCCCCTGTGGAGACTCGGATGTGACAGGCTGGCAGCGACCACACCAAACTGCAGGGTGAGTGGAGCAGTGGGCTCAGGCAGGTCCACAAAGAGCCTGACATGGGAGGTGGGGGCTGCACAGGCCCTGGAATGGCCGTCCAGAGCGTGAGGGAAAAGAAATGGCAGAGGATTATCGAAAGGATGCAAATGTTAAGTAGAGCTGAAGCAAATAGCAACTGGAACAGAAGCCCTGTGAGGAACAGCTGAGGGAGCTGGGGCTGCTCAGCCTGGAGAAAAGGAGACTCAGAGGTGACCTTATCACTCTCTACAACTCCCTGAAGGGTGGCTGTGCTCAGGTGGGGTTGGTCTCTTTCTCCAAGCAGCAACTGATAGAACGAGGGGACACAGTCTCAAGCTGCACCAAGGGAAATATAGGTCGGATATTAGGAAGAAGTTCTCCATGGAAAGGGTGATAAAGTACTGGAATGGCTGCCTGGGGAGGTGGTGGAGTCACCATCCCTGGATGCGTTTAAAAAAACAGACTGGATGTGGCACTCAGTGCCATGCATTAGTTGAGGAGTTAGGGCACGGGTTGGACTCGATGATCTTGAAGGTCTCTTCCAACCCTGTGATTCTGTGCTTCTGTGGAAGACCACTAGGAAAACAGATACTTGAACTATATTAAGATTATAGGATTTGATGAAAATTGGATAATTCTGTGAACAACAGAGCTGGAAAGATACTGGAAATGACCACTGATTAAACACAGGAGTGGGGACACAGTGGGAAGATCTGAGACAGCTCAGAGCAATCACTTCTGCCCTGTCTTCCTCCTTCCCTGGCAGATGGCATTCCCTGGCAAGGCAGGCCTGACACCTCTGATCTGCTGCCAGCAGTGTGAGAAGAAAAGACAGTAAATGGGAAAGTGCGGGGACTGAGGCTGCCGTGAGTCACATCAGAATAGCCACTTCCAGGGCTTGGTTCTCTATTGAGCAGGGAAGAAGGCAGGATTAGGAAACAAAGAGGCAGTCAGGCTCTCCTCTGTCTTCAGTCCTTGTCCTCGATCATGTTTCATCCCAGACTGGAAGAGTATCTTGTTGGCTGTGAACCACTGGCTTGCCATTTGGGACAGGAAAACAGAACTTGGAGAAAAACAATGAGAGTGCACTGAAACCAAAGGAGGAATCCTGGCTGCACTGAAGGAACCAAATGACCTTCCAATTGAGCGACAATGCCTAGGACTCAAAATTATGTAGATGCATTATATAAACTATTATTACATTAATATAGTTACATATTTTACGTATTTTCTTCTTATATATGTTGATAAATCAGATGTCAGACATACTGATGCAGGAAGTCTTTACCTCACCTGCAGGTTTGTTTGTCTGTAATCAGTGTCAAAGATTTCATCCATTCGTAGCATGATTACAGCACATTAGGCTATTTTATTCCAAAGCTTAATCTATATAGACAAATAAAACACAAAATATCCCTTTGGATGATCATACTCATTCACAAAAAGAGATCTAAAGCTATTCATTGTTTTAGGGTTATTCTTTTTAAAATCACAAAAGCATACACAATGCTTTCTCTTTGTATTTCAGATGGATTGCCCTGAAAAAGGATCCTCATTCCTGCAGGGCTATTGGGAAGCCAGAGAAACAGCAACTCTCAGTAGACCAGGGGTTTTCTCAGCTGTGGCAGGGAACATTCCTCAACTCTGAGACAAGTATTATAACACCACGGTCAATAGCACTCCTAGGCTGTGCCTGAGCCCATTTTGGTACATCTCATCCAACTGATAATGCCATTTTTTTTTCTTGTTCTCAAACTGGATTTAAAGAGAAATATGATGATTCAAAACACCTATCCAAAATCATAAGATACTTTTAAATATGATGGTAAATGTGTTTCAGATGCATGGGGAAATGAAACCTCAAAAACTGCCCTCATAAATCCCAATGTTAGGTGTTTACAGGAGGTGTATGCCAGCTCAGAAATAAGTTTGAATTTAAATACTTAGTGGTTAATTAATTTAGAAATTATTAACAAGGAAACAAAAAGAATTATTATTAAGCAGTTTAGTTTTCCTACTCTTATTATTATTTTAATGGGCTAAAAATTTGAATTAAAACTTTAATTCCATTTCTTTCATTCCATTTAATATATTTGACTTCTTGTATGACATGAAGTTTGGACAATTACAAAGATTCCAGATATTTTGAATTACAAGTTGCTACTGACGTAACAACACTGGCATGTTTTTGTTCCATATGGAAGGATGGAAGTTTAAAGCCAAATTTTAAAAAAAATTTCAATGAGGTATGTACAATTACATAAAGGTACAGACCAGTATAAATTAAACTATTTTATCACAGTTTAAAAAATTTAAATCAAATAACCCGTTACTGAAAACTTGGCTATCCCTATCCTATTTTCAACACTACTTTTATTCAAATATAAAGCTAAGTAAATGAACACAAAAAGCATGAAAGATAACACGCTTTCAGGGAAAGGCAATAAATACCTCGTCCTGAATTCCTGTGCATAGCAATTAACATGATATTCATTGAAGGTATTTTTTTATTCCTAATTTTCCCCAATGTAAAGTTTTGTCAAAACAGCACAATTTCACCTAAAGTAAACTTCTATCCACCAATGCCATAAAAATAATATTTTGCTGAGAAACACTGCAAAGTTTTCCCTTTGACTGTGTTTGAATTTCTTGTCCTTTAAGAGGCCAGAAAAATCACAGAACCACAGAATCTTCTGGGTTGGAAAAAGCTCTGAGATCATCAAGCCCAACTTCTGACTGATCTCCGCCTTGTCAACCAGACCACGGCACTGAGTGCCACGTCCACTCTTTCCTTAAACACCTCCAGAGAAAGTGACTCCATCACCTCCCTGGGCAGCCCATTCCAACGTTTAACAACCCTTTCAGGGAAGAAATTCCTCCTGACATCCAGACTGAACCTACATGGCTGCAGCTGGAGACTGTCCCCTTGTCCTGTCGCTTGTAACCTCGGAGAAGAGACCAACCCCTACCCAGCCACACCCAGGAATCAGGGAGGCCTAGAGAACCATAAGCTCTCCCTGAGCCTCCTTTTCTCCAGGCTAAGCACCCCCAGCTCCCTCAGCTGCTCCTCCTCACACTTGTGCTCCAGAGCCTTCCCCAGCTCTGTTCCCTTCTCTGTACTCATCCCAGCACATCAATTTCTTTCTTGTTTTGAGGGGCCTGAAACTGAACGCAGCACTCAAGGTGTGACCTCATCGATGCCAAGTACAAGGGGAGTCCACTGGGCTTGGTTTTTGTTCCTTCAAAGGCTGCTTTGGTTCCAAAAATCAAACTGAGAAACCTGAAATCTTCCACATGGCCAATTCTTTTACCATTCTTCCTACTTACACCTTTGCACAAAGCATAATTTTGCAATGCTCAGGTGATTCCAACTGCAGGTGAATGGCATCACACACGGAAAGCTACATTCCAGGACTTCCTAAAATGTACAAAAGTATGGGCCCAGAAAAACTCATGCACTGAGTTTTCTTCTCATGAAGAAGCATTACCATCTTGAGGTCTGAAGTCCTACCCTCACAGCATGACTGCTGAAAACCTAGTGAAAAATTATCAAAAATGTCAACCTACATCTCTGCCACCTCTGTACATTTCCAGCTGGATTTTAGTTCTGGTTGTGTGAAAATGGTACAACCACCTGAACACACCACAGGGAAGACTTCATTCAGTGACTAAAAAGAGGGTCTCTATATCAAATTGACAGGAAAAAGAAAACGCATATTTATCAAGTTGTTTCTGATGAAAGAAATGGTAAAAAGAAATATTATCAGATTATTTTCCCGAATATTCGTTGTGAATTCTTCAGAAAACTTGTGGCTAATAGCCTGAATGTTCAGCAGCCTGAAGTGTATTCAAGTATGTAACACAAAGCTTTTTTGGAGATGTCCTATATGATAGGCACACTCAAGCAAGATATTTAAATAACACCAGTTTTCAGCAAGTTATTGACTTTTTCAAGACTAAGTCCTGAAACACAATTTCAGGGATAGTTGTCTGAAGTCATTTATACTTTAAAGAAAACAAAGTATTTGAAATGGCCTTTTAAAGGATTAGTAACAAATCCCTGGAGGAATGCAGCCCACCTCAGTCAATTTTCAACCTTAAAAGCAAATTCTGACATATACAGGACATTAATGAAGACAATGTTTATGCCTTACATAGCATGCTAAGTGTGAGAACTCTACAGATAAACAAAAATGCTGTCGAATGTCTGCTGAAGCTCATAATGGAATGTAAAAAAAGTTGAAAAACAGCAGTAGCTTATAGTTGTTGATGATAAGATTTAAAGAAATGAAGAGCATTATTAAAAGTAAGAGAAAAAGTTAAAAATTTAATTATGTTACTAAAACAAGAAAGTCAGGGGTCTATTTTCCATTATTTTAATTATTTTTAAATTAGTTTTTAATAGCAAGCTTAACGACTAGCTTTTGAATAACTATTATAAGGTGAAAGGATCAGTTCTGAAAAACACAGATCAATATTCAGTGGTCATAAATGGAAAAAGGAAGGAGAAGGAAGAAATAAGAAAAAAAATAGTGCTACACAACCATGAGGCTGAGGTAAAAGGAGAGAGGAATATTCAAGCATGGGAAAAGACACAGACCTCAAGAGCTCTGTAGAGCTGTGAAAGACAAAAAACCAGTAACTTAAAATGAGAAGAATGGAGCTGTACTATTTAAGAAGATTTTAATGCATAATATAACATCAACACGAGCAAGCAGGCAGAGGTTTATGTGGTTTACAATATAAATGCAAATGCTGACAAAGCCTTCAAAATTTTAAGGGAAACTAGCTGTTTGAAAACATGGGAAAATAATAATTTTTATTATTACTTCAAGCAGCAATGACAGGGGTGAGGGTTCAACCAGCAAAGAAAAATAGGTTGTTGCCAGAAATTAATAAACCTTAGAGGAATCTGAGTGCCCAGAAATACTATCTTTCTTTCTTTCAACTTTATCAATAGTTCTGGTAGAAGAGATTACTTCTCTGCATCAGGCTTGTTTCACTAGTTAAGATATCCCCATTCAGAGAGGTAAGTGGAAAAACAGCAGCAGTCACCTATAAAAACAGGCTGCCAGATGAAAAGAATTCAACTAAGTATACTCCATCAGAGGAAAGCCATTATTCTCCAGTCTGCAAGACTCTAAGATATGATTATATATAGGAGTTTCCTTTCCAACAAATTAAACTGTATTTTACAAGGATGTAGAAATGCTGATTAAAAAAAAAAAAAACAGCTACTTAGAGTCATATGAAGAAATTTTCTCTTATGTACAAGTATTTCTGCTTAGGATTATAAGAATACTTCTATTATGCAAAGAAGCTACCTGTTCACTAAATTTGGAATAAGCTGGAGACAAGAACGCAAAGTGGACTACTTTCTATTACCACCTCTGTGCCCTGCTTCTGGTCTCTGCTTTCTCCCACAGTTCCTCCGTGCAGGATTTGGTCAGTGCCTCCTGAGAGCTGGAAGTTGGCTGCGACCTTTACTGCCAACATGTAACATAAATATCTCTACAAACTCACACTGCTCAAGCAGCTACACCCACCTCTGCTACAGCACTGCCCAACACCACTGGGCAGGTGGGTACAAGGAACTGGAGGATTCGTTTGGTTTTATCCTTGCAAAGCACGATCCAAGGTTTTAAGCTTTTTTTTTGGTTTTTTTGCAATAGGGTTTTCAAGGCTAAACTACTTTTTTTTTTGTATCATGATAATTACAACATAGGTTCCAAATGCTAAAAGGCAACCAGTATACAGACTTTTCCACTTTGTGTAAAGAGCTATTTGAAACAAAATCCAAAATTAAGGCTTCCTGAAAGGCTGAAAGCCTTCAGTGGGACTAATTAGACAGAACCACTAGGCCTTGAGGCTCACAGCTGCTCACCAGTATCCTCTGCAAAGACTGAGAATTAAACACATGGTTAGGGGTTTAAATTGATTAACGGGCATCAGTTGTTCCTCCTCTACAGGTAAAGCCCTAATATCAATCTTTTTATTTTCTAATATACCATTATATGACTAATTAGTAGGCATTATGGCACATCTATCAGTTTAAATGAATTTTTAATGACAATTAATCTGCCCTTTCTTAAAATTCTTACTTTAAATAAATGAGAAATTTTCCCCTAGTGTTTTGATTGAAAACAAAAGCTAAGCAGTGCTAAAAAAAAAAAGTCAATTAAAATGAATGGATCTTTTAGTGAGAGACTGCACTGCAAATTGTCAGTCCTCTACATGTTACACAGGAGCTCTACTCTTAATTTGTTCTGTAATTTTGTGGTCGTTGCAAGCATTTATAAGCTGGTATATCTGCATTAGGAACACCACACTGGAATGGCTACAGGACTTTACAAATAGAAATGAATTGAAAGTAGTCAAGATACACAGGACAGATTAGACAGTATTTGATTCTTCACAAGGACTGTGGTAAACCACTCACTATCAAGCCTATCAAGCAGGAAACACCGGGGAAGGACTTGGAAATCTTTATTTCCATCAACTGCATCAATCTGCCAACAGAGCACACCATCATCACTGAGAAACATTTTCATCAAGGGAGCAACTGAGTTAATTCATCAGCTTCAAAAATAATGATCTAACAAAACATAAATGAAGAAACCAGTGCATAATATTTAGAAGAAGGGAAGAAAAATGTCTCTAAAACACATCAGCTCAAATCCCATATTTTATCACTGGGCTTCAAGAATAGCTCAAAGCTCTCACAAAAGAGTATGTGCCACTCAACCCCATGTTCTTCTTTCAGCTTAAGAGTGATGTGGCAAAAAGCCACTCCATATCCTCTCATGATAATACCCCTAAGAAAAACCACTTTATGCAAACATCAGGTGCATGGCCTTGACAATATTTTTTAAAAAGTATCTATAAATGGATAAATAAAAATTGAGATTTTCTATTAGGTACATACAACGCCTACAGAGTGCAGAGGAAAGACAAAATGACCCAGTATAAAATATTATTTTAACATTCTAAGGGGAAAATTATGCAGAATTAGCCTGCTTGGTGTGAAACTGCCTAACCAAGCCAAAATCAAATCTCTCATTTCTTCATGCCTTGCCACTTTAGTAATGGTAAATTAGTCACTTCCTTCCATCTGGAATTAGCAGTCCACAGACTTCGGGTGTCTTTGGGGTGTTTAAGCCCTTTCTTTCAGAACCAGACAAGAATACTTATTCCCAAGAAGGATCTGAGAAAGGTGATGAGGGGGCTATTACAGCAAATGGAAAAGTTTCTGCTCCAAGGGTATGGATCAATTTTACGTAAGGCAATTAAGACACCAATTCTAGAAGAAAACAGTTGTGACTTGTTTACCAAACCCAATCTAGTAGGTCTGAGGCAGTTATGGAACATGTTAGTGGATGGAACGTCCTCAAGACCATTAAAAAAAAAAAGTAGGGGTGTGGGGAATGTAAAAAAAGTAGGGGTGCAGGGAGCTCAAGGGCAGCCTGGGCTGCAGTGACCATGAAATTGTGGGGTTTGAAATCCTTGGGGCAGCAAGGAGGGTGAGAAGTGCACCCACTACCCTGGACTTCAAGACAACAGAGGGTCACTCCACGAATCTCCTTGGTAGAGTACCAGGGGACAGAGCCTTGGTGGGAAGAGAGAGAGCTGGGAGATACTCAAGGATTGCCTCCTCCAGGCTCAAGAACGATGCACCCCTACAAAGAGGTAGTCAGGGAAGATTGCCAGGAGGTCTCCATGGATGAAAAAGGAGCTCCTAGACAAACACAGACAGGTAGTTCAGTGAGGGTGGAAGCAGGGAAAGTAGACTGGGAGGAACACAGAGTAATTGTCTGAACAGGCAGGGAGATCATTAGGAAAGTTAAAGCACCAGCAGAAGATCACCACCAGGAGATCAACAGTAGCAAAAAAACTTTTTAGGCATATCAGCAATAAAAGAAAGCCTAGGAAAATGCTGAGTCACCTCAGAAGGAATATGGGACACCTGGTTACCCAGGAAATGGAGGAGGCTCAAGAACTCAACAATGTTTTTCCCCAGTCTTCACCAGCAAGTTTTCCAGCCACACTGCCCAAGTTGAAGAAGGTGAAAGCATGGATTGGGAGAATGAAGCCCCACTCACTGTAGGAGAAGACCAGGTTTGAGAATGTCAAAGAAACCTGAAGGTGCACACATCCTTGGGACCTGACAACATACATCCACGGGTCCTCAGGGAACTGGTAGATGAAGCAGCTGAGCCACTATCCATCATATTTGAGAATACAGCAGGCTTCTGAAATTTCCACTGACTGGAAAAGAGGAAACATAATCCTCATTTTTCAAAAGGGAAACAGGGGAGACCCAGGGAAATTCAGGCCAGTCAGTCTCATGTAAGTGTCTGGCAAGACCGTGGAGATCAGATCCTTCTGGCAACTATGCTAAGGCACAGGGAGAATAAGAAGGTGATTGGTGGCAACCAACATGGTTTCACTAAAGGCAAATCATTCCTGAAGAATTTGGTGACTTTCTGTAGTGGAGTTACAGCAGTGATGGGCAAGGAAAAGGCAAGAGATGTCATCTACCTGACTTGAGCAAAGCATTTGGCAGGGTGCCACATGACATCCTTGTCTCTGAGCTGGAGAGTCATGGATTTGAGAGATGGACCCCTTGGTGGATAAAGAATTGTCTGGATGGCCACACTCAGAGTTGCAGTCGACGTTTAATGTCCAGATTGAAAGTAGTGACAGTAACATTCCTGAGGGGTTGGTACTGGGACCGGCACTGTTTAAAAATTGTGTTGGCGACATAGTCGATAGTATTAATATGCATCCATAAATCCAACTTTAAAACAAAACACAAACTTAATCACTATTCTAAAGCAAAGCAACAGATCCCAAAAAGGTCCTCCATCCTAGTTAAAATAAATGTCTTCAACGCTTAAAAGCAAAAGGAGCACTCATATAAACATGTAACACTGAGTCATAGTAGAGATCATCTCTGACCTTCAAAAAAACCCCAAAACCTTTCTTGGTATTCTTCAGTAGAAAAAAAAGGACCATTTTCCTGTTAATGCTGTCATAAAGCCCACACAGTGAATTACTAAAAATCATTACTTTTATGTTAAAAGCTCTTGCAATGACAAGAATGAATTAGCAGGGGACAGGAAGCAAAAAGACAAGTAATGCTTAAGAGGCCCATCTCCACAAAACACTGCTGGGAATGCAAATGTCTAAAGCTTTGCGTGCTTATTAATATTGCTCATTGTAGTCCCATCTCCCTGCAACAATCTACCTGCTCTCCTTGGCTAACGTACAATCTCCTTCCCCCCCACACCCATTAAGAAGATTCTCTTCCTTACAAATACCTGTCACTCACCCCACAGCATGCTGGCTCTCCACTGACAGAGAACTCTGCTAATAATGCTATTAATAACTACTGGTGAAAAAAACCTGCAGGTAGACAAAATTGTAGTGGCAAATAATGCTTGTTTCCAACATAGATGAGACAGTACCCTACTAGGGACAATAACCCAGAGGAACTGAAGTTTCAGTCCTGGAAAAAGGAATCTACTCCTAAAGATTATTTCATGTGAGGGGTAGAGGGAAAAGGCAAATTTCAGCAAGGGAATATAAGAATTGTTCAAATTTTGAAGTAATTAGTATCCCTCCTTCAATGAACATTAGAAAACCAAACCGCCTTAAGAAATTCTTCAAACAGTCCATACATGTTCACCAGAAACTACTACTGAATAGTAATCTGGACAACTTAAGAGATTTCTACAAATCATAAAAGGTAAACATTACTAAAATAAAACATAAGCTAGTAACAGTAAAGTTGGCTGGCCCATTTCCTCCGAGTAAATCTGTTTTTAAGTTGCTCTTTCAATCAAAATATGATAGATGGCATTATAACTAGGCACTGTTCTCAGGAGAAAAGATTTCTTCACACAGCTAAAAAAGAACATTCACAACAGGGAATCCTTTAAAAAAACCCTAACATGTTCTTTATACTTGTTTCATTTTGTTTTTAAGGTCAACAAATTGCTGCATTCAGATGACAGATTTGCAAGGTATCTACAAAAAAGATTTTTTTTCATTATACCAAATCTTTATACTTGAAAAACACACTATTTTTCTTGTCCTCCTCAAAAGTACTCCCAAAATAATTTTTATAGGACCTTCTCAGGTCTGCAGAACCAACTGCAGAGAAAGATCTGACCAATTCTTTTCTTTTTTTCATAAATATGTCCAAAATAAAATGTCTGCTTAAACAAACAAGGGGAAAAGATGTAAGATGGAGCTACAAAGACATCTATTATGTCTTCACATTGCTCCCATCATCATAGCTCCCAAGAACTCATTTTAGTGCCATAAATGCATAAATTGAGCTGAGTACAGTTGCTTTCCAAGTCTAGCAAAATGAAGAAATCTCACAAACCTCTACAGACAGGTCAACCCGTTCTCTGGAACAGGAGAACAAGAATGTAGGGATATTATAACATTGTCAAGAGGAAGATCAGTACAGGAACTCTGGAAAGAATTTATAGTTTGGTTGTTTCTCTGTGATCCTTGAAGAAACTCTATGGAAACAAACAACAGCTACTTTCAAGTAATTGACTGCAAATGACATTCATAGGGTTAGAACATACTTGTGGAATAGAGTTGTGCACAGTACCAAGCAATTCTTGCTATCCTTGTATTTTTGTTAACGAAAAAGTACAGTCTTGCAGAACTTGTCAGCAGATGAACTTAGATTTCTCATTACCATTAAATTACATGGGTCAGGTGGCTCATTTCAATCGAAAAAGTACCTACAACATCAGTATTACAGACCTTGTAACTTAAAGACTCAGACTGTCTAATATTAACCCAAGTTAAACATTATAAAAGAATCACACAACAGCCAAACACAAGAAACTTGCTCGTAATGAACAATTAAACCCCAAGCCATTACCTGAGAGAAGTTGTCTCCCCTTCCCACAACCTCTAGCACTCACAATGGCATCATCACCTCACTGCCACTGCACATAGTTGGCACAAGATGGACCTTTATTTAACTTGCTTTTTTCCTGCCTTACTCCCCCCGTTTATTTATTAAATAAAACTTCTTAGATAAATTCACAACAGAACTATTGTGTCTTTATTCTCCTGTCTTGACTAGATCCTCACCAAAGCACAATTTTTGCTTGGACTCGCCACAAGTTTCAGCAAACAGAATCACTTCTGTTCCATTATTGCTCAGGGGACTGACCTAATATTACTTTCATTTCACAGATATTGGTAAACGCCTCAATGAGCCACAAACAAAAGCGCCACAGTGTTTCAGCACATCCTCTTCACACAAGTATACACCTTAATAAAAATGTATACAAATGTCCCTCTAAATCATCACCATTAACAGCCTGATTTGCTCAGAGCATTAAGCTGCTTCTGCCAGTCACAAATGGCAAGACTGAGCAGTGTTGGAACACAATCTCAACTTATGTGTGCTCTCTTCCTCTCCCACATCCTTATATTTAACCAGAATAATTTCTGAAGAAATGGATATTCCAGCTCCCACTGGCAGAAATAAGTCTTCCTGCCATTTAAGTATTTCAGAATACCCACTATTAAATCTGGTTAATGCACCATCAGTCCAGTTGTAAAAACTTTATCTACATACATCAAATAGTTTCCAAAAGAACAAAACTATTTAAAATAATGATCTGCAAAATTAGCTATTCATGTTTTATTTCTGTCCAGATTGCCCTACAGCTTCTGTACTGTGATATAATGTGCCAACATATCATAAAATACTGGAGAATCAACAGAGAAATTCACTGGATGAACAAAAGGAAAGGGAAGTTGAGGGAAATTCCAGTGTGAATCACCATTGAGAATCATTGGGAGGGGAAGGGGAACAGAAGGGAAAAGAGGAACCGAAATAGTTCCTCCTATAAAGAATGCTTTTCTGTTAGAGTTAGAAAGAGCAGCCAGAGATTCCTCAGACAGATGGTGTCAATAGATCTGTCTATTAGTCACTTTGGCAGCAGCAGCATGGTGATGGGGCTCACAAAAAGTCACTTAAAAACCCCATATAAACAAAAGAAGTACATTAAGAAGTTGATTCAACTTTCCAGTACGAGACACTGTTTCCCACATATCGCATAAAACCCGCTAGCACTCCCTCCAGATTGCAGTTTCTGCTGCCATTTTATAGACTGTGGTAGATGTGGACTCAAAGCAAATCCCCACGTGGGACAGCTCGGCTTCCCAGGTGAAAAGCCCAGACCTGAGGGCTTTCCCAAGCCCTTCTGCACTTTTACTTTTGTGTAGGAATTGACAACACACAGGGGTCTTTCCCCAGCAATGTGACACTTAAAATTGGAAATCATGGTGGCCAATGCTTCTCCCTCTGGTACTGAAGGATATTCAGCTCCTACTAATCAAAGAATCATTTACGTTGAAAAGGACCTTTAAGAACATTGAGTTCTTTAAGAACATTGATTAGCACTGCCAAGTCCTGCACTAAACTAGGTACCTAAGTGCCACATATACACGTTTCAAATACCTCCAGGGATGGTGACTCTACCCCCACCCCAGACAGTTTCACCCTTCCTGTGAAGAAATTTTTCCTAATAGCCAATCTAAACTTTCCCTGGCCCAGTCTGAGGCCATTTCATCTTGTCCCATCATTTCTGACCTGGGAGAAGAGACTCACACCCCGCACCTGGCGGCACATATCTTTCAGGGAGCTGTAGAGAGCCATAAGGTCCCTCCTGAGCCTCCTTTTCTGCAGGGGGAAAAAAAAACCACCCCCAGATCCCCCTCATCAGACTTGTGCTGCAGACCCTTCCCCAGCTCTGTTCCCTTCTCTGGACATGCTCCAGCCCCTCAATGTCCTTCCTGCAGTGAGGAGCCCAAAACTGAACACAGCATTGAGGTGTGGCCTCACCGGAGCCCAGCACAGGGGACAATCACTGCCCTGCTCCTGCTGCCACACCACTGCTGATCCAGGCCAGGTGCCTTTGGCCTTCTTGGCCACCTGGGCACTGCTGGCTCATGTTCAAACTTCCTCATATTTTAAGTAATCAATTCTTAATTCCTGAATGCTTTAACTTTAAATCTACCTGGTTTAATTCTCTGAATTGACACTTCAGAAGCGTGTAATGTCAACAGATATAAGACATTCTTAAGTAAAAACACTTGAATATAAAATCCTTCACAAACCATACCAACTTGGTTAGTTTCTACTGAGAGAAAGTTTACCAGGGGAAAAAATCAGAAATGAAAAAAAATTTAAAAATTATAATTACAATATTACTATTGAAAAAACCAATGTATTTTCATAGAACATGGGAGGTTAAAAATAGCTAAATTTGACAAAGTAGCTAAATGCAATAGAAACAAAGTCAACTTTGTACTATGCATGAGCTATTAATTGGCTTCACCTGTTTAAGTTCAACAAGTATATTTTACTCTATCAGAAATTAAATATACTTTAAAAATACATATTCTTCGGATTACTCTCTTCCTCACTGTAGTTTCACTGATTAAAATAAGCTGTAACAATAATGCTAAACAGTCCCTTTGGTGGCAAGGAACTCAAAACTGCATTTTTAATTATCGAAAATATTTAGAATATTCATGAAGTCAAGAGTCCATCCCACTGACCTACTTTATCCTCCCTCCAATGAGAAATTTAACTGAGAGAAGGAGTAGTTGAATCCTGGTTGTTGTTGGTTTTGTTTTTTTTTTTTT